>WKFP01015481.1:13993-25110 GCA_011057875.1 Pterocles orientalis
AGAGCTCTGTGGTTAGTGGGGCAGAGGATGCTTCCACCGGGCCAGTGAATTTCCCCTTTATGTTTTATGAAGAGCAGTTGCATTCTAACAGACGGAATTCCAGGTGCTGTGGCTGGAGCAGTTGTATGGCGCTTCACTCGGAACTGTCTTTTCACCCCAGCAAACAGGGCTCTCTGCGGTGCTTTAGCTGTGCCCTCGAAACGCGTTTACTTGACCTTCCTGGCTGTAGCTCTGGTTGGGCTGAGGTTGAACGTTTAAAGCAACGTGTGATGAGCCATACGAGGCTGCAAGGGAGTTTCTACATCTTCACCCCTCACCTGTGGTCAGTCAGATGCTGAAAGTACCTACCACAGTCATCATCAGTCTTCAACAAGCATCCGAAGGTCTGGTAGGAAGAGGTTAAGAGAAAAAGAGTCTGAAATCCTCCCGCCTGGCAACTATCTCAGCGCACACACAGTGCCTGGCACTGCAGTGACCGTGATCTAATTTGGCATCCCTGGGGCAATACCTTTTAAATGCCATTACTTCAACAATAGTGATGTTGGTGCTTACTGGACAAATTATCCCAGGTGAAATAACACAGTAGGTTTCATTAACTAAGGCAAAGCTTTAAAGGAACAAGCCAGACGTGAGTGTTTCTTCAGAGCAGAGGATGAGTAGATTTTCTGACCCAGTGGCCTCACAGCAATGTATTTCCAGAATTCATATTGGGACTCCATGTGTCTGGTTTGCTTCTGCTCAGGAAGGTTTTCACAACTGGCCAACAAACACACAAATCGCAAGGATCTGCATTTTTACGGTCGTCACTCGAAATCCAGGACTCGGAAGAGAAGGAGGTCCTGACCCCAAAAAGGAAAGGGCCACCTGCTCTGCAAAGGGCCAGCGGTGTGGAAGGCTAAGTACAGTGTGGATGGCTTAAACCCCCGAAAATGTGTCCTAACTGGGCATACCCTGCTCAGGCTGCCTTTCTGAGCCCTAATGTGCCCCTCACTAAGCCACCACACAAGATGGTTTAGTTCTTCTTACCCTGTGAATCGTCTTTAACAACAGCCCAAGAAAAAGCTGCTGCCTATCTTTGTGGTGGTAGATAACTTTTCTACTTAAAAGTTTTAGTGGTGATATCTGTGATGAGAAAACATATCCAGACAAAAAGGGATTTAAATCCTTTTCCTGTTTTACAGTGTACGCTGCAATGATTACATGAAGATAACTTTGAGCAAGTAGTCCCCTGGGACCATGATGCTACGTAATCCAAACGCTGTCCTTAATCTACCCCGTGACTGCACAGAAACAATTCCAGTCAGGCCAAACGCAGTGAAAGGATGCTTTTCTTCTCTATGTCATCACTTACTTTCGCTGTATTTTGCAGTTATTTAATGCTTTGCACACTTTCTTTCAAAACATTGGACATGCTGCTTCCTCTCCAGGGACAGTCATGGAGGTGGGCTCAGCAATCTGCTGATTGCAAGTACCAAGCAGCAGCCCAGAGCTGAGATTAAATTTTTTCTGTCAGTTTGCTTTTGGAACCCCAGGGCTGTTATAAGTCTGTTATAAGACGGGATGGTCTCCTGAAATTTGTTTGCAAGGCTTTTTGCAAACTTCCCTTCTGCCAGCTCACCTTTGTGAGTCATGATACCCAGTGGCTGAGGGGCATGTGGGATTTGCAAATGCTTATTACAGCATTTCCCCTGAAGTGTAAAGCTCAAAACATATTTTGTGTTTTTCTGGCCACACCCTGGGAGCAGTCACTGAACAACGCTGTAGGAACTCGGGGCAGGGATGACTTTCCTCGGGTATATTGGTTCAGAAGCTGGCACAACAAGGTTTTCAAGCCTCATTTAATAATTACTTGCTGCTAATAATCACCGCCTGTACACTAATAATTACATAGGCTAGGATACCTCTAACAATCGGTTTGAAAGGTGCTGTTAATGCCAGTCACCCTGTTTACTCAGGGAGTCTACCCGGCAGCGCTACGGAGCTCTCCAGCCACGTGGATGGCAGATGTGTGCTGCCTAGTCCTGCAGCTGTCAAGAAGGGATGTCAGAACTTTTATCGCTGGCCAACAGCAGAAACTGGCTGCTGGAGTGGTTTGGACCAGACTCGGTGGCAGCCAGCTATTCCCAGGTCCGCAGCGGCTCCCCGGTTCCAAGCCATTGAAATTAAATGTTGGTCTGACTGAGTTGCTTACATCAGAAATGCTAAATTACAGTGTAAAGCAAACCTCCAGAAGGCTTGCATTGCACAGAATGTAATTTCACTGTGTCTCCAGGAGCCTGTGTGTGCTCCCATAATTGCCCTCCCAATAAGACATTCCTGTTGATTTTCCCTTGATTGAAGAGCACATGCAACCTCCAAATAAGATAAATATGCTTAGATACTATGCAGAAATTCTGACATTCAATCTGTGCACGTGTGTTAATATATTTGCACATACACAGCCACTATATGTAGCAATGTGTGACTAGAGGTAAGTTGCCCCCAGAAATTTAGGGGTTTCTAATTCAAATTACAACTGAATTTTGGATTTGTGTCTTTGAAGCCCTGTTGCACACCCTGGGAGTTACCGGCACTAGTGCATCCTTGGTACGCAGGGCTTCAAAAGTCACAGACAGATGCTCTCAGCCCCAAACTGCACGCACTGGAAAGTGTTCCTGAGCCAGGAAAGTCTGGCAAACCTGCAGGTTGTGGCTCCGTCCTCATACAGATGTAAGCAGAGGTACAATCTGTTTTAGGAAAACAGGCTAAATAAGGTAGATAAGAAACCAGGAAAAATTCTGGAATGCATGATTTATTTTGACATCAGGGTAGGAGTAGAGCACCATCTCTCATTACTGCTAACCATCAGCCTTTAAGAACCTCTGTCCTGATTTTTCCACATAGACTCCTAGAGTAAAAATTAGGAGCTCACGTGATTAGTGATGCTCACGTGTCTTCTGTAAAATATTTACCACAAGTTCGATCAGTTAGGGAAGGGACTGACATTGGCATTTGTAGCACTAACCAAACGATCTACCCCAAGGCCAGAAAACAGCTTAAAGCCTGAGCCACTGAGCTGTGATCTCTGACCAGCAAGATAAAAAGGTTTTTTACTTCTGTGGTGCCAAACAGCAGCTGAGCATCCTCCGAGCTGGGGATGCAGCGCTAGTGCTGCTGCTGTCCCTGGTTGCTCCCCCACTGCCTGCAAGACCCGTGAGCCCCCGTGCATCTCCCTTACCAAGCAAGGGTTGCTTGGGAGCACCCTGGAGAAGAGCTTTGTGGAGAGCAGGGAAAACAGGTGAAATGACTGGATAAGCCTTGTAAATTCTGCGTGAGCTCTTCTGCCAGTTTAACACCAGCTCCCAGTGTTCATACAAGGTGGGATGAGAGCACTGAAAGCCTTGTGATTAAAAGATCCTCACCTGCTGTAATTATCTGAACTAGTCTCCTGGCTTTCACTGCTCCTTCATCTCCAGTTATGAAAAGAGCAACCTCTCATTATGGCTGCTCAGCATAGCTACTGTAAAAGCAGTTTTATTATCCTTCAGCATCATTTATAAACAGGAAACAAAGGAACTGAATTGCCTGTTCTCAAAGGAGAGCAGCACAGAATACAAACGAGAAGCATGGAAGGTACTGGCTGCCTCCTGGAAAATGAAACTGTACTGTAGTCGAAATCATACAGACATCACCCCTAGCACTTCCATGCTAGATAGAAATCATCCTAGGCTGCTTTTAGCCAACAAATGCATAGCTTGTGAAAGAAAGGCTAAGATAAGCTTAAGCTTATACTTTAAAAGTGTTATCAGCCTCCTTGTTATTTATCCTCCTTGGAAAAAGCTGCATTCCGATGGATGTAGCTCTAGCTGGCTGAATACAGCATGATAATGTTGCTTTTCTGCATTCAAAGAGAAACTCAGGAGAAGTCCTTACAAAGTTATGAAAAGCTCTATGAGACCCACAGATCGGCATAGAAGCCTGACTGTGGCACACAATGATTTAAGTACACTGTGTTCAGCAACATGTTATTTAAGTATACTGTGTTTTAGCAATATATTCCAGCCAGGAGCAAACATCCCAAAATCTGCCCCCACTAGCCTGGGCACTGTGAGCACAGGGCGTGTGTTCTACAGGTGACATTTTCAGCACATCTCCCTCCGTGTTGTTCCCTGTGTTCACCTTTGCAAAACCTCTAATTTGTGCATGAAATGGCCATTTCCCTGAGTGCAATCACGTCTAATTTTCTGATTTGTATTTTCAAATGCTTGTTTGCATGAGGAGTTGTGTCTGCGGACAAGGGGGCTCAACCGTGCAAGCAGAGACCACTATGCATCCGGACACTGTGAGTTCAAGTGCGCCAGAAAAATAACAAATCTCATGAAAAGGCTTCAAAAAATAGTGTGACCTTAAAGTGGCAGCATCACCGATGGAAAACATAAAGGGAAGGAAATGGGAGAGTCATTTGATTTGAGTCGATTCTCAAATATAATGTAGTTAATTTAAAGTTGATTTCATTTAATGTTAATTTTAATTATCTCACATCTGTTGCAGAGATTCACAGGACCACTTTAACCTGTGACCTTTGGATGATTTTCCTGCCGGTCCTTTATATCAGTTACAAAATTCTACCACACCAAAAGGCTTCACAACTTATTGATCCCCTAGGAAAGGAGCAGAGACAAGGAGCTGCGCAGGACAGACACTGGTTACATTGCTTAATGTACAGCTAAAAGATGTATAGATTCTGTGCTGGCAAGAGGGAAATAGCTCTGATATAAACAAGACAGAAGCTGCCCAGAGCTATAATTAGTCTTAATATTGGCCCATGCACAGTTTTCTGTAGAAATGAAGATGTGAAAATACTTCCATAAGTACTGACTGAAATGTAAAAGAGCTTTGGCCACTGCTCTCAGTTCTTTTCTCGTATGCTTACGACCAGCTGAAATCTGCTTTTCACACTTGCTCGCAGTAAGTAAATTTTAAGACTGTGAAACAGCCCACACTAGAAAATTGCGCTAGGGACTTGAATAATCCAGATGAAGGTGATTTTTTGAAGCCAGATTAGAGTTTTCAAAGCTGATGTTACGCATTGTGACGATTTTGTACGGATGTAGTGTTGCAGTTTACAGGAATGTTAGATCTGGATGCTCTGGATACCCTTAACATAACTCTCAAATGAAATGTGCAGCAATTTATGCTAACCAGTCACTCATTTCCCTCTCTTTCAAAGAGGTCCCTTTGCTGTAATAGTACTTCATAAAAACACATATACAAACACCTGTTTGTTTAGTGGCTGAGCCCAAAAGTCTCAAACAGGACCATTAAACTACGCAAGAACAAATACGTGATGCAGTTGCTTCGTTATATCTGCACCCAAGAACTGCATTTTATAGTGCACTAATTTTGCAAAGTGGGGTACCAATGTCAGGCTCACATGGCCCTTAAAGGGAAGGCTTAGGCGTTTAAAAAATTTCCATTTCTTCTTCCACTGAAATCTAAGCCTGATAGACTCATGGGCTAAATTAATTCCTTAAGCTCTTTGCCCAATGATTAAAATTTATCTGAACCAGAAAATGGAAATGTACAGTGTGCTTTGCGAAGCTGATCGAAGATCCCCCCTAGAAAGCGCTGGAGCAATCAGAATGAACAATCTGCTCCCATGGGTAGGAAAAGTGGATATTTTAGTTGCATCAGTTATTCACCACCAATTATTTGTGAGAAGTCTTTTATGTCCAGGAGATTGAGAAGCCTGTCTATGTCTGTTTAACTGAGCTGAGTTTCCTATTATTTTTCTGTGGACACCAAGTTATCTGTGGTGATGGTTCAAATGATGGAGGAGCTTGCCAGAGTTTGGAGCTGATGGCTACTATGTGGATCTTTCCTTACTAAAACTTGAAAGAAGTTAACAGTGTGGTAGAAACCATTTACTTGACAGAAAAATGGATTAGGGAAAAGCTCAGTGGCAGATGTCAGGGACTTTTGGCTGCTCGAATAACTGTTCCATTTGTGGCCGTGGCATCTCTCACCGGGGGGCTTCGTACTTGGGGAAGATGTATTTTGCAGCAGGTGTTGCTCTGAAATACCAGAGGCACAGTGAATTTCCTCAGTTCCTCCCGCTGCAGCCTCTTGCACACAGCTTTTGGGGGTTTCGCATGGTCAGCAATGCAATTTCTCGTGCTCAACCCCAAGCAGTGGCTACCCCTGCCTCCAAAAACCCAGCAGGATCATGAGGACTCTTAAAAATTAGGAGTGCAGCCAACAAAAACTATATTTAAGGTTGCGGCAGAGGCTACCCCCAGCACCAGAAGCCTTGGAGGCAGCGGAAAGAAGTTGAGGGGAAAGCCTCAGGCATCCCTCAGGGCCATGCCCTTCATCGTTCCTCACAGACCCTCTCCACGTGGACCGAAAAGCCGTACACCTCCCCACTTCATCGAGCAAGAGCTCTGATGGGAGCCTGGTGAAATTTCAACCAGCACCTCAGCAGCATCTCCCAAGCTCAGAGGAAGGAGAGATACACCTCCGGCAGAGTCAACAGAGGTGCCTAAAGGTGTGAATTTAGGCGAGCATGCATGTTTGGTGGTGGCAGGGCATATACTGCTGCTGTCTGGCAGCAGGCTGGAGGGCACAGCATCTGTTTCGACTTCTTCCCACTTTCTCACCAAGCTCAAGATGTGAGGAATCACCCCGAGCCTGAAACAGGGACATTGAAGGAGAGTCACAGCTTTCCAGAAAAAAACAATAGCAGTAATAAGCAGCTCTAGTGCTTTGCATCGCAGACCAAAGCTTGCAGATGTGGCAGCCTAGAGGCTTCAGACCCAGGAGGTATGGAAGAAAGAATCCCGCAGTTTCCTTTCAAGAGGAAAAGTGAGGCAAAGGTGGGGGGAGGCAGGAAGAGGGTAGAAACAGATTTCATAGGTTTTAATGCTGGCTGCTTGATCTTGCATGGCCTGATTCATGACCACTGCACGCCAGGTTTTGGCAGTAGCAAATCTGGATCCCACCAGCAGGAAGGTGGAAGTGGTGGCCAGGGCAAGCACATGCTGCATTTCACAGTCAGCAAGCAGGGAGGAAGCAGAACATGCCCTATACTTTATTGGAACCTAAAAATAACAGCTACAAAACACTTTTAAAATTAGGCAATTTCTAGCTCTTAAAAACTAAGACACAGCTATCTGAATGTCATTAATGGAAGACCATAGGGTCTTCCATTCTTTAGATGTAAGAAGAAATCGTCACTGAAAAAATCCCATCTGTGTATTATACAGAGATGGTTAAAGAAATACTAGAATGAGTTTCTAAGCGGCATCCTGTCATGGTATCTGTCACTTAAGGCCCTTGCAATATGCCATGCTTATTAGCATTTTATGCCTTACGATAAAAATAGAAGTATCTATTGATTTGTTTATGATCATAGCCCAAACTCAAGCAGATTACTCTCAGCCTAACGATCAGGAAACGTCCCGGACTCATGCCCATGCTCCTGTGCACATTTACTCGTCAGGAAGGAGGAAACAGTTGCCTTTGATGATCTCATTAACTAGGTTTTAGGCGAACAATCAAGTTACTGTGGTGCCTTGACAAGCACCGCATGTCGTCTGAGCTGTCGCGTGCATGCTCTGTGCTTGCAGGAAGACAAAAAAATGGATTGGTCTGAACTTCATGTGGATTGGTCTGAACTTCATGTGCATTCGTGGGTTTCCCAATGATCTGGTTAGCGTGTCTGAAGAAGTCACTGCTCCTCCCCTAAACTGCAACAACCAGCTGCCCTCACTCACTTAAACCACAAGTTATACGTTCCTCCATGCTCTGCTGCCTAGCTCCTGCCCAGATCCTCATCTAAAACCAAGATTTCTCCAGGCACATCTTCACCCCTGCTGGCACAAAAAACCGTGACAGTCTGCTGGCTCCTAGTGGAGAAATGAACCTATTTCCTAAGGATTAACAATAGTAAATAAAAACTGTGTTTGGTTGCACCATCGAAGTTAGAGACACACTAGCCAAAGTGACAGGTGACAGCAATCTGTTCAGAGCCACCCGAACACGATTTCTGCATACATCTCTCTTCTCCATCTTCCTCTCTATTGGGAGCGATACCTTACATGAGACTTTGCAGGGAATCAAAAACTGAGAAGATGTTCTACTTAGCCCTACCAGCTGCAAGAAACCCTTTGACAGCTGTGTTACAGACCTTTATTCACACAAAGCACAGTCCTAATAACAGCCTCCCTCAGAGCCAGAGGTGTCCCACTGTGGTGTCACCCTGAGCGAGCCCCGATGCTGACACTTTCTAGCCCTGGCAGTACTTAATTTAGAAACCCCCAGCTTTAAAAGCTTTCAAATGTCTGGTAATGGAGCCAGGGTCACATCTCCTGCCACCCTGAGTCAATCCTGCTCCACCAGAGCCAAGGGGACTCTGCCACAGCTGGCAGCATCTTGGGGCAGAGGACTCAGCCTCGTGGCTGCCTTGCGCAGCTTCTGTCTGCACAGCAGCATTAAAACCCATCTCCCACTTCACAGAGAAATGCTGGAAGGGTGATTTCTTCGGATCCCACTAGTGGTAACCCATGTATCTCTATGTTCTGGTGTCAATTACTTTGTAAAGCAGAACCATGGAGAGCGAGTTCAAACCTTACCGTTCATGGATGAGGGTTACAGCTCCATTTAAAATTAATTTAGGGTTTAAATTACCTGTATTCTGCCGTAACACCTGGAGATCCTTCGCTGGGCTTTGTTACCAGGGTCTGGTGCAGGAGGCCCTCAAAGGGGCAACCAGGTTCACCCTAAGGTGCAGCCCATGCAGTCCCTCACCCTGCATGCAGGCACTGGCACCTGTAGCTCTCCTAGGTTTGGGAGTATGATGGCCATTGTTGTTAATACACCCCTTGAAAGTACACTTCCAAACCAAGATGGCTAATTTTCAACATGCAGTTAGGTGCTCTCATAATCCACAGCGGTAATCTTCCCCTAGTAAGGCTGAGCAGGGTGAAATCACTTGAGCTTCACAGGCACGATGCCAGGCAGAGCAGGGGCCCCAAACCAGGTCTCTCCGAGCCTTGGGCAGACGCCTGTTCTCCAGCCATGTTGCATAGTAATGATAGCTCTCATGGGTTGCGGTGTCTCCATCAAAGTCAATTGAATTCATTTTTTTCCTGAAGCAGCTCCTCTAAAGAGATGCCAGATGATGCCAAAGGTGCAGCCTGCGCATGCCATCGCATCAGCCACTTTTCCCGGGCAGAGACATCTGTTCCTGTTCTCCCATAACCTGTGCACATTTTCCAGCACAGCAGCAGAGCAGGGAAAAGCCTTTTTTTGGAGAACAGAAAATGGAAAGGAACAAACCCGAGAGGAAGGGCAACACCTGAAGTCAGCATAAAGGCTGAGCATAGGGCGGATGGGCAGCAGGATGTGTTGCCATGGGATAAGCTTGTGAAAACTGGTGATGCCCAGCTAAGGCAGAGAAATGGTTTTACTTCTGGGAACCAGTGGGACCTCCCTGTAGATGTCTCTTGGTATTAGGCGAGTTGTTCCTTTATTTTTCTCTAATGATGGTTGTAAGTGCCACTCTTCCTCCCACCCCTTTTCCCACGTGCAAATGTTCCTTAAAATGCAATGGAATTCTGATAGTCTTATTGGCTGCATTAGTCACAATTTTTTTTCATTAATATTGACACTATTCTCTCGCTACACAAACAGAAAAGCAGGTTATTCAAAATGTTGTGCTGGTTTCCTATGCTCGGAGCCCTTCTTTGGGGCTGATGCTCAATTCTTAACTTTCAGTAGGAATAAAAAGTGGTTTTTGTTAGATGTGCAGGCAGCTTCACCCATGTTATTTGAAATAATATTGTGAGAACAAAAGGACATCATTATTTTACTAAAAATCTGAAAATGAAGCACCAATGAAACTCAAATGTTACGATTTCTAAACATCTCATCTGGTTCCAGTTTGGGTGTCAGTGATGTGAGGCTGCTGGAGGGTGTTCAGACTGGGGAATGAGGTGAGGGTGCATATATTTGGGTTCATTATTCTTGGGAAAAAAATGGCACAGACCAAGGAACAAGCTGGCACGTGAGCAATTTGGGGTTGTGAGGCTGGCTCAGGAAGTCAGGGGTCTCTAGTGGCAGATCTCCATGGTGATGGCTCAGGATAAGCAAGCAGCTTGTTGAGGTTCAAAGTGATGGGAGAAAAGATTGTGTTCCTGTAACATCATTTCCAGTGAAACCAGTGAAGTTAAACGAGGGGTGGATTTGAGTTAAAAAGCCCTATAAATGTTCATTTTTCACAGGTATCAGTTCTACACAGTCGACTGAAGCTGTCAGAGGCAGTGTCTCCTGAACAAAGTTGTCACGACATGTCACCCAGAAAAAAAACTGTGAAATGCCAAAAATGAGAAGGGCCGAGACAAGCAGAAAGCACGACGGGTGCGCAGGGCACAATCTCACCTAACTCACAGCAAAAAGGGAGGCAAAGAACAGCTTTGCTTTGAGGAAATCCACACACTGATTTCTAGATCCAGCAGTTTGCCAATTAAACAAGCAAAGGAAGAAAACCAACCATAAAATGACACATTTGGGATCACTGTGTGTCTTGACCGCTACACTTGTGATAGCAAAATGTTGTTTTTGGAAATATACTTATTAAATATGATCGTATGAGTCACATAAAATTGATTTCAGCAGATCTGCATACTATGAAGAAACTGTGAATCCCTTAATGCCAGTTTTCTAGAGAAAAACATGAAAATGCCAAGGGAAAACAATCTTGGCAAAGATTTTTGTTCACTTTCTGCACTCCAATTCTAGTTACCAAGATGCAGGCTCCTAAATAATGTGACATCCGCAGAGTTTTGTTGGCAGAGGATGCGCTGATCAGAAAGCCCCAAGCCTTCCTCACGTATTTTCAGTCTATTGACAGCGCAGAAGGCATCACGGTGTGTAAATGCTTTGGAGTTTTCAGGCATGATGTTTTCATATGATTAATGCAAAACACGTATTTTCATGTAACCATTCAAATATGAAATAGTATCTCATATTTTAGTACCTAAGATAACCCACATTGCACATAAAAGTACCCTTCAAATTCACAAAATGGCAAAGAGCTGTGTTTTATCAAAATGTATAGCAGCTGAAAGGGCTGAAAC
>WKFP01015481.1:29432-47374 GCA_011057875.1 Pterocles orientalis
GGGAAATAGCTCTGATATAAACAAGACAGAAGCTGCCCAGAGCTATAATTAGTCTTAATATTGGCCCATGCACAGTTTTCTGTAGAAATGAAGATGTGAAAATACTTCCATAAGTACTGACTGAAACTTAAAAGAGCTTTGGCCACTGCTCTCAGTTCTTTTCTCGTATGCTTACGACCAGCTGAAATCTGCTTTTCACACTTGCTCGCAGTAAGTGAATTTTAAGACTGTGAAACAGCCCACACTGGAAAATTGCACTAGGGACTTGAATAATCCAGATGAAGGTGATTTTTTGAAGCCAGATTAGAGTTTTCAAAGCTGATGTTACGCATTGTGACGATTTCGAATGGATGTAGTATTGCAGTTTACAGGAATGTTAGATCTGGATGCTCTGGATACCCTTAACATAACTCTCAAATGAAATGTGCAGCAATTTAAGCTAACCAGTCACTCATTTCCCTCTCTTTCAAAGAGGTCCCTTTGCTGTAATAGTACTTTATAAAAACACATATACAAACACCTGTTTGTTTAGTGGCTGAGCCCAAAAGTCTCAAACAGGACCATTAAACTACACAAGAACAAATACGTGATGCAGTTGCTTCGTTATATCTGCACCCAAGAACTGCATTTTATAGTGCACTAATTTTGCAAAGTGGGGTACCAATGTCAGGCTCATATGGCCCTTAAAGGGAAGGTTTAGGCGTTTAAAAAATTTCCATTTCTTCTTCGACTGAAATCTAAGCCTGATAGACTCATGGGCTAAATTAATTCCTTAAGCTCTTTGCCCAATGATTAAAATTTATCTGAACCAGAAAATGGAAATGTACAGTGTGCTTTGCAAAGCTGATCGAAGATCCCCCTAGAAAGCGCTGGAGCAATCAGAATGAACGATCTGCTCCCATGGGTAGGAAAAGTGGATATTTTAATTGCATCAGTTATTCACCACCAATTATTTGTGAGAAGTCTTTTATGTCCAGGAGACTGAGAGGCCTATCTATGTCTGTTTAACTGAGCTGAGTTTCCTATTATTTTTCTGTGGACACCAAGTTATCTGTGGTGATGGTTCAAATGATGGAGGAGCTTGCCAGAGTTTGGAGCTGATGGCTACTATGTGGATCTTTCCTTACTAAAACTTGAAAGAAGTTAACAGTGTGGTAGAAACCATTTACTTGACAGAAAATGGATTAGGGAAAAGCTCAGTGGCAGATGTCAGGGACTTTTGGCTGCTCGAATAACTGTTCCATTTGTGGCTGTGGCATCTCTCACCGGGGGGCTCCGTACTCGGGGAAGATGTATTTTGCAGCAGGTGTTGCTCTGAAATACCAGAGGCACAGTGAATTTCCTCAGTTCCTCCCGCTGCAGCCTCTTGCACACAGCTTTTGGGGGTTTTGCATGGTCAGCAATGCAATTTCTCGTGCTCAGCCCCAAGCAGTGGCTATCCCTGCCTCCAAAAGCCCAGCAGGATCATGAGGACTCTTAAAAATTAGGAGTGCATCCAACAAAAACTATATTTAAGGTTGCGGCAGAGGCTACCCCCAGCACCAGAAGCCTTGGAGGCAGTGGAAAGAAGTTGAGGGGAAAGCCTCAGGCATCCCTCAGAGCCATGCCCTTCACCGTTCCTCACAGACCCTCTCCACGTGGACCGAAAAGCCGTACGCCTCCCCACTTCATTGAGCAAGAGCTCTGATGGGAGCCTGGTGAAATTTCAACCAGCACCTCAGCAGCATCTCCCAAGCTCAGAGGAAGGAGAGATACACCTCCAGTAGGGTCAACAGAGGTGCCTAAAGGTGTGAATTTAGGCGAGCACGCATGTTTGGTGATGGCAGCAGGCTGGAGGGCACAGCATCTGTTCCGACTACTTTCCACTTTCTCACCAAGCTCAAGATGTGAGGAATCACCCCGAGCCTGAAACAGGGACATTGAAGGAGAGTCACAGCTTTCCAGAAAAAAACAATAGCAGTAATAAGCAGCTCTAGTGCTTTGCATCGCAAACCAAAGCTTGCAGATGTGGCAGCCTAGAGGCTTCAGACCCAGAAGGTATGGAAGAAAGAATCCCGTGGTTTCCTTTCAAGAGGAAAAGTGAGGCAAAGGTGGGGGGAGGCAGGAAGAGGGTAGAAACAGATTTCATAGGTTTTAATGCCGGCTGCTTGATCTTGCATGGCCTGATTCATGACCACTGCACGCCAGGTTTTGGCAGAAGCAAATCTGGATCCCACCAGCAGGAAGGTGGAAGTGGTGGCCAGGGCAAGCACATGCTGCATTTCACAGTCAGCAAGCAGGGAGGAAGCAGAACATGCCCTATACTTTATTGGAACCTAAAAATAACAGCTACAAAACACTTTTAAAATTAGGCAATTTCTAGCTCTTAAAAACTAAGACACAGCTATCTGAATGTTATTAATGGAAGACCATAGGATCGTCCATTCTTTAGATGTAAGAAGAAATCATCACTGAAAAAATCCCATCTGTGTATTATACAGAGATGGTTAAAGACATTCTAGAATGAGTTTCTAAGTGGCATCCTGTCATGGTATCTGTCACTTAAGGCCCTTGCAATATGCCATGCTTATTAGCATTTTATGCCTTACGATAAAAATAGAAGTATCTATTGATTTGTTTATGATCATAGCCCAAACTCAAGCAGATTACTCTCAGCCTAACGATCAGGAAACGTCCCGGACTCATGCCCATGCTCCTGTGCACATTTACTCGTCAGGAAGGAGGAAACAGTTGCCTTTGATGATCTCATTAACTAGGTTTTAGGCAAACAATCAAGTTACTGTGGTGCCTTGACAAGCAGCGCATGTCGTCTGAGCTGTCGCGTGCATGCTCTGTGCTTGCAGGAAGACATAAAAAAATGGATTGGCCTGAACTTCATGTGCATTCCTGGGTTTCCCAATGATCTGGTTAGCGTGTCTGAAGAAGTCACTGCTCTTCCCCTAAACTGCAACAACCAGCTGCCCTCACTCACTTAAACCACAAGTTATACGTTCCTCCATGCTCTGCTGCCTAGCTCCTGCCTAGATCCTCATCTAAACCCAAGATTTCTCCAGGCACATCTTCACCCCTGCTGGCACAAAAAACCATGACAGTCTGCTGGCTCCTAGTGGAGAAATGAACCTATTTCCTAAGGATTAACAATAGTAAGTAAAAACTGTGTTTGGTCGCACCATCGAAGTTAGAGACACACTAGCCAAAGTGACAGGTGACAGCAATCTGTTCAGAGCCACCCGAACACGATTTCTGCATACATCTCTCTTCTCCATCTTCCTCTCTATGGGGCATTGGGAGTGACACCTTATGTGAGACTTTGCAGGGAATCAAAAACTGAGAAGATGTTCTACTTAGCCCTACCAGCTGCAAGAAACCCTTTGACAGCTGTGTTACAGACCTTTATTCACACAAAGCACAGTCCTAATAACAGCCTCCCTCAGAGCCAGAGGTGTCCCACTGTGGTGTCACCCTGAGCGAGCCTCGATGCTGACACTTTCTAGCACTGGCAGTACTTAATTTAGAAACCCCCAGCTTTAAAATCTTTCAAATACGTCTGGTAATGGAGCCAGGGTCACATCTCCTGCCACCCTGAGTCAATCCCGCTCCACCAGAGCCAAGGGGACTCTGCCAGCTGGCAGCAGCTTGGGGCAGAGGACTCAGCCTCGTGGCTGCCTTGCGCAGCTTCTGTCTGCACAGCAGCATTAAAACCCATCTCCCACTTCACAGAGAAATGCTGGAAGGGTGATTTCTTCAGATCCCACTAGTGGTAACCCATGTATCTCTATGTTCTGGTGTTAATTACTTTGTAAAGCAGAACCATGGAGAGTGGGTTCAAACCTTACTGTTCATGGATGAGGGTTACAGCTCCATTTAAAATTAATTTAGGGTTTAAATTACCTGTATTCTGCCGTAACACCTGGAGATCCTTCGCTGGGCTTTGTTACCAGGGTCTGGTGCAGGAGGACCTCAAAGGGGCAACCAGGTTCACCCTAAGGTGCAGCCCATGCAGTCCCTCACCCTGCATGCAGGCACTGGCACCTGTAGCTCTCCTGGGTTTGGGAGTATGATGGCCATTGTTGTTAATACACCCCTTGAAAGTACACTTCCAAACCAAGATGGCTAATTTTCAACATGCAGTTATGTGCTCTCATAATCCACAGCAGTAATCTTCCCCTAGTAAGGCTGAGCAGGGTGAAATCATTTGAGCTTCACAGGCACGATGCCAGGCAGAGCAGGGGCCCCAAACCAGGTCTCTTCGAGCCTTGGGCAGACGCCTGTTCTCCAGCCATGTTGCATAGTAATGATAGCTCTCATGGGTTGCGGTGTCTCCATCCAATTCAATTGAATTCATTTTTTTCCTGAAGCAGCTCCTCTAAAGAGATGCCAGATGATGCCAAAAGTGCAGCCTGCGCGTGCCATCGCATCAGCCACTTTTCCTGGGCAGAGACATCTGTTCCTGTTCTCCCATAACCTGTGCACATTTTCCAGCACAGCAGCAGAGCAGGGAAAAGCCTTTTTTTGGAGAACAGAAAATGGGAAGGAACAAACCCGAGAGGAAGGGCAACACCTGAAGTCAGCATAAAGGCTGAGCATAGGGCGGATGGGCAGCAGGATGTGTTGCCATGGGATAAGCTTGTGAAAACTGGTGATGCCCAGCTAAGGCAGAGAAATGGTTTTACTTCTGGGAACCAGTGGGACCTCCCTGTAGATGTCTCTTGGTATTAGGCAAGTTGTTCCTTTATTTTTCTCTAATGATGGTTCTAAGTGCCACTCTTCCTCCCACCCCTTTTCCCACGTGCAAATGTTCCTTAAAATGCAATGGAATTCTGATAGTCTTATTGGCTGCATTAGTCACGATTTTTTGCATTAATATTGACACTATTCTCTCGCTACACAAACAGAAAAGCAGGTTATTCAAAATGTTGTGCTGGTTTCCTATGCTCTGGGCCCTTCTTTGGGGCTGATGCTCAATTCTTAGCTTTCAGTAGGAATAAAAAGTGTTTTTTGTTAGATGTGCAGGCAGCTTCACCCGTGTTATTTGAAACAATATTGTGAGAACAAAAGGACATCATTATTTTACTAAAAATCTGAAAATGGAGCACCAATGAAACTCAAATGTTACGATTTCTAAACATCTCATCTGGTTCCAGTTTGGGTGTCAGTGATGTGAGGCTGCTGGAGGGTGTTCAGACTGGGGAATGAGGCAAGGGTGCATATATTTGGGTTCATTATTCTTGGGAAAAAAATTGCACAGACCAAGGAACAAGCTGGCACGTGAGCAATTTGGGGTTGTGAGGCTGGCTCAGGAAGTCGGGGGTCTCTAGTGGCAAATCTCCATGGTGATGGCTCAGGATAAGCAAGCAGCTTGTTGAGGTTCAAAGTGATGGGAGAAAAGATTATGTCCCTGTAACATCATTTCCAGTGAAACCAGTGAAGTTAAACGAGGGGTGGATTTGAGTTAAAAAGCCCTATAAATGTTCATTTTTCACAGGTATCAGCTCTACACAGTCGACTGAAGCTGTCAGAGGCAGTGTCTCCTGAACAAAGTTGTCATGACATCCAGAAAAAAACTGTGAAATGCCAAAAATGAGAAGGGCCGAGACAGCAAAAAGGGAGGCAAAGCAACAGCTTTGCTTTGAGGAAATCCACACACTGATTTCTAGATCCAGCAGTTTGCCAATTAAACAAGCAAAGGAAGAAAACCAACCATAAAATGACACATTTGGGAGCACTGTGTGTCTTGACCGCTACACTTGTGGTAGCAAAATGTTGGTTTTGGAAATATACTTATTAAATATGATCGTATGAGTCAGATAAAATTGATTTCAGTAGATTTGCATACTATGAAGAAACAGAAAACTGTGAATCCCTTAATGCCAGTTTTCTAGAGAAAAACATGAAAATACCAAGGGAAAACAATCTTGGCAAAGATTTTTGTTCACTTTCTGCATTCCAATTCTAGTTACCAAGATGCAGGCTCCTAAATAATGTGACATCCGCAGAGTTTTGTTGGCAGAGGATGCGCTGATCAGAAAGCCCCAAGCCTTCCTCACGTATTTTCAGTCTATTGACAGCGCAGAAGGCACCACTGTGTGTAAATGCTTTGGAGTTTTCAGGCATGATGTTTTCATATGATTAATGCAAAACACGTATTTTCACGTAACCATTCAAATGTGAAATAGTATCTCATATTTTAGTACCTAAGATAACCCACATTGCACATAAAAGTACCCTTCAAATTCACAAAATGGCAAAGAGCTGTGTTTTATCAAAATGTATAGCAGCTGAAAGGGCTGAAACCATCAGAGCCTGAGAGCAAAGGATCTTACAGACTATTAATTATTGAAGTGAAAATCATCGTTAAAAATAAAGTCTCTGCAAGCAAAAAACACGTGAAAAGCATAAGTTTTCAATAAAGATGAAGCACTGTATAATTCTTGAAATGAGAGCTGTGGTTGTATACGGTCTTTAAAAGATTATTTTCATTTTAGGTTAAAAGTTGCTGTATTTTTGGTGAGGCAAGGCAAGATGTTCTTGAATTTATACTTTAATAAATGAGAAAAAGTTCTACTGATACCAATAGGATTAAACAGGGGTAAAGCAGAATGGACCTGTTATAACTGAAAAATACAAATAGCAAAGACATCACACATGTATGAGTGGGAATGTATTGTAGGAGATGGTACAGAAATTGCTCCCACATCTGAAGTAATAGAAACTATAGTTTAAGAAAATAATAATAACAATGAAAATGATATAAAGAGTGAAAGAAGAGAGAGAAACAGAAGATATAGACTTACTTTGGCTGATAAGTGACACCCTATGGGAGGTATGATGAAAGGATGGTTGGCGGTGCACTGAGCACTTGTTCTGCCTGTGATCTTGTCATCAGTGTATATAGAAAATGAGCACACCCCTGAATTTGTGTATGTTTTTAAGTGCTTCGTTGACTAACATCTCCATCTCTATTTGTGTTGACTGAAGGTAATTTCTGATTAATCCTTATAAAACCAAGTATAAAGGGCATGTTTCATTGTACTGCCTTGTGCAAAGAACATAACCAGGAGGACACTTGTAGTGTCAAATCTGGGTCTCTCATCTGTAGGAGATGTAAATGCTGAAATGTGCAGGAGTTTTGCCAACAGCCCTTCCTCTGCAGTTTGCTCTTTGGAAATGAAGAAAGGATTATTTGGGCATGATAGTGTAGGTGTGGCACTTTCTGAATATGCAGTCGAAGCCTTTGGAATAGGGAAATATGTGGCACAAATGATGCTGCTGCCATGAGCCTCCAGGATCACACTTGTGGCCCTGGGAGTGGTGGGAAGTTTCAAGTTCAATAAAGGTTACAAGTATTTACTAAATGTGACGTGTTTTTAAAAAAAATAAGAATGTGCTTAAGAGATTTGCTCTAATTAGGCTGCTGTCCTTCTAGTTTTTCAGTTTATGGAAACCTTGTATATTATTTCAGTTTCGGTTGGAAGAAAGACTGACAGGCATCACAAAACCTCTCGCCATTTGGTGTGCTTTACGTAAAATGACTATGATGTATGGTCTGCGGCAGATGGCTTTCCATACATAACACACAAACTTCAATTGTGCTGAATTCCTGTAACTGCCATTTTTAATTTCTGCACAAAAGCACTGTCACCCATCCAGCATTTTAAATGCACAAACAAAGCGCGATGCTCACCAAAGGAATGGCTTCACACACAAGGCGACCACCTGAAACACCTGGTAGCTGCACTGAGAGCGCTGACGCGGCATTTTTAAGGAGATGCTTGTCCCTAGCTTAGGGGATGGGCAGGGCAGCGTTTCATGGGGGGCAGGAAAAGAACAGCAAGCCCTTTTCTGAGCAGCTGGTGCGCTCGTGGGCAGAGACATTGTTAAAGGGACCCAGAAGCGGTGGGACCACAAAGGGAGTGGTGGAGCGGGGCGGTCCTCCATGCAAATCCCAAATGCCACACCTTCATGCAGCCACCCTCCAGCCCAGTGCCCCTGCTCCCCACCCAGCAGCACAGACACACTTCTACAAGGAACAGCAGGCAAATCTCACAAGGGAAGCAAAACCACAAGCATTCTTCCAGCTACGGGTTCATTTTAAGCCCGAGACACAAAGCTAGTTCGGATTTCTGAATTTTTCCATCCTTGTTCATGTCGCAGTGGTTAAGCAGGATCTGGCGGAACTTGTCCAGGTCCACCCCACTGATGCTGGGCTGCAGGCAAAAGAGAAAAACAGTGCTGAGAGAGAAAACAGCTCTGGATTACCCCAGCCCTGTAAAGCAGCAGGCTGTGCAGCAGCTGAGAAATCCACCCAAAGAGGAGTGACCAAACGGCCTGACCCCGTGTCAGCTTATACACAGCGGGGCAGCAAACAGAGAATGGGAAAAGGGCACCCTGCAAAAACAGAAGGGGTATGGGACTGTGAGTAACGGTACAGAAATGCAACGTGAATTTCGTGCTTAGTCAAGGCCATCAGTATCTGATCCATACCAAACAAAAGTCTGCAGAAAAGTGTGCAACACAGATCGCTGCACTCCTGGACCTGTGCTTTCATCTGATTTCCACTCTCAAAGCTGCTACTTGGGAGCGATCTGTCATCACTCCTGTCGACAGACTACTATTTTATAGGCTGGTCAGCCGCTTAAAAATACCTTTAGTGGATCAAATGAATGCTGAAGACACATTTTACAGGGTACACTGTCTCTGTATGCTCCTAATGCTGTATACTTCCTCTGCTTCCCACTTTCTCAGGAGGAGACCAAATTCCCATGCACAGCTTGTGGTGCCCAAGGGTGATGCTGATGAAGGCCCTTGGGGAAAGTGCATACACATGCACAGAGCACAAGCCCAGCCTCCTGCCTGTCCTCACACCCTTCCCTGCATGCCACACGGCAGTAACATACACACACAGCCACCAGCACACAGCTGCAGTCTCTGCTCTCTTCTGAACGGACATGGGCGCGCAGGAATCCCTGTGTCGGGTCACATCGTGTGGAAACGTACAGCTCAGGCTCAGAGGGTCCAGAGACCAGACAGTATTTGGATCAAAAGTTCTGTCTTGGACTGCATCTGGAAATTCAAAGTCATCCAATGCAGACAGACTCTGCTGTCCATGAGAAACTGAAGCGACACACTCAGCACAGTATTCTTAATTAGAAACAGACTTCAAGCAACATTGAGTGTAGCCCTGTGACGAACTAATGAACTGTGAGGTCATTCTGGTGAGGACCACATCCACAGTGAAAACAGAAGAAAGAACTTCTGATCGCTGATCCGCATCAACGGTTTGCGATGCTGTAACATCTGCCTAACTCAGAGTATGAGCTAGAATGGACCTTTCTCAAATACATTTGCTGAGTGAAGCTGAATTAATTTATCAGGCAGAATTTCTGTGATATCGTGTATATGCTGAGATCGTGACATTCTGCTGCTGATCAAAGTGAAATCTGACTCTATGTTCTTACTAGCCTCTCTATTTACGTAACTTTTCCAAAACAAGCACCTTCCTTTCAGAAACACAGGGTATTGACAAATAGAAAGAGCCAAGAAACTACCTTGACCAGTTCCATCATGTCTTTGACAAATCCATCCACTTCTGGGCCTTCGAGCGCCCCCGTTTTACTCTGAAAGATGGAACACACACAAAAACGCTCCAGTGAGTCAAAATCACTACAATGTTTACTGGTCAGTAGGTCCACCTGGTCAGCAAGCTTTAAAACAAAGATCATAGAAACATAGAATGGTTTGGGGTGGCAGGGACCTTAAAGACCTTCTAATTCCATGGGCAGGGACACCTCCCACCAGACCAGGTTGCTCAAAGCCCCATCCAGCCTGGCCTTGAACACCTCCAGGGATGGGGCATCCACAGCTTCTCTGGGCAACCTGTTCCAGTGTCTCACCACCCTCACAGTGAAGAATTTCTTCCTAATATCTCATATCTAAAATCTCTTCCTTTTCCTCAAACCATCTCTTCCCCTCAAATGGGAGCAACATCTCCCACCACCTGTCAGCCTTGTCAGTCACCACACTGAGGGAGCTGTGTGACCGTCAGAAGTGGCACTGAATTGCAGTTAGGCAGTCATGTCTGTCCTGGGCCAGACTGCCTAAATAACCCCTGAAAGCATTTTTATTTTGCCAGGTGGTCGTGACATAGGTCCCAAACTGCCAGAGACTGAGAGAGTTAAAGCTACCACCTCCTCTCTATCCCTTGCATCTCCTGCAGGGAGATGCTTCTAGTGCATCAGTGCTGGCTGTGGCCATGGGGAAAGTCAAAATGGGTCCTTTGCCACGAGGTCTCTCAGCATTGCTCCCCTCTGTCCCCACGGGCTCAGTCACAGCTGCAGCTCCCGAGTGACCCGCACAGCACCCCAGGGGAGGAAGAAGTCTGAGCAGCATATGGGAAATCTATGTCATTTAAAAACCAGACAGGAACTGCCTCTGGGACTCACAACATCGTAGTGTGCAAAGATCTTCTCGAAATCTCTCCTCCTTTCTTCTGTGCTGCAAGCCTACACGTGGAGAGGACAAGCAAAAGAAAAATTAAAAAAAAGAAAAGATTCAAGTTTGGGTCCAGGTTATCTTAGCTGAGAGAGATGGGATTGATGCATCAAAAAATAGTGCTACTTACATCCATTTTAAATTGAAGAAGGAAATTTTCCTGAAGCGACAGGATCCTGAATAGAGAGATTTAAATTACAATCTTTCCTCTTTATCACCTGCACATAAACTATTTTGAACTCTTCTGGTTTGTAAAGCAAAAGGACGGTAGATTACAGGCCTTTGAAAAAGAAAATTGCCTGCAGGGTTATTTATGGAGGGCTGTTATGGGAACACGTGCCTCCCTCCCTGTCTGATGGGGAATGGCAGCACCCTTCGGCTCACTGCAAATGTGTTTCTTGCACCATTGCTTCTCCCAGAGCATTTCTGGTGGTCCAGCGCAATGGTAGGTGGTCAGCCTCGGAAGCGAGGGTCGTTCCTTGTAACTGGATTGCTGTGCTGCGTTAAAGGAACAAGTCATTTATCATGCTCTGCTGGAGGGAGAATTGGTGGTTGTAAAAGTAGAGGACAAAGTCAGCACTGAGACTGAGCAGATTCCTCTCCTTTCCCCTCATCCCTCCCAAAGCCCCTAAGTCATTGCACATACATTTACAGACAGAGGCATACTCTCTATCTGTATGCAGTGAAAATATATAAAAACCTCTGAGGTACCAAGGACAGAAAAGAGACAGAGGCCCGTGGCTGAGTCCCTAGCCTCATTCACAAGCATCTTCACCTTGTCTCTCCAAATCCTTTCTTGCTGCCACAGGCAAATTCCTTTGTGGTATCACCTTTTTCCACCAAAGAAGCAGCAAAAATACTTTGCAATCCCTGCTGCACAGGATGATGTGAAAGAAATGCACATCTGTGACCCTGCTGAAGGAGATTGCCATCCTTCTTTTGGAGAAACAGTGCCACTGGCTGCTTCATCACCTCCTGAGGAGCATCTCAGAGGTAGCACGGATCATGGATCATGCCAGAGCACGTTGGTGATGCACAAACAGGTCCTGGCATCGCTCACTGTCACCAGCTCTGGGTTGTCACACTATTGCGACGGGACCATGTGTTAGAGACCTGGGATACCTATCTCAGAGTACCTGATTTAACTCGAAAGGAGGTAGGATTCAAATGCATGTTCCCAGAGGAGAGAACATCACCTTGCCTGGATCTGCCACTGCAAGCTGAAAAAACCCCACCAATATATGAAAGCCTACCTTGCCAGGTCGTTCAGGTCCAGCCGCCCATCTTTGTTTTTGTCAAATATTTTCATCTGAAAATCAGGAAGGCAGAAATGAAATCATAGAATGGTTAGGGTTGAAAAGGACTTTAAAGATCATCTAGTTTCAACCCCCCTGCTGTGGGCAGGGTTGCCAACCACTAGAGCAGCTGCCCAGGGCCCCATCCAGCCTGGTCTTGAATGCCTCCAGGGATGGGGGCATAGACGGACCGTGAGGAGAACACACATACAGAAAAGCCAATGTACATTTTGCTCTGCTCTGTACCCTCAACTTCGCTTGGTTGGGGTGCTTGGTCAAGCCCACAGAGGCACAATTTCCACTGCTAGCACCAAGTGCAAGGGTGGCACAAGAGCATAGCAAACCCCTCCTGCTTTCTGACAGTGACAACCCAAGCAGTCAAATACCAGCACCACTCCCTTCGCACCTTACACAGCGACAAAGACAGGTCTCCAGCAAATGCCTTAAGACAAGAAATTCTGCCCTTGCCATGGCCCCTCAAAAAAATGCCAAAAGAAAGGGGAACTTCTAACCACTTTCAGCTAAGGATAAGGACTCCGTCCTTATCTTTGACTGTTGCTGTGGCTACCGAGCAGCTGAGGTGCAAATGTCACCTTCTGGTAGGCGCTCAAGTGAGGGTTTTATGCCACTAAGGCCAGTGGGCTTTGCTTGGATCAAAGCTTGCCATCAGAAAGTGCTAAGACTGGGAAGAAGACTCAGGCTGCCAATGTGAAGAGATTAATCTGTGTGAACGCAAAGCTTATCCTTTCCTTAATATTATCTTTTCCTTAATACGATCTTTTCGATGGGCCACTACCAGATATTAATTATTTATTTATTGCTTTTGGTACTGTGTTTCTCTGCAAGGCACAAATAAGAGCCTGTTAGAGGGGGAGATGTTTAATGGGTTGCAAACCTGAATATCTCACGGCTCAAAGTTCAAGAAAAATGGTATTCCACATGGCAGTGAGAGGAAAATATTAATATTTTACTAAGATGGGTTGTCATTCCTTGTGAGATACTCAGTAACGGAATATGCACTAATCTTACCTTCATGAACCTCATTTGCTTATTTAATGGTTATAAGTAACCGGGTCACTACAAATCTTTGGTGTAATTGCACACCGTACCAGTCCCCATCTCAGGAGGCTTAGAGGGAGACAACCACCCCCTGTGACACAGGCTGACCATGCAGGAGCTCTGGGGTAGGCCAGCAGCAGTGAAACTGGGGCAGAGCCTGACACACGCACGAGGAGAGATATTATTTAGAGAGCTGCCGTTTCTCAGGGAGCCCTTGCACAAATACAACGCCTGTTTTGTCAGCGCTGCCTCCTCCCTGCCCCTTGCTCAAGGGAAGGCAGCTACGCTGAGGATGCCAAGCCTATGGTAACCCTGGTTTAGGTGAGATTGTGCAATAGGATTTTATACCGTTAGTTATTCTGTGTGTTTTACACTACTGCGGGTTGGATGGGATTTTTGAAGAGCAGTAGGACAGGCCCACTTCTCCCACGGAAAGGCAGTGTGAAACTCAGTGGCACAAGGAAAGCTGCTTTCCCATTTCACTGCCCTCTGCTGAGCATGACAGAAGAGCTCTGAATCTTCCTTTGTCCTAGAGCTGGAGAGAGGAATAGAGCTGACGAGCCATCCCGAGGACTTCTCTCATGCTGCGTCAGCCCACATTCAGCTTATCTAACTTCCTCCATCAGTTATCCCGCTGCAATACGGGACTTTTCCCTGGTCCGTGCTGGGATCATAAAGGACAAGGCTGGAGGCAGAGATGGGAGTGAGAGCTGCCTTTGCTGGTGCCACCAAGGGGAGAAATGTCCTTGCGATGACAGCCTCCTGCTGCCATCAGAGAGACAAACCTGAGCTTTCAGTTCCTGTCTGATTCTGCAGGCAACAGAAAATGGTTAGTGTTCTTCCTAGAAATAAATCATCCCAGATAAGATTTTAAAAGCCTCTCTCCAAATGGGACATCAGTGCCTAACCTGGGTTTGTATGTTGTGTGAGGAAAGAGGGAGATAGAAAGAGGGAGACACCCTTACCAGCTGCCTTTTGCAGATTCTCCTCTCCAGGTGGCTTTACAACATGCAGCTTACGCTGGTACTCTGCAAAATACTCCATAGAGGAAACTTAAGGAGACAACCCCTATTTAGCCAGCTAGAGCGGTGGTGGGAGTACCATAGTCTCAGGATCTCTGCTGACCAGAGCAGGACAACTCTGGCTGAAGGCACGGCACTCGGCTTTTCTTAATGCAAAGATACAATGTCCTTACCAAAGCACACTACAACTTACTGCCTTTAGAGTGCTTTGAACTTCACCTGGATTCTCCTACACATTGCTCAGTTCCTGAAAGTGTTTTTTTTATTTTCTCCCATTCTCAACCCATCTCAGAAGTACTCTCTTGAGACTAACTCTCTCAGAAGCAACTCTCCTGAGCCAGTGTTTCAGCCCAGAGCTTAGATTCAGAGTCCCAGACGTGCTTTCCCCTCTGTGGTGGCTCAGGAAAACAAATACGGAGCTTTGAGAGAAGTTCAGCTGCGTGACCATGAGGTCCCGAGCTCTGTACAAGGTCACTGACAAACCTATAAACGCTGACTTTGCTGTCGGCTTCTGGGACCAGGACAGACCTAGTGGTTCCCAATCCAAGAGGCAGACTTATTTGCGACCTGTCTTTGAGCTTAACGTTAAACTTGCAGTGGTTGAACATGTCTTCTAACACGTAACCAGCTCCCCTCTCTGACTTCCTTCGCTCAGCTCTGGTTTTGCAATACCAAGAAAGAATCTTTGTGTTTTCAAATTGTTTGGCAGGTATCCTGAATAAAATTTTCAAATATATGCAATATTTTGATTGCCCAAACCAGTCAACAGAGGGAAAAGAGGTCTGACTAGCTAGGTCGAGCTAATTCTTGTCTAGTGACTTCCACGTGAAAGGTGGAAAATGGGTAAGGAAGATGAGTAGTGCCCACTGAATTAGTTCAGGTACCATGGCTAATAACATAGACCCAATCCTACTATCTGGACAACTAGAGCTCATGCATACCTACCCACTACAAGGCAGTTCTGGGCTGCATTACTTGGGAAAAGCCCGGGGAAATATGTTTATTAATTAAACTTCCACATTTCAAGCATTGATCTGATCTGCTAATTGTGTACAAAAGTACAAAAGAATGAGAGAGGGTACCCACACTGTATGACAAAGTGTACATCGTGGGAGAAGCAGGAATTTGGAACAGTAATGAGATTGTTTCTAATTTAAACTTTTGCCTTTACACGCAATCTTGTGTCTTAAACTTGATGGATTTTCAGTTTACACTCTCGAAAGGTATATTTATGCTGCCAGGCTGATATGAAACATCTCAGTGTGATTAAGGGTAAGGTCTGGCACGTTTAAATAGCACTCAGTTTTACTAAAAGCTTTGTTGCATCCAGCAGTATGCTTTATAAAATGATGCGTTTATTTTACTGTCAAGCTATGCCATGTTTTAAAGTGTTTCCACAAATTAATTCATTGACATTTTAATGGCAGTGCACCAGGGAAATCTTAGTTCTGTTTGTTTGAATGCACCCCGTGCACTGAGGCAGACAGAGCATAAATAAGAGGCAGGTTTGCAAAACAGGGGTGGTTACATCTTGGGTTTTTAAGTGGAAAATCAAAACTGCCATTGGCTTTGAGTTCAGCAAAGGAAATATCTCTGCTTTCCCCGCCCAGTGCTGTGAAGAAGGCCAGTGAAACACCAGGATATGACAAACACATGCTTACTTTGGAGAGCAATATAAAATTATAAATCTGAATTCTTTTCCGTGACAGAGATAAGGAGGGAAGTAAACAACCACAATAAATAGTTCTGTGATCTGAGGAGTCACTAAAGCCTGCTGAGCACCTGCTCCCTGCCAACAGCTCTTGGTCCGTGGGAAGAGACAAACCCACAGACTGTTTTCAAGGGTTCATGTGTATCCTCTCATGCAAGTGGGTGCGTGTAAATAAATATTAATACACACAATGACTATTAACACAAACATATATATACATAGGCATGAAAACTAACAAGAACTCTGTCTGCAAAGGGGCCTCCTCAGTGCAGAGTTGCTACTTTAATTCCCTCATGAAGAGGCTTGAGAATTCAAATGTTCTTCCATGATGTTCCCCAGTGGCTTTAGTGCTCTCTAAGATCTGGTTTAGCAGACTCACTGAGCTTGTGCAATGCCAACGCATTTGCTACCTGTTTTCTTTACAAGGGTTCATCACCTGTTAATCAAATCCCTGATCTGTATCAGTGACCTCTGAAGAGAGGATGTGTGACGGATGCACTTGAACCCTTTTACCAAACTAGCAGTGTTTTGGTACAGGCTCCAAAAGAGCTAAAGGCCTGAGCCATAGCTGGACCAAGAACTCCTCTAGTTTCAATCTGTTCTCTGAAAACCCACAAAGGAGCAGAGTGACACAGTGAGCACTGATGCATGAGAGCATGGAACACCGATCATGCACATGAAAAGCGGGTGTCTTTTCCAAGGCTCATTTATCAGGGAACAAAGGGATCTGTGGGTACAAAGAGTCTCATGCATACCTTTCCATTGCGTGTAATTTGACTACGAGCCAGCCACTTTTATCCCATGAATATGACAGCCTAAGGCAGTTTTCTTTCAGCTCTCCCTGCTAGGCAGTGAGGCTGCATGGCGGCAATCTCCCCTTGAGCTGGGACATCTCTCTAGGTTGCTCCTCAAAGTAAAGAGACTTTCCACCTACGGCTCATCTTGGGAAGAGCCCGAGGTAAGCTCTCCCTGAATTGCAGTTGGGCTGCGTGCCAGGTAACTGTCCCCTTGTGCAGGGACACATCTCAGGGTCTGAGATTGCTTACCCGAGACCGAGAAATCTTTCCTTGCCCAAGGCAGAGATCCCTTACTTGCTACAGATCCTCGGTAAGTGACTGATAGCATGCTGAATTAATGCTGATGAAACATTACTGATCAGTGTAGTTACTTAATGTTAATTGTTTCATCTTTGTATAAATAATGCCACTAGACATGAACCGTTGACCAAGTCTGGGACTAAGTCTGGATTCAGCCACACCTGGGCTCCTCTCTGAGAAGGAGTTTACAAAGCAAGGGGGTCCACTCTGACCCTTGTGACTCCACGGGAGGGGCTTTCTTACCCTTTGTATTTCTACCATTAGACATAAACTGTTGACCAAGTCTGAGACTAAGACGGGACCTAGCTCCTTAAGGAGTTCAGAAAGCAAGGGGGTCCAGTCTGAACCTCACGGCTCAACGGGAGGGTCTCTCTTACACTTGTGTGTCTTTGGTCTCTGTGTAAATCATTCTAGCTCTGTTCTACCTCGATTTTCCCTTGTCTGTTTCTTCCATGTATTAAGCAATAGAGTGAACCTTGCCATCAAATTTTGTTAAGTCACACTTTCACAAATTCATATTAAAATCATTTTTGCTAATACTTTTGATGGTGATTCCTTAAGCAATCTAAACCACTCATTCTGTGACAAATGAACATAGTTGTCAGGATCCTAAACCAGAATCCGTGATGGGATGTCAAGGTTGGTCACAAGGAAACAGAATAGCCTCTTAGGAAATCACTTCTAAGCAACCTTATAAAGTGATGTTCCTTTCTGGAGACAACCAATCTCTTTCAAAAATAAATTATTTCTCCCTCTTCCCAGCCTTTTTTAATGTGTTACAAGATCATTCATAGCAGCTTAAGTAAGTGGCAAGTATCTAGCATGCCCTGGTCAGTACGATGTCTGCTCACACTTCTCAGAAAATATCGCTGAAAATACTCAGCACAGAGTCATAAATTGATTTTTTTTTTCTTTTTTTCTCATGCCTGGGCTAGCTTCTTTAAAATTATAGTTTCTAGCTCTAGGATCCACCTGATGTATCAGGAGCTGCTTACGATGTGTGCAGCCGCTGTGAATGTGCAGAAAAGAGGGCAGAGATCTGTAAAGTCCTATGGCAACAGATGGGTTTACAGCTCCCTGGGACACAGCTTATTACAACTGAATGTTATTACAGGGGCACTTGAAAGCCCTGAGTAGGACAGATGGGCCACCCTGAGAGATACTGTAGCTTCATCCCGCAGAAACAGGTCCTTGTCCCAAAGACCTTGTTCTCTAAACAGAGAAAAGGGTGGGAGGAAAGTAATAGGGGAGAGAAATGCGAGTGCTT
>WKFP01015481.1:48630-64410 GCA_011057875.1 Pterocles orientalis
TTTGTCAGCGCTGCCTCCTCCCTGCCCCTTGCTCAAGGGAAGGCAGCTACGCTGAGGATGCCAAGCCTATGGTAACCCTGGTTTAGGTGAGATTGTGCAATAGGATTTTATACCGTTAGTTATTCTTTGTGTTTTACACTACTGCGGGTTGGATGGGATTTTTGAAGAGCAGTAGGACAGGCCCACTTCTCCCACGGAAAGGCAGTGTGAAACTCAGTGGCACAAGGAAAGCTGCTTTCCCATTTCACTGCCCTCTGCTGAGCATGACAGAAGAGCTCTGAATCTTCCTTTGTCCTAGAGCTGGAGAGAGGAATAGAGCTGACGAGCCATCCCGAGGACTTCTCTCATGCTGCGTCAGCCCACATCCAGCTTATCTAACTTCCTCCATCCTGCCTTCCGCCCCATCAGTTATCCCACTGCAATACGGGACTTTTCCCTGGTCTCTGCTGGGATCGCAAAGGACAAGGCTGGAGGCAGAGATGGGAGCGAGAGCTGCCTTTGCTGGTGCCACCAAGGGGAGAAATGTCCTTGCCATGACAGCCTCCTGCTGCCATCAGAGAGACAAACCTGAGCTTTCAGTTCCTGTCTGATAAAGGAGGTATTCTGCAGGCAACAGAAAATGGTTAGTGTTCTTCCTAGAAATAAATCATCCCAGATAAGATTTTAAAAGCCTCTCTCCAAATGGGACATCAGTGCCTAACCTGGGTTTGTATGTTGTGTGAGGAAAGAGGGAGATAGAAAGAGGCAGACACCCTTACCAGCTGCCTTTTGCAGATTCTCCTCTCCAGGTGGCTTTACAACATGCAGCTTACGCTGGTACTCTGCAAAATACTCCTTAGAGGAACCTTAAGGAGACAACCCCTATTTAGCCAGCTAGAGTGGTGGTGGGAGTACCATAGTCTCTAGGCTCTACAGTAGTGTAAGCACTTATGAAATGTCACCTAAATCCCTCCATTTAGGCCACCGAGGAGCATTAGTTACCCACACGGTCTGTGAGAAGTCACCACAAAGTGGGTGACAGAGGACAGTGTTTAGTGGGAAACGTGGGGTGAAGGTCTCAGGATCTCTGCTGACCAGAGCAGGACAACTCTGGCTGAAGGCACAGCACTCGACTTTTCTTAATGCAAAGATACAATGTCCTTACCAAAGCACACTACAACTTACTGCCTTTAGAGTGCTTTGAACTTCACCTGGATTCTCCTACACATTTCCTGAAAGTGTTTTTTTTTATTTTCTCCCATTCTCAACACATCTCAGAAGTACTCTCTTGAGACTAACTCTCTCAGAAGCATCTCTCTTGAGCCAGTGTTTCAGCCCAGAGCTTAGATTCAGAGTCCCAGACATGCTTTCCCCTCTGTGGTGACTCAGGAAAACAAATACAGAGCTTTGAGAGAAGTTCAGCTGCGTGACCATGAGGTCCCAAGCTCTGTACAAGGTCACTGACAAACCTATAAATGCTGACTGCTGGCGGCTTCTGGGACCAGGACAGACCTGGTGGTTCCCAATCCAAGAGGCAGACTTATTTGTGACCTGTCTTTGAGCTTAACGTTAAACTTGCAGTGGTTGAACATGTCTTCTAACACGTAACCAGCTCCCCTCTCTGACCTCCTTCGCTCAGCTCTGGTTTTGCAATACCAAGAAAGAATCTTTGTGTTTTCAAATTGTTTGGCAGGTATCCTGAATAAAATTTTCAAATATATGCAATATTTTGATTGCCCAAACCAGTCAACAGAGGGAAAAGAGGTCTGACTAGCTAGGTCGAGCTAATTCTTGTCTAGTGACTTCCACGTGAAAGGTGGAAAACGGGTAGGGAAGATGAGTAGTGCCCACTGAATTAGTTCAGGTACCATGGCTAATAACATAGACCCAATCGTATTATCTGGACAACTAGAGCTCATGCATACGTACTCACTACAAGGCAGTTCTGGGCTGCATTACTTGGGAAAAGCCCGGGGAAATATGTTTATTAATTAAACTTCCACATTTCAAGCATTGATCTGATCTGCTAATTGTGTACAAAAGTACACAAAGAATGAGAGAGGGTACCCACACCGTATGACAAAGTGTACATCGTGGGAGAAGCAGGAATTTGGAACAGTTATGAGATTGTTTCTAATTTAAACTTTTGCCTTTACACACAATCTTGTGTCTTAAACTTGATGGATTTTCAGTTTACACTCTCGAAAGGTATATTTATGCTGCCAGGCTGATATGAAACATCTCAGTGTGATTAAGGGTAAGGTCTGGCACGTTTAAATAGCACTCAGTTTTACTAAAAGCTTTGTTGCATCCAGCAGTATGCTTTATAAAATGATGCGTTTATTTTACTGTCAAGCTATTCCATGTTTTAAAGTGTTTCCACAAATTAATTCATTGACATTTTAATGGCAGTGCACCAGGGAAATCTTAGTTCTGTTTGTTTGAATGCACCCCGTGCACTGAGGCAGACAGAGCATAAGTAAGAGGCAGGTTTGCAAAACAGGGGTGGTTACATCTTGGGTTTTTAAGTGGAAAATCAAAACTGCCATTGGCTTTGAGTTCAGCAAAGGAAATATCTCTGCTTTCCCCACCCAGTGCTGTGAAGAAGGCCAGTGAAACACCAGGATATGACAAACACATGCTTACTTTGGAGAGCAATATAAAATTATAAATCTGAATTCTTTTCCGTGACAGAGATAAGGAGGGAAGTAAACAACCACAATAAATAGTTCTGTGATCTGAGGAGTCACTAAAGCCTGCTGAGCACCTGCTCCCTGCCAACAGCTCTTGGTCTGTGCCCGGGGGAAGACGACAAACCCACAGACTGTTTTCAAGGGTTCATGTGTATCCTCTCATGCAAGTGGGTGCGTGCAAATAAATATTAATACACACAATGACTATTAATACAAACATATATATACATAGGCATGAAAACTAACAAGAACTCTGCCTGCAAAGGGGCCTCCTCAGTGCAGAGTTGCTACTTTAATTCCCTCATGAAGAGTCTTGAGAATTCGAATGTTCTTCCATGACTTTCCCCAGTGGCTTTAGTGCTCCCTAAGATCTGGTTTAGCGGACTCACGGAGCTTGTGCAATGCCAACGCATTTGCTACCTGTTTTCTTTACAAGGGTTCATCACCTGTTAATCAAATCCCTGATCTGTATCAGTGACCTCTGAAGAGAGGATGTGTGACGGATGCACTTGAACCCTTTTACCAAACTCGCAGTGTTTTGGTACAGGCTCCAAAAGAGCTAAAGGCCTGAGCCATAGCTGGACCAAGAACTCCTCTAGATTCAATCTGTTCTCTGAAACCCCACAAAGGAGCAGAGTGACACAGTGAGCACCGATGCATGCGAGCATGGAATACCGATCATGCACATGAAAAGCGGGTGTCTTTTCCAAGGCTCATTTATCAAGGAACAAAGGGATCTGTGGGTACAAAGAGTCTCATGCATACCTTTCCATTGCGTGTAATTTGACTACGAGCCAGCCACTTTTATCCCATGAATATGACAGCCTAAGGCAGTTTTCTTTCAGCTCTCCCTGCTAGGCAGTGTGGCTGCATGGCGCGATCTCCCCTTGAGCTGGGACACCTCTCTAGGTTGCTCCTCAAAGTAAAGAGACTTTCCACCTACGGCTCATCTTGGGAAGAGCCCGAGGTAAGCTCTCCCTGAATTGCAGTTGGACTGCGTGCCAGGTAACTGTCCTCTTGTGCAGGGACACCTCTCAGGGTCTGAGATTGTATACTTGAGACCAAGAAATCTTTTCTTGCCCAAGGCAGAGATCCCTTACTTGCTACAGATCCTTGGTAAGTGACTGATAGCATGCTGAATTAATGCTGGTGAAACATTACTGATCAGTGTAGTTACTTAATGTTAATTGTTTGATCTTTGTATAAATAATGCCACTAGACATGAACCGTTGACCAAGTCTGGGACTAAGTCTGGATTCAGCCACACCTGGGCTCCTCTCTGAGAAGGAGTTTACAAAGCAAGGGGGTCCACTCTGACCCTTGTGACTCCACGGGAGGGTCTTTCTTACCCTTTGTATTTCTACCATTAGACATAAACTGTTGACCATGTCTGAGACTAGGACTGGACCTAGCCACATCTAGGCTCCTTAAGGACTTCAGAAAGCAAGGGGGTCCAGTCTGAACCTCACGACTCAACGGGAGGGTCTCTCTTACACTTGTGTGTCTTCGGTCTCTGTGTAAATCATTCTAGCTCTGTTCTACCTCAATTTTCCCTTGTCTGTTTCTTCCATGTATTAAGCAATAGAGTGAACCTTGCCATCAAATTTTGTTAAGTCACACTTTCACAAATTCATATTAAAATCACTTTTGCTAATACTTTTGATGGTGATTCCTTAAGCAATCTAAACCACTCATTCTGTGACAAATGAACATAGTTGGCAGGATCCTAAACCAGCATCCATGATGGGATGTCAAGGTTGGTCACAAGGAAACAGAATAGCCTCTTAGGAAATTACTTCTAAGCAACCTTATAAAGTGATGTTCCTTTCTGGAGACAACCAATCTCTTTCAAAAATAAATTCTTTCTCCCTCTTCCCAGCCTTTTTTAATGTGCTATAAGATCATTCATAGCAGCTTAAGTAAGTGGCAAGTATCTAGCATGCCCTGGTCAGTATGATATCTGCTCACACTTCTCAGAAGATATCGCTGAAAATACTCAGCACAGAGTCATAAATTGATTTTTTTTCTTTTTTTTTCTCATGCCTGGGCTAGCTTCTTTAAAATGATAGTTTCTAGCTCTAGGATCCACCTGATATATCAGGAGCTGCTTACGATGTGTGCAGCCGCTGTGAATGTGCAGAAAAGAGGGCAGAGATCTGTAAAGTCCTATGGCAACAGATGGGTTTACAGCTCCCTGGGACACAGCTTATTACAACTGAATGTTATTACAGGGGCACTTGAAAGCCCTGAGTAGGACCGATGGGCCACCCTGAGAGATACTGTAGCTTCATCCCGCAGAAACAGGTCCTTGTCCCAAAGACCTTGTTCTCTAAACAGAGAAAAGGGTGGGAGGAAAGTAATAGGGGAGAGAAATGCGAGTGCTTCCACTCTGCACTAAAGGGACTGAGGCTGCTGGTTGCTAACGATACAACAGAAAGTCTGTGAAAGCCTCAGGAATGAAATCTAAAGGGCCATTGTCCCTCTGTTTTCCCAGACAGTAGTGATGGTGGCGGAGTCCCACTGGGACTCTGCACTTCATCAGCTCCCCACTCCACGTGGAAAGCAGAGAGAGAAAGAGAAGAGCTCTTATTGCCCTGGGCCTTGACATCGTACCTTTGCTCTTCGCTCCTTGAGTCACTTCTCCCTTTTTAACCCAGCACTGCAAATGTAAGACTGAATCTTTCTTCCCTCCTTGTAATTTAGCCCTCCTACTTCAGGTAAGCTCCCATGCAAACACTTCGTGCAGTGCATCTGCTGCCATAGAGATACTGTCCACAGAGATGCTGTCCACGGGGACACCTTGCCATGACGTACAGAATCCATATCCTCTATTTTACTACAGGATATCCCAGGGTAAGTTTACATGTGTTGTAATTTCACACACTGCCTCAGCTTTTGAGATCAGGTGTATTTGTAAGCATCCTTGATCTTCAGTTTATAACAAAGAATCACAAGGGAAAAAGATCATCGGCCATATCCTCAGTTTCTAATAACCGTTAACATCCCTGATTCTTTTGGCATTGTGGCTTTGCAACCTTTTGTCCTCATGAACCAGATTCGCATTTCAGATCATAGATTTCCCCAGATACACAAAGTATCCATTTTCCTAGGTCCAATCTTACCCTGTAGTGTTGCCTCTAAGATACAAAACCAATCTATAAAAAAAAACAGACTTCTTGGCCACCAGCCCCGGGCTGCATTAATATCTAGCTGTGTTGGGGCAGCAGAAATAGCGGATTTTTCTTTAGAAATTATGGGAAGGGGAAAGAAGTTGGAGGAAATGAACCACCCAATGTCTACAAGCTTCGGATTGCCTATTGTGCAGCACCTACTCAGAGATTAGCCACTGGGGATGGAAACCTTAATGGAGCAGCATAAAAGCTATTTGCTACCTGCAAGCACTACCAGGAAGGTTTTTGTTCTAGCTGCAGTTTACGTGACTTTATTGTTTTCAGGCTCCGTCAGTTGGAAAACAATTTCTGTAGCTTGCATTCCTCTCTGTCCTATAAATACGAAGAAAAGCCATACTCTTCTGTAGCGGTACAGGTTTTCACTCTGCTCTTAAGGGTCACATTTTTAGGCACAGATGCATCATGCATATGTAACATGGTATTGCAATACATACGAGCAGCTTCTTGTTTGCTTGCATACCAAGCAAGGTACAAACACAGATTTTGCACCAACAATCAAGGCAGTCCCATCTGAAAATCGTTTAGAAAACTGCAATGGTAGATGCCTACTAGTGGAACTCAAATTATACCCTTGAGAATGACATCAGAAATTAGCTTTTTTTTTTTTTTTCTTTCTTGTTTTCACATGGTTAGATATAATAAGTTGCTCTGAAATCCAGGTGACTGATGTTAAACTTACACCAAATATTATGCTGCTGATTGCAGGATAAAGGCAATATTGTGATAAGGCAGGGGAAGAGCTGAAGCTTTCAACCCTCCAACCTTTCAGGGAAGCAGCAGGGAGCCAGCAAGGCTTGCTGGGTTTTGCAGAGCAGAAGAGATGGATGACTGCATGTCTTGGGAGCAAAAGGATTTGCTAGGAGGGAGGGAGGGAAGGAGCTGGTGATCTGGCTGAAGCTGAATATGCCCTGAAGAAGAATGCACTTCAACTACTTTTTTTTTTTTTTTAATGGGTTTAGGGCTCGGTTTGCTTTGGTAAAAAGTTGAGCTATTTTCTCATAATAAACAGTTCAACTCAAAGGAAAAATATAAGAAATGCTGTTCACAGCTGATGTCCAGTGTGGTGCAAAGAAACAGCAGCAGCATGTGCTAACTTTCCACAGGGGTCTTTTGGAGAAGAAATACCTTTTGAGAGGGCATCTATGGCACCAAATACCCTGACACTGACCGTGAGGGAGACTTTTAGGTAGTACTATGATCTAAACAATATTAACACTGTCTTTTCTTACCATAGTATCAGTATATTCTTCCAGCTTTGCTTCAGCAACCGTCTTGTTATGCTGCAAAAAAAGATCTCGCAGGAAATCCTGTAGTAAGGAGAGAGTCAGCTTTTACTCTTTAGAGTAAATTCAAGAAATAGGAGTAAGAAATTTGATCCAAATTCAGCAGGGTTACACGAATCTAATTGCATATTCTTGATCAGTACTACGGTCTTCATTTCACATAGAGTTCACCTTTTTTTTTTTTTAGTTGAAACGGGTTTTTTTTCATATAAATTAGAAAATAACCAAATTTTCCCAGAGCAGTCAGGATGGAATAAGCCATAATTCACCCACAAAACAAGCAAAAGATAACAGTTTTTGCTCACGAATCTCGAATCAAAATGGTCACCATTCAGCAAGACACTTGAGCATTGTCTCATGTCACTGGTGGGGGACAGGCTGGGGCCACCTGCTGAGAGGTCAGTGCGGGGTCTGAAGCCCTGGGATGGACTTCTGTGCCTGGACGGCTCAAAACATTTGAGTTACGGTTTCTGAACAGGCTTCTGCCTCGATAGCCTGAGCTTTAAAAATAAATTAGTGTTCAGAAAACCTCCAGGCTCAGGAAGAGGTTGTGAAGAAATCCCATTAATAATGGGATTTGGCTTTGGCTCTGTTTAGCTGGGGAGGCACACGTGCAAAGCCAAGGTGAGGCATGCAAGGGGGAAGCAGGACAGCGAGGGCAACAGCAAAGCGTCCTCCCTCCTGGCAGGGTCCCTGCAGCTGTGCCAGAAGGCTGGAGAGTCCCCAGTCCTTAAATTCACCGTGAACAACTTAGAAATGCCATTCATCAACCACACAGAAAGCAGCAAATCGGTAAAGCTGATGGAAAGGCTCCCACAGGCATCAGTGAGCTGTAGATCAAGCTCAAAGACACTTATTAGAATAACTTACTTTGAGCTCACCAGCTGAAATAAATCCACTGCTATCAGCATCGTAACTGCGCCAGATCTGAAGAGACAGAGATTGATACAACCACATAAATATCGTAGTTAATCATCTGCTCCAGTGACAGATTGTAAAGATTCAAATCAGGACTTCCCTAATGAGCAAGTTGTTGCATTATCCAATATTTAATTAATTGTAGATGAAAAAAAAAACTTTCCACACAATAGCTTCTACTTGATTTGGATGCTGTATGTGTGACATGCTGCTGTCACATATGTAATGCAGACACGCTGCCTATAAATGGAAGAAAAGACTAAGAAACTGTTTTGTATTTCTTACGTAATTTGTACATGCAGCTTCTCTTGCTGCCCTGAGTAAAAGTCAAGGCTGTACACAACTGGCCATTGATCCACAGTAGCCCCCAGTTTGGATGTAAAATAAAAGTAACTTCAAGCAGCCAAGTCATTTTTTCAAGTTGGAAAAAATGAAATTCTGTACTGGGAGACTTACAGGCAGAGATTGGAAGGAGATTGGACACAGTTCAGGAAATCTTATGGGCTTGTGCTCCTCAGCTGTCCCCACTTCTGGAGATTTCCAGTCCACACCCTAACTGGCTAATGGTTCAGGGGAAAATGGTGCTTGAAACATGCCTCATCTGCCCTCCTAGCCTAGCTGTGCTGTGGGTCAGGAGCTCTCAACAGGGCTGAACTTATTAGTGGGCAGGTACTAAGTAAGGTTTTGTCTCTGGCAGCATGACTGATAGGTGGCTGAGAGTGTTTGCAAAGTTTAATGAACTCTCGGGCTGCCCTGGGTCCAGTCCAAGCTGCCACATCTCTGCTTTGATGGTGTAAATAATGTACAGCCTTCTCTACCTGAACAGGTCAGAACGTGTTTTGCTTCCACAATACCCCTGTATTTCCCATGCTATGTTCTGCAGATGCTGTAAATGTACATATTGAAGAAGCCGCTGGTGTGCAAGGGGAAGAGACAATGCAGAGGTACAGACCCGCATGAATTCCACGCTGTTGTCCAAAGGAGTTTCCCGTCGGAAAAGCAGCAGGAAATTCTCATCATCTGGCAAGATCATATTTGCAAGCTGGAAAAAAAACACATTAAAGAAACCCCCAAACCAACCCAAACCATGAAAGTAAAAAAAAAAAGAGAAAACTTGGGTGACTGCTGACCCAGTATGGGAAATATAAGTCAGGCACATCATTGCCTTGGAAATAAACCCCAGACCAAGTGATTGAACTACTGTAGTACTCCATGACTCACCTCCTCCCCACCCAGGCTCTATTTCCCATTTCACCCACGTCTGCTCTAGGTCCTGATTATCCCTCCTTCTGTAAGAGAAATCCTGTGCTGGGGCTGGAGGAAGATACCTCTTGGATTTGCAAGCGTCCATCCATGGTGACATCGTAGGCAGACATGAACTGCTCCTTCATCCTCTGAACTTTTTCTTCTGTGATGGTATTCTGCCACAGAGAAAACAACACATGCATGAAATCTCTTCTCTCTCACAGGCAGCCACCAGATCACTGCATCTTTACGAGGGGGGGTTAAAGCTTCTAAAAGCCTGCAACCACACCACCTTGGGTGAATTTTTGGAAGTAAATCTTATGCATACCTTTGTAGCAACTAAGTTTTCAGCTGGAAGACCGGTGTTAGGAGATCCCAAAATATTTCAGTGACACTTGCTTCTTTAGCCAACTATTCTGACTACAGCACTGGGATTTGGTTTCGTTCGAGTGTGTGTTACAGTGGTTTCCATGCTGCTCATTTTCATCTCGTGCTATACAGGAAAGTCTTATCTTTGAATTACATCCAGGTGACCCTCTCTGGGAGGGGAAGGAGGGAGGAGGATAACCCAGACGGGCTCTTGGCATACTTTTGTAGCATTTTTTTGCAGGAGAATAAATGAATTTCTTCCCTACCCCTGAAGAAAAACACTTCAAAGGTTTATCATCTCTACGCCCAGGTGGAGTCAGGACTACAGCTGTGTCTTCCTGGGTCTTCTAACCCAGTTTCTTATCCTTTGGGCTATTATTGCAGGCCCACCAGGTTGTATGATCCTTTTCTTACTACTCTGACACAAGATCATGAGTGACTTTCTCAAATTTACTCTGCGCATAGCTCAGTGCAGCCTGCCTGGGTGTTCAGAGGCTAAGCAAACACAAATCTCTTAAGAAAGGAGACTCTCTGTTGCCTTGCCCTGGTGGAGTGAACAGGGGCTGCGCACACTCTGCCTGATGCTCCTTTGGGCCCCAATTCTGCAAAGCGCGGAGCAGCAACTGCGCTGCTCTGCAAAACGTTGCATGGGGTCGATGGAGATCTTTCTGTAAGGTTTGTCACCTCTGAGCAGAGGAACACAGCCAGGAGGCTGCGCACACAGCAACTGCAGCTCGTGTTGGCACTTTGGATGGGTATTTCAAACCACCAGGCTGGAACCTGGACATGCCTCACACCCCAGAACTTCCTTTGCCATATCCGTGTTCAGCAGTAGCCAGTTGACCATTTCCAGCTGCTCTCAAGTGGTACTGGTGTTTGCAGCCAAGATCGACCTGCTGTTGGTGCAGACCCATAGCTTGCTCTGATGGCCTTTCCATCCCAAAAACAAGGTTGGAAAAAAACATCACATGTAATCTGCATAATTTGCTCCCCTTGTCCAGGAAAGGCCACAAACTGCAAACTCCTGCTGTATTTGCTGACTCTGTCATCTGATTTTGAAGGTCTGCGGCCCGTGCTGGGGCAGCCTGGGCAGGCTGCAGGGCAGAGCCTGGGCAGTGGGGCCAGTGGCTGGAGCTACCGATCCCTCCCTGAAGGCTGAGGGAGCAAGTTCAATTCTCTGGCTTGTTTGGATTTAATTTTTTTTTTTATGTATGGTTTTACCTCCTAATCAGGGCTGTGGCATTGCTACAACAAGGCAGAGACACTGGGAAGCTTCTGGGTAGTTCGGTGGGAGCTTCACACTTAGACAGTAGCGTGCTCCAGAAACAGGGAGAAAAGTATTCAGGCAAAAGTACCGTCTATGTAATATTCCAGAATTTATGGAGCCAAGGTAGGATTTTACTAGCCAAACATGTTGTCTGTGGTGTAATTTATACTGGTGCGATGTCCTGGGACCCCATGAGGGCTTCAGGACAGGGCATCCCAGCTGGGACTCCAAGCTTTGCTCAGAAGAAAGGAGAGATAGCAAGAGACAGATAGATAGCCAGCAGGGAAATAAAGAGAGACAATACGGGGACTATTAAAAATTTTAAAAGCCTTGTAGATATAGCAACCAATTAGTCATGGAAGTATATCAAGCAGATTTTTTTTTTCAGTAGTATTGGTGGTTTGTATGGACAAGATTCAGGTACCTCTAAAAGGGTCAAAATAACTATTTACAGGTAAGAAATCACAGTTGAGGCAGTTTCTGCAGGCATGGCCTGAGCAGGGACCCAGCGAGCAGCCAGTGGTGTGGGAGGGCACGTCTCACCCAGCACTGGGGCTGGAGCCAAGCTGGGATGCCAGGGCAGTGAGGGGCTGCGTGGGGGCTCTGGCCGGGCAGCCTTGGCCACCCTGCCGTGAGGGTGCTGAGGGGAGGCCAAAGGTAAATTCTTGGCAGCTTGCTGGTCAAGAGCCTTGATTTTTTATTCTCTGCCTTTGGTCTCCTAGAAGTACCTCCTTGCCTCCCAGATTGGGACAAGACCTATGATAGAGGGAGAAAGATCAGGAGGGCAAAAGGGGAGACCTCTGTGCAGGCGCAGGCAGGGATGTACAGCGTTTACACAGAAACACAGGTGCTGCGCCGAGTGCTATGGCCACCAGCTTCCCCGGGTAGTTTGTTTTTCCTTCCTTTCCTTTAATTATTAACTCGCTGTTCAACTACAGATTGCAAGAAGAGCCTAAAAGCCAAGGATGCTCTGCTTTCAAATGCCTCGGGCTTATGCTCCATGTATTCAAATGCTACGAATTACAAGGGGGAGTAATAAAAAAAATACATCACCATTCTGTTCTGGAAAGCAACTGTACAAATAGCATGATACAAATTCATGCCTCCTGTCTCTATGAGCTGGGGCAGGGGGAATGGCTTCACAGCACATAAATGTCTGTAGCTGAGCAAAGCTTTTTTCATCAGAGTGAATGCTGTATTGACTGTGCTGCCTGTCTCAAGCACCAGATCCCTCCCCAGTTTTATAGATATGCAAAGCTTTCTCAAGTGTTCACTGCTTGGGCTAAAATTCTGCAGACTTGTTAGCAGTTAGGTAAATTTTCCCTTTTGTGAATGTTTAAGCGAATGCTGTTGCATCCTTTCTCACAGCTGTCTGTATAGGGAAACCTTTCTTGTCTTTCCTTGTTTTCTCTGCTGCGTGCACCTCCCTGAGTTTCTGAAGGAGAATTTAATCAAGAGGTAATAGCCCTAATTGGCAGAGAAGCACAATTTCCCCTAAATTGCTGCCTACTTAAGGCAGAAACAGCTATAGAGATGCTCATGTTTAGCATCAGTCAACACTGTAATGAAGAGGACTCCCTGCCACAGTCAGGAAGACGTACCTGAACCAGCACCCGTTTCCAGTTTAGCCCAGGGTTGGGCTGCAGAAGGTTGTGGTTGCTGGGAGAACAAGTGCTTGGCTGGGAAGCAAGAAAGGTCCTGCAGCAGAAGTAAACCCCCAGCAATGTCTTTCCTGATGCTCATTTAAAGGAAAAAAAACCCTAGCCCTCTGCTAATTTCCATGAAATACAATCTTCATTGGACCACAATGATGGTGGGAGCTAGCCTGGAACAGAGGGATGCTTTAACGAGTTTTCAGGTTGTTTCATAGGAGTTGTAAAGCTTCAGCTGCTCTGGTCCCTCACAGCTCGGATGCTACGGCGTTTCCAAGAGCCGCTGCATGTTCTCACTGTCCACTCAAGGAGGAAGTTCTTACTACATACCATAAGGAGGAGGCCACATCATTTTTGTCCTCAGAAAAGCACAGTTTAAAATACTATTGTGGCTTTGTTCATATATTTCTCAGAGTTAGGGAGTAAGTTTATTACTATGGATGCTGTTCCACAGAGTTTTGCAGAGGAAAGCTTCCATACTTCAAGTTGCCATAACAAATTAATTTTCTGCTTTCTCCTTTCCACGTCCAGTCTTCATCTTCCCTTTTGTGAAAAACCCTTTAGCATCGCAAAGGTAATCTGTTCTTTAACACTGTAACAATGGGAAGGGCATGCTTACTTTTCTTTTTTTTTAATCTGCCCAACATTTGATTTCTTTGTCATGGTTGGTTATGACTCTTTGGAAACCTAGTTGTAATCTGTCTTCTTTGTTAATCCATTCCTTTTATATCTTGCCCCATGCTTTCTAATTAAATTTTCGCTCTCTAAGGGATCCATGTACTTGGCAGCATCTTGCCTTGATGAAAACACAACTATGAGTCATTTGTTTTGGGGAGAAAAAAGCAAATGTATGGAGCAGTGTGGAGACTTTCCTACTTGATGAAAGGAGATATCTCATTTAATTCTTGCTGATTAAAACAGTCTTGTCATAAATTGATTTTTTTTGTCCTCCTTGACATAATTTTTGGAAGCAAGCCACTACGTTTATAAGGGTATAAAAAGCAAGAAGAAACTAGATGTAAGTGACTATTATAGCCTGTTTCTTGAAAAAAAAAAAATTAGGCTTATCTGAAAATGCTGGCTTGAGCACATGTTTCTCCTAACAACATTTCAGCCAAATTTGATAGAAGGGCAAAGGGTCCCAGAGATATCAAGTTCCTACAAGATCTATGAAAATAAATTATGGCTGCCAAGAATGCTAGTTGGAAAACAAACCTGACAATTATTACCATGCCAAAACCCGCACACTACAGACAGGAGGCCAGCAAAGACCAGATGAGAGAGCAGTGACGTACCCTCTGACCTTAGAAGAAGAACCTTTTTTTTTTTGGCCAAGCTTTTCTCCTTTAAATCACGTAGCATTAAAAAAAATGAACCACATAAATTTCATCTGTGCAGTTGTACGTTGGATTGCCTGCACTAGCGTGGGATTTCACCCCCCGGCTCCTGGGCCAATTTCTTGTTTGGGCCAATGTTTCTTGATTAACTGCAATGCTATCACTTGACAATTTGGCTCTTTATTTTGGTTAGGATTTACTATAATCCTGCATGGTACAACAGATGAACGCTTGTCCTATCATGCTGCGTTGTGTTTTTGTTCTTTTTTTAGCACTCATCAGCACATACGTGGGAAATATTTTTTCATGCAGAAGACACTAGCATCCAACAAAGGCTATTAGAGCCTTGCCTGCACCATCAGGGTTTTGTGGTCAGGCTTTGGATAGGCTCTTTGTTCTGCCTTTTCCACTAGGCTGAAAGTTTTTTGATATGCCTTTGGGCAATGAAACACATCATGTTTGTTTTTTCCCGTAGGCATGTTGAGTTTGCATTTAGAGACACTTCCTGGAGCTTCCAGTGCCCTGCCTTAATGTGCAGGAACAGGAATAGGAACTGGTCAAGCTAATCAAGGCTGGCAAAAGCCACACCTAAAGAAATAACTGTATTTGTCAATAATCAGAATCATAGAATGGTTTGGGTCATCTAGTTCCCTGGCCAGGGACACCTTTCACTAGCCCAGGTTGCTCAAAGCCTCATCCAGCCTGGCCTTGAACCCCTCCAGGGATGGGGCATCCACAGCTTCTCTGGGCAACCTGTTCCAGTGCCTCACCACCCTCACAGGAAAGAATTTCTTTAGGATTTATTAGGATTATCTCAGGGTTTAGATTTCTGAATTAGTCTGGAGGAGGATGTAAGATGAACAGTTTCTCCTGGGGTCTTCTTGCTCTCAACGTGCTGGTCACTGGAGACCTGGTCTGTGATCCTGGGTCTCATGGGTTGGTAGAACTTAGGGAAGTCTGCTTCGGATGGCTTTGAGCCTGATCGATATTTTGGGCATTAAAGTTTGTCTGAATGACTAGCTGCTGCATTCCTGACCATACAAAGTCAAACACATAATTTTGATAGACAACACATTGTGCAAGGCAAGGCTGAAGTGTAAGAGTAGCTGGAGGCTGCTTGTCTTCTTTGGAAGTATAAAGCAAAGACAAATCCATTATGGCTGTTCATGGTGAGCTCCAGAAAATCAAATTTGTTCCCTTCCAGTCGTAACTACCCAGGTGGTTTGGGGGCAGGGGGATTACAACAAGGCTAATACCTGTCTTGCCTGATCAAATTTATGCTTCAAAAATTTTTACACATTATCTCTTACACACTTATTGTTAAGTGAGGGCAACTGACTTTTATCTGAGAGTCTTCTGCCTTATTCTAGTGTAATTAAAGCAAAATGAAATACCTTTCTGTGAAAGCCCTGCAAGCATAATGACAATGTGCATTTCCCTCTGTTTCTGCCCAGACATCATTGATCTTATGGAAACTTTCAGTAACCCAAACCTAAAATTTATAGCCATTTATCTATAAAACTCTTGTCTAATTATTATGAGTTCACAAACCTGTGCTGATGCTTGGCTGACCTAACCTTGATTCTCCCTTATATCCCCCAAACAAAACAAACCACTCCACAGAAGCCCCTCCAGCCGATGGAGAATTTCTATAAACCAGTCCACCAGTGTCATAAATCCCCCATGTTTCACTGAAGCCTTATGTGTGTGTAACACACACCTGGAAATGGAAGGCATTTTCTTAGAAATTAGAATAGAGTAGAATAGTTCAATTGGAAGGGACCTAAAGCCATCACCTAGTCCAACTGCCTGACTAATTCAGGTTAAAACATGTTACTAAGGGCAT
>WKFP01015481.1:99174-128955 GCA_011057875.1 Pterocles orientalis
GTTTTTTCAGCCTTGCTTCTGTATATTTTGGCAACCCTACGTGCTGTGCTTGTGGGGTACCTACCACGGCTGCTGAGAAAACTGTTCCTAGTTCAGCCCACTCCCTTCAGTCCAGCGAATGTGGTGCACACAAGCCACCAGAGCTGAATCCCTTTTGATCACTTCACTGGCCAGTCCCAAAACTATGCACAGAGACGGGAATTTCATCTTGTCCCGAGATGGCTGCATTGTAGGCACTGTCATGTCAGGGCTCAGGACTACAGCTTGACAAAAGGGCACAGCAGGACTAGGTGCAGAGGGAATCAGTGCTGGACTCCACTTTGTACAAGATGGAGAGTCATTCTGTGCACACATGAAGTCGCCAGGGGCCTCCACAGCTTTTCAGACAGCCCTGGCTTTGGTCAAGCTGGATAAACCCTGGGAAGGGACAGCTGCCTATGAGATGTCTATTTACCAGCTGAAAGCCAGGGCTACTCAAGCTGGTACCTGCACTGACTACTATAAACCTTGCAAACTGGTCATATTTAGGTCATCAGATATATTCAGGAGTTTCTCTTCTTCATGTGCAGATATTTCTGCTGGCTCCTGGGTTCACTGTCTGCTTTGCTGTTCCCATTACAAGTCAGCATCCTTTTGAAGGTGCCCTAGGCACACGCACCAAGTATCTTCCATCCTGTGCAATGTGCCATCAAATCAGCCCTAGAGCTGACTTCATAAGAAGTGCTGTTCAACACAGTACAAAAAGGGAGCTTGTTTTTCATCCTTTCACATACTGTAAACTTATATTTTGTTTAAGCAATCGTAGGCACACAATCTGGAGAGGGAAGTGAGATTTTTGAGGTCAGGCATTTTGCAGTTTCTAGACAGAGTCTATACCAGGAAACTCAAACTGTACCTGTACCACTTCCATCCAGACGTTCTGAGCTCGTCACTGTATCAAAAGACTCTCTGGGAGCTGTGTCATTCCCGAGTTTCTGAAAGAGTGAGAAAAGCCCTCGTATTAATATATCTGTAATTAACACAACTCTGTTAGGGGAAAAAAGTTCTAATTTGGAAGCTGTAAGGCAGGGAAAGCAGTGACAGTAGTAAGTGGTGGATTTTCTCTCTCCTTGTTTCTCTTTCAGGTCTTGAAGATCTAAGTGGGGAAAAAAACTATGCTGATTTGTAACTAATACCACCACATGTCTAGCAAAGCTGCAATGACACCCTGCCTCCTAAACAACAGGTCTCCTAATGGACAGGAGTTGAACTGAAGATGCCAGCTGCAAAGTCTTTTTTCCAAAGATACCTCCAAAATTTGAAAATTCCTTGTTTAGGTTAAAAATCACAAGTCTTTTTCTGAAGATCTAGATTTTTGAATATGACTGCTTAATGGATCTTATGCTCTTCCACATATAAGAATAACTTGTTTTAGATAAACCTGTGACTACAGAAGTAGCAGCACTCACATATTTCCAGGCTTCCTCTAAAAACAAACAGACCTTATTTACTGAAAGGTGTTTAAAGTTACTCATCGCCAGCACTGCTGGGTGCTCAGCACCTCTAAAGAAAGGGAGCTGCTTCTTGATGTGCTGATATTCTGGCTAAGTCTCCTGTTCTCAAAAATAGCTTTCCTAACATCCTGGCCTCAAAAGGTGTAAAGGCTTTTGTCATCTCATAACTCTAGCCTAAGTGAGCTCGAAACCTGTGTATTCACCAGAAGAACCTTAGATATGCAACTGATGTGCTTGTAAAATAACAAGCCTCCTCTTCCTGTCTTACCTGCTACAAAAGCTTAAGCAGAGGGATAAAGGGGAGGATATAGAAACTGCACAGAAATAAACGCAGGATATACTATGACAGAAAGCCTTATAAAGATAAGATTAGGCAAAAAAGTAAGATTTTTTTTTGAAACTAAAAAAAGTGGGTACAGACTTTTTGCAGGCAGCTTCAATCTTGTTCTTGATTTGCTATTTCAAGACTCTTAGAGTGTCGAACGACTGAAACTGAATGATAGATTTGTGCTGATGACCACTGCATTTGGTTACACAGCCAAGCGTAAGTCATGCTGACATGTTCAGGACATTACAGCTACTACTCCAGCGCCAACTCTGCGTGACTTGTGTTGGGATCTGACTGTCCCACAGTGTTCAGAGACCCCCAGCACATGCCATGCAGCATACGTCAAACATGATCACTGCCCTTTGGAGCTTACAGTCTCAAAGACTACCAGGTATAGCACGTAGATAAAAATTTGACAATAGCAAATATAGGAAGGAAGAGAATGGTTACCAGTAGCAGCAGCACATAGTAATTACATAAAAATTGACAGATTATCTGCAAATATCCACACTGGCCATGTGCCTTTCACCTGTGGTGGTAATTCAACACAGGCGTTTTAGGAGAAGCAGATTTTCAGCAGTGATGCAGATTTACCAGTATCTCCACTTTGCTTGTGTCATCTCACAGCTCCTAAAACAAAGCCTCTCTCTAGTACAACAAAGAAAAGGATGGATAGGCTGAGTGCCTGCCACTCCTGGCAGGGTAATGCTTCCTCCTGACCTAAGGACAGGTGTGCACTGGAAATGGCACACTGCATTAAGGAGGATGCTATTACAATCGCCATAAACTTCCCGTACTGCAAAAACCACCCCAGTACAGATATAATTGCCCACTCCAAGGGATTATATTTCACATATATATAAATATATATTATATAGGTTTCAAAAATAAAATCATCTGTATGTTAAAAAGCAGATGTAAACCAAACAACTGTCTTCTGGTCAGAAGCTTTCCAGAAATGCAATGACTTGTAGGGCCAGACCGGTAAGCTACAGTGCCCATATGGACAAAACAAAGTCCCCTCCAAAACTAGCAGCAACATTATGCTTTGCACCACTGGGTGAAAACTCTGATTTTGTTCCCATTTCTTGACCATCATTAATATTTTGGCTAAGTTCTCACCCCTTTACCGTGTTTATTTGTAAGGCTGTCTTGGCTACATATTTTTTGAAGAGAATACCACTCTCTACTTGCCAGATTTTTCTTCCATACCTTAGAAAAAAAAAAAACCCCAAACCCTTTGAGAACTGAATTTACCAACTATTTCTTCATGGAATGTGAATTCTCACAAAGTTTCACTGAAATACTCATTTTCCTCTGTAAGTCTTGAAGATATACGCATAACACTTAGCTACAGTAAATGCTGTTTAAGAGAGTTGTATGACAATACGAAAACTAATTTCACTGTAACTCCCTCCTCCCTCCCTAGTTATGGGACTGCTGGGGAAATACGACCATGTACAGAGACAAATACAAAAGCCAGTGCTGGCATTTATCAGTGTAGTACTCAAAAATGCAACCAGGATGTTCGCATGCTTGGGTACCTACTGTACACACATTACAAACTGCTTATGGTCCCGAGACAACACTTGTGGCAAAAATCTGCTTTGTGCAGGTGAATTTATCATGCAGATATCTAGTGACTAGGCTCCACTTTTATCAGGAATTCATGCAAGGTTGGGAAATACTGCAGAGTTGGGTACCACGGAGAGTGAATAAACAGATTACAGATGATCTCGGTCTGCTCATAGGTCTTACTCCAGGTATTTAAAACTTCAGTCAGTAAACACTAGATGGAGCTAAAAGATCTTTTCATGTATGCCCACAGGCAACACTAATTGCTAATATTCATCTGTACCATTAAGGCACATTTGCACGCTGTATTCTAAGGAAAAGAAAACAAAAAAGCATCTTTCCATCTACTGTGCACCTGCTCATCACTTGTATCTGTAACAAGACTGCAGTAGGGGATGAATGAAATAGTAAATTCCTTCTGGCTTTGTTTTCACGTAAAATCGCTCAGAATGTAAGCAGCCATCTGTACCTTAAAGGAAAATACAATTTTCTATCATACCGGAATTTTGAAAAATTTGAAGATGTTAGGGAAGTTGATGTCCTACCCATCCTAAACAATGTAACAGCAGCGGGATGCTGTTTTCTGTAGCTCAACCATCAAGATACTATACGACTTTCACCTTCATGAATATCATGAATAAAAGTGCAAAACTGAATTATTCAACATTGCGAACTAGGATGAATTATGTGAAAAATTGTTTTGAACAGCAGTTCAATTTTGTGTGATCTGGACAACACTAAGAATGGATAACTCAGTGGCCTGCTGTGCACGTATTCCTATTTCAATTCAGTTTTCTTGTCACTCTTTAAAAAAAAAAAAAATCTACTTCTGCATTCCATAAATATTATTTTTTACAAAATGTAAGATCAATAACACTATTTTCTTGACAATTAAACCTGAAAGAAGACTGGTGAACTTTCCAAACAGTAAAAGAGCAAAGGTTGAAAAAAAAAAAAAAAAAACAAAAAAACAACTGGGAAAAGGCAAAAATTTTTATTTTCGATAGAAGAAATTCAAGTTTTCAATCAATGCTATGAAAGTTCAATCGAAGAGGACTTTTATTCTACCCACTTAAAAAAAAAATACACATGCTAATATTCTACCTCAGTCACATCATTCCAGATATAATTAACTCTAGCTGACAAGTGTTAAGAACTTGAAGAGCAGCAAGCACACGCAATTTATGAAGTCGTAAAAATTTACATGATCTGGAGTAGCTTGGTATTGTAGAAGTTGCAGGCATAGTGTAACAAAAATTTTACGGCACTTTACTTGAAAACTTGGTGTTGAAATCAGTGGGACTATTCATAGGCACTACTCAGCACCCATGAGAAAGGTGGGAATTAATAATTTCTTCAGAAAAAATCGTTTTTATGCTGAGGATCCCTTTAACGAGACATAGACCACTGTGTTAATTGAAATCTGCTTATTACCAGACTCCCGTTGCGGGAATGGCTCAGACATCACGGCAAGTACTGTAAGACTACGAAGAAAGGTAAAAATGAACTTTGGGTATCTTGCTCGGTCACAGCAAGACAATTCTGCAATGGGTTAAAGGAAGGAAAACACAGCAAAGCTTGCAGATGAGCTTTGTCATAAGGTACCACCTTCCAAATTCGGGAGGATAACAGTGCGGAATGGACAGCATCCGAGCGCCCTGCACGTTGAAGAAGAGAGGAGTCAAAAAAGGCTGATTCTTCCGTAACTTCAGAACATGCCAACTGCAGCTAGGAGGAAGCAGGGGATGGTAACAGGGAAGTTCAATGGGAAATGGGCATTAGGCAAAACAGGTCAGCACAAAATGCTTTGGAACAACACAAGGATATTCCGTTCCACACGTCTGTGAAGTGAAGCAAGGCTCCTGCCCAGCACAAGCACTTCACAGAGGAAAACTAAAGAGAGTGAAGGGAATCTGGACAGATAATTGGGAATAGCTTAATTTTTTTTTTAATCATACACTTACTTTCTTTGAGTGTTAGTATTTGACATACAGAAATCAAAGGCATAAAAATAATTAGGTGTGGTGCAAAAGGACAGAAAAATAAAAAAGTGCAACAAGAAAAATAAGCTGAACAGCTGTAAACAGTGTCTGGAGGCCAGATTTACTTCTCTGCACGGAATATATAATTTAAAATACAGTACATCCCTCCACCTTTCTACATCACCTTCCAAAAGAGAAGAGTACAGATAGCTACCACTGTAGCTAACTTCAACCACCGCAGCAGAGAGCAATCCTGTTGCTGGAACACCATAATCCCTGGTGGAAAGCAGGACTGATGCATCAAGCCCCAGCCACCAACCCTTGTAGACCCAACCCACCTCTCCTAAAGACACCTAGCTCTTGCTCACTTTTTCAACAACTCAAGAGAAATCAAATTGCCTTTACCTTCTGAGCAGAGGCTGCTCTCTTCTCTTGCTTGGCTTTCATTTCAGCAAGAAGTCCGCTGCCCATCACCTGCACGCCATACCTCCGGCCTCCTTGGGGGCTTCCTTTGCTGTCACTCCTCTCAGCTTTGGCAGCATCATCTGGCTGGACCTCCTCCAGTGAGTCTGGTGTCTTTAATTCCTCAGATCTCTCCGTACCACCGTTCTGCTCTGCAGGCTTTACCTCCTTCTTGCTTGTTTCCACAGCCAGACTTTTTGCAGCAACCTTGGGTGAGGAGGGCTCTTCTGTCACCAACACAGTCTGAGGACGTTCAGATTTGGAGCCTCTTGATTTGATTAAGTTAAGGAAGCCACTCTTCCTTGAGTCCCTTTTCTTCTTCTCATCACCTGCTTCACTGGGCTCACTGCTGTCTGAACTTTTAGTTGATGGCCTCCTAACAAAACACGCAGACATTTTAAACTCTTCTCCACTCCCCTCCTCCATCTCTTTTAAATAGTACCTAACGACTTCTTTTGTATGATCCCTAAGTTGCCCTAGGTCCAGTCATTAGCTGATGTCTCTAAATCAGAAACTGGACCACTACCACTGACGACACTGGATTCCTGCACTGGCCTTGCGCACGGTATAATGAAGAGAGGCAGCTGGTATCTGCACTGGCCACCCAGCTCTTTCCAACACCAGCGAGGTGTTGCTCCAGTGGAGCTCTGCCCCAGCTGTCTAAGCGCACACAATTTCACTCTGCTCTGTTTCCAGAGTGTACTACCTCTGGTTTATATCTGCCCACTAGAAGAAGGGGAACAACTGATCCATGCACAATATTCACCCAGCTCTTGGGGGTTCTTGTCCCTTAAGAGCCCTGCTTGAAATAGGAACTAGACAACAGAGCCGTCTTCTCTCAATAAGGAACACACAGATGTCACCTTTATAGTGCAGATGCTCATTCTAAAAAAAAAAAAAAAAAAAAAAATCCCAACCCCAAAACAACCCACCTGCCAATATGATTTTCTACAGACATCTCACAAGCACAGTATTCACACCTGAGCGCAAAGCTAGGTGCACCACATGTCTGCCTATGAGGACCACAACTGGAAAAAGCCACCAGTGTAGCAAATGGAGCAAAGATCCTTAGCCATGGTCACGGCCAGGGACAGGCACACAGGGATATTGCAAGTTCATGGGGACATCTGAAATGAGTGGCTGGCAGGCACAGGAGGATGCAATAGTCTGTGAACACCCTGAACGTAACCTGGCTAATCCATTTTTCAAAGCTACCATAATTCTACCACTACACACAGTATATCACACACGGCTTCACATGTCACCACAGATTTATAACTCACAGTGACTTAAAAACATATGCTTTTCCTGCCACAGCTATCTACCAGTTAACACCTACTATCTTCCTTAATGGACATCACATACAGCACAGAAGGTTTCATTCCAAGCTGTCTGGAAACCACCTTAACTTTCTCCTTTATGGAAGTATTTGTGCATGTGCATGTACACACACAAACACGTAGGAATATAAGAACAATCTTGATGCACAGATCTGTAAATACACAACCAGCTACAAAGCAGATGTACCAGCTGCACAACCCTGCTACAAAGCTGAAGGAGACGTATCTTTCAGATTAATGTATTGCCTAAATCTGCAATATTACAAATAGGTCAAACACATCTAACATATTTCTAAAACAATATAAATCTACTGTCATCTATCACAACACTGCCCAACAGCAGTCCTTACTAGACAGAGACATTGATGTGTACTACTAGCGCTGGAGATGAGAGCCTCAACCAACACACAGTGCTGCTTCAGCTCTAATGAGCTCCACTGAAGGGCAAAATGAAGACAACTGAATTACAAAAATACACACTAGTTAACAATCCCCTCTGCATGCCATATTAAATCAATTTATTTAAAAGTAGTTGTTTTTAAGGGAGGGTAACTAAATTCACAACGACTTGACTACTAAGTTGTATTTGACTTCTGTTACCTTAGAAGTGTTACTTGCCCAGCTATCAGGATGGACCTTTTTCTTTTTTTTTTTAATTAATTTTTTTAAAAATTAAATTCAAACTTACTTTGAATCCATTTTTGTCACTTTCTTAGTGAAAAATTCATCCACGCCTTCATCCACTCTCCCCATGAGGCCATTCTGATCCCCTTCTGGCGGCACTCCAGCTGACACCTGACAGAAGAAAAAAACTCTCTCTGGCATATAATAATCTAAGAATATTTATTTCAACGATAATAATTAAGAGTTAAGTTACTATGAAAATTGCATGTGCCAAGCAAACCTCAGTGCAGACAATGGAATCACCAACTGGAATTCCCCCTTTAGGAAGGCCAGTAGACACATCACACCAAACACAAAGCAACCCAAAACACCAGTGACAAACTGGATATTGCAACACACGGGGCCAGGAAATCAAACGCTTTGGGCTTGTAAGAACACAGCACTAGTTCAGTTAGAAAATAAAAAAGCAGTTAAGGAAGAATTAAATCCTTATCAGGTAATGACCTGAAGATAAAGTATTTCCAACAGCAATTTGTTTCCCTGTTCAGAGAAAAACACACATTCTGGATTTTGGATTTAGAAACAGAGCTCCAGCAGGCTAACAAAGAGCCTTTTGTAATTCGTTCAACCCAGCATTTCCAAAAGCAGAGACTCTAAATACAGAATCAGGTGTTTAACTTTAGGAACCGAACCTAGATTTTCCCCTGAGCGTCTGAAAATGGAAAACCTGCTCCCTTTCTTTCATTTCAGCGTCCACGTTTCGAATGTGGGTGACCGGAGGCACCTACACCAGGCTGACTCAGCAACACCTGCCAACCACAAAGGCCCTGTGAAGATCAGCCTCCTGAAGATGAAACATGCCATCTCCTGGGAGGATTTCTCTCGTGGTCTTTAATGTGGAAAAGCTTTATTACCAGTAGAGAGACTTTTTAAAATTTAAATGCTGTATGGAAACCTTTTAGGTGCCTACAGAAGACTCCACAAGACCCAACCCAGTTGTATTTTTGGTAGTAGGCCAGGAATCAGTCTGACACAAAATAGCAGGGTTCGTCATCTGAAGCAATTTAAATCACGGTAATTCAGAGTAACCCAAGTTTCCCTTTTCAGCTGGAATACAAACTCTTTTCCACGCCTCTAAAACAGAAAATAAATACTCTTAAAAGCTGCTGTTAACATCAAACCCAGACTCACTAAGCCAGGGCAACAGATTGCATATGAACTAATGCTTTGACACACTGATTAAACTTTTTCCTTTCCAGTGGCTTGTTAGAAGCCTAGTATTCAGTTTGCTTTGAAAGATAACAGGTAATATTTTATTGATACCTGCTGTCGCAATGTAGTAATGTATGGAATGATATGAAGAGAGTCCATCTGGTAACAACTGCTTTGTTGCCAGTCAAACTGCATATTTTCTATAAAAACCAGTTTTATTCTAAGCAGCACAATGACTTCTCAGACTTTCACTGACACTAGGCAGCAATGCATATACTGACATCTGGGCTGATCACACCAGTGCTGGTTGTCTCAGTGTAAATATTTACCTTCTCGGTCAAAAAACAGTCAACGCTGACATTTCAACTGAAACACGTCAACCAAAAGTGGCTGATGTATTCCAACAGAAACAACAAACCACTTAATATTGATACCGGAACCCTCCGAACAGCAGGAACAAACATGTAAGTATCAAAGGCAAGTGCATCTCCTGAAGAGGAAGCTATGCAAGGATCCAATAATCCATAGCAAATGAGAAGATCTACCTGCGGTAATTCTGCATCTGAAAAAGCAACAAGTTCCTAAAAATGTACTGAAGACATACACAAATGTTAAGGGCCTAATAAGGTCCTCAAGGAACAGGATATTCTTATGGATTTTTATTTTAATGCCTTTTAAGCATTTAATGTAAAAGACTGAACTCTGCTTTATTTCGCTTTTTATGCTCTTAATGCTAAGAAAAAAAATAGCAGTTTTAATTTGTGCTTTTTTTTTTTTTTAACCCTAGCTTTAAAGGTAAGCCTTCTGTTTATAAAAGAAAAAAACTGGCTTGGAAGCACAAATAAGGTGAATCACAACCTCTTTCATACATTAGAGATTCACCTCTTCCTCATACTCATTCTTCATACGTGATGGAAGAACTCATGAGGTTGAGATTTCACAATTTCTAAATGATAAACTGTTTCCTCATATTGCTTCAAACCTACTTGGAGGTAGGTGGTGCTGAGGTTTTCTTTTTAATCCCCTCTCTCTCTTTTTTCCCATCTGAACACTCATTTCAGTCAAAACCTTGACAAAACTACAAATCCTTCTTTTGCCTGCCCACCTACCCCAAAGTTAGAAGTTTACACTTCTCTCCCTTTTTCTCCATTTTTTTTTTCCACACATTTTTTCAGCTTACAAAGAACAAATCTGTTTTCCAGCAAAACCAGAGAAATACAGCTACGATCATTTGAGACCTCTTACATGGAAATAACGGGAACAGCAAACGACCCAACAGACCTACTTTAAGAGATAGAAAAGGTCAAGATTTTGCCTCTCATATTTCAAGTGCTTTTCCTAATCACAGATTTCTGTATTCTCAAAGTGGCAAAACCAGAAGCAAATCAATTCTGCAAACACCACCACAGTCCACTCGTGACTCTGGCCTTCAAAATTTGGCTGTTGAATTTTTGGAAGAATCAAAGCAAACATCTTAAGTCTTTCAAAAATTTCTTTAGACTTTTTATGAGGTCAGAACTACTAAGGAATTAAATGGTCCATAAAAACAAGACAGGGACAAATGAGTTTTAAAAAGTTCCTTTCAATTTCTCCAACTAAACAAACTCCTAATTTCCTAATTAATTCAACATGGATGAGTATTCCCACAACACTACACTATCATGGGAAGTAACAGTTCTTCTCTACAATAAGTAAGTTTTCTGTTTCTGTCGAGCAACTTTGTACGTCCCAGTTGCACGCCTAGGAGCAGAGCACTTGGCCTCCCATGGTCCCACTCCTTCCCCACCCCTGTGCAGACAGCACAGGACGAGCAGAGTGAGTTTGGAAGAGAGGCAAGTTTAACAACTGGGAAAACACGTGTGTTCTGCAGAATTGGAAGTAGCAAACACAGATGTGTTTACACTACAGTGCAGAGACCAGTCTGTCCTGCTGCCTCTATCCTTCCTTGTAAAGTACAAGAGAATCTAAGGTTGGCTCCAATATCCCATCTGCTTAAAGGTTTCTCTATTTCGTGCAAAAAGCACTCTACTGCCTGATACGATCTCTCCCAGCACCAGGGAAATTTTCAAAGGTGATCTCCGCCGACTGTCCTCAGCGAGCAGAGGCTACAGACGTTCATCACTAGGCAGCATCACTCAGAAAAGCAACGGCTGCCCCTTGATAAGGGTCACTTATGGTATCAGCTGTGCTCTGTCGCCATGAGATAGCTCTGCAACTCCTCCAGATCTGTCCTTACACACCCTGAGGACATACCACCACAGAAGTAAATCTTTATTGATGTGGTATGCCAAGGAAATGGAAGTGTGGGAACTCCACACACAGATACTTGGGTTCACACCAACGCCTTTCGTAGCCAGACAGTGCTCTTCTGTTTTGCTTTCCTAAGGCAGGCTCCAGCACGAAAAGCAGGTCTATGACTACGCAGATTTTCTGGCCCAAACACCACCTTTAGTCAAGGAGCTGTGGGAAGCTGGGTGTCACTGAGCAGTTCCTCTGAGAGCTGACAGAAATAAGAAATCTCGCCAAGCTACCACGTCCTAATGCAGGCAGAAAAAAGGATTAAGACTTGACAAACCCTTGCAATATAAGGGAGAAGTCTCATGATATTCTGTGCGTTTCCTGTGAACGCTCCGAGAACCTCTAGAAACTGCTTCCATGAAAAAACAAAAGCAAATTAAAAAAGGATAAAAGATATCCTGGCTTTAGGTTGTGTCAAACAAGACAAAAAGCTTGTAAGAGGGATTGCACACTGAAAACCATGAAAAACACAAGAAAAAATAAGTAGTTGCTTACGGCTTTTAAAACATTAACGGTTGTCCTCATTACATTTCAAGACCCAACTCATGGCAAAAAGCAATCAACGCACAACATCGACAGCAATATTTTAACGCAGACTCACTGCTGCTTGGCTGGGCTGCTGCTTTTTATTCCTTTTGGGCCTTAATTTTGTAAAGTGTTCCAGTTTTCTCCCTTCTTCTGATGGCAGCTCTGAAATGAATCCAGAAGTTCGTTTGTCCGGCCTGCTGGAAGGAAATGGTGGGTCTTCTATATGGATAGGTACTTCTTCCAGTGCTTTATCTAGATCAAATTCCATTTCTAAGAGAAATCAAAACTTTCTAATTAGACTTGACATGCGATTTAAAACAAAATACAATGCCATTCCTCTCTTTTGTGGTAAATAATCGTAACACATTTAGACTACTCAGCCACAACGTGTTTGTGAGCAGGCAGAGAGCACCGTGAGCAAATACTTACTACCGAACACACCAGCAGAGTCATCAAATAAAGCAACCAGAGGGAGGGTCACCCGTGCTTTTCAGCCAAGAACCACCTAGAAGAATCTCAGGCAAGCAAAGAAGCAAAAAGGTTTTAAGGAATTCTCACTTACCAAAAGCTCTGGACACTGGCCGGAGCATTCTACTGTGGATGCTTTTCCTTTTTGATTTAGGAGTCATCTATCAACATAAAACAAAATAAAAATTACTTTAGTGAACAGAAGAAATGACAAAGAACACTCCTTCCTTTGTATCCAACAAATCGGTTCTTTTAGCCTATGTATCATTTATTTCAAGATCCAGCTGGGTTTCACACCAGGAGGGAATGGGTTTTTTTCCTCCCCTTCTCAAACATTCATTTTCGAAATTGACATTTTGTTCAACTGACTTTGAACAGAACCAGGGAGGGAGTTTATTCTTCCCATTAAAACTGTAGGCTGTACACGGGATGCTTATTTGAATTGTCCAAGCATTGACTCATCGATCCCTAACTGTAAACCAAGGCAACTATTAAAAGCTCACCTCTGCATTTGAGATCATGACACACGAAAAACTTAATTACTGCATCCAGTACTGCACAGTTAATGACAATACCAGGGATAGTCTGCCCCTTGTTCTGTCTTTTATTTTTGACACAAAATACACTTCCTCAGCTCATCCGTTAGTGACATGCTACTGGGAATGATTAAAATTCAGGTATCTGTGCCTCTGGACACCACCACACAGCCCAACAAACTTCCCTAGGAAAACGCGGTCTTGGAGCACACAACCCTTCTTCAAAAAGCAAAACCACTGTGTCAGTGTCAGCAATACCTCCAGCAAACCCACGATCTGCCTGGACTGCAGATATGCTGAGAATAGGGGGAAAGGTGCCTCGGCACGCGTTCACCACAGTTACTGAAAGTTATGCACTATTACTCTCACGTTCACATTCCCAGAAAAAGGAGTATGTTGCCTTAAGAGCACAAATACCTAGACTTAAGACCTGGTTTTGTTATTTTGGAAGAAAGCTGCCCTTATTTTCTTGCCTGAAGTCTTCTGAAAGTTTCCATGGCAAGAAAGACAGTTTTCCTACATGAAATGCATGCATCGCCAGTTCCGAAACTCTGAACACAGCTCAGCATTGTAAGACTTTTAAACAAAAAGCTGACCTGCAGGTTTTCTAACAAGTTAATTTAAAATGACTCAGCTTCTGCAAAGATGGGCTCCTTTTGTGGTAGATTCATAACTGCTGCTTTTAGTGACATCCATATAGTTCCATTGACTTGCTAGACTTGGAGCATAGTGGCTTCAAATCCGGAGTGACAATCAAGAAGCTGTTATGGCTCACAACTCATTAGCAGAATTGTTAATCAAGCTTAGCAGTATCAATGTCCTATGAGCCAGAAAAGACATAGCTGGCATTGACATTTCAGATGAACCATGAATTGTTCAAGGTAAATATTTGCCAGTTTCTATGTACAGAAAGTTCAATGCACAGACTTACATGCACTGAATTCATATTCCCAAAGTAAATCAGGAGGATTATTATGCCACTATTCACATGCTCAGGGTTATGACAGGTTTGCATAATGGAAAGTTATCACTGATCTTCTCAATCTGAGAAAAGGACTTGCAGACCACAAAGCAGGCAGTGATAGCGCTGCCTTAGGCAACAGGGATCTTGCTTTTATTGCCATGCATATCGCTGGGGAAAAAAAAAAAAAAAAGATACCTTTAGCTGTTGCAGGTTTCCACATCCACATTTAACAAGCATCAGTAAATGACAGAATAGTTTTAAGACCAGCCAGGAAGTAGCTGAGCAGAATTACACTGAAACTAATGAGCAGGCAAAAGGGTCAGACATCACTTTCAGAGTTACCAGTAAATGAAATGCAATAGATTCGATGGCAAGCAGCTAGAGAGGTTCGGAACTTTTTCAGACACAATTGCAGCAGATTGTGCAGTGGGTGGACAAGCGGGTAGCCTCTGAACTGCACACTTCAAGAGCTACCTGTTCATCACCCAAACCTGAAACAGCCAAAGGCTCGTGTAAGGAAAAGTTGAAGCAGCTAAACATTGCGGGGGGTGGGGGGAGAAATTAGGAGTCACTATCATTAGTCCCCTGGTTTTATTTTCAGACATAGCCCATTTCTCTTGTAAATGCATATCGACATGCATTTTGGTCTGCTCGCCACTTTTTCTGGTGGTGTGGATGGAAATTGCATCTAGTAGGATAATGCAGTAACTCGTGCACTACAGAAGATCAGAAAGGAGGACAGAAAACAAGGCTGATGGGGGACCTCCAACTGCTCAGTAACTTCACAGCCATGGCCAGTGTTCAGAGGGCTCCTGGACGAACACAGAGCTGCATCAGCTCAGGGCATCAATGCAAAACAGAATGGGGCAAGTTTCGAGGTTCCTGTGCAGGGACCAAAATGCTTCAAGCCATCTCTGACATCCAGGAGAAGAATTATTTCATCTTCCTCCCCAGACAAGAAAATGTCCCCAGATGACCCTGCAGAGCTCGTGCTGATGGCCATAAGCCAGCCTCTAGATCACTGCTGTAACTTACTGTCAGCTTGGCACGATCCATCAGCAGCTTAGTTGCTGAGGGTAAAGGCAGAGGGACAGTGATGCTTCCCGTTTACTTTAGTGGCATGAATAACAGCTATACATCTACTTCTATTTGAAAACCTTCTGTTTTCTGGCTTATTTAGATGTGCACAGATGAAAGACTTGTTGCCAAGTGAACTTTCTAGATCATACGCAGAGCAAAAATGGGTCAAAGCATTAATTTAAATAGGCCAATGTGCTCTTTTTACAAAATATTAGACTTAATCTCAGCTTAATACCTCAGCCACTGTGCAGTATGCTCCAGCAGCAGAGCACACATCATTACCAGAGGAGATGTCCGAACTCCTAGGGAAAGATCTCTGCCTCTCCCCAGCCTGAGCCCCATTTCCCATTTCCTGGCAGAACAGATAAAAAGATTAACTGCATCTCTGCGTCTGAGGAGACCCTCTTGGAAGTCTCCATGCACCTGTACCACTGAGATCTCTGAAGATGGCTCCACGAAGCCACCTCTCCTGCAGTAAACGGGAGCCAGAAAATCTCCACCATGCTCCCAAACAAGGGCCTGTTCAGAGTTAGGCACTCTCACGTGTCCAAGCTAGCTTTAAACTCCGATGATCTCTTCCCATCATCACTTTTCCAGATTCCTCCCTCCTTCTCAATTCTCTTGAGTCTTCTTGAGTTACATCACCAACTGTGGGAGAACACTTCTCTCCTGGGAATTAAAACAACACCTAAAATAACTTTGAGTGCTAGAAAACAATGTGCTTGTAGCAACAGGGTCTCAGATACTCTACCTTCCTCGATTATACAGATAATTGAAATTTCAGTGCTGAGGGATATGCTCATTTCTGTTTTTCTCCTCCTCTTCTAAAGTAATTTATATTCAAACCTATTAGATGCAGCGATGCTCTGTGACTCTCCTGTCACTTCCCTTTCAGAAGATTTTTAAACAAGCTAATGAACAACTTCCTCCTCCTTGAAACTCAGCTCCCAAACCAGTCTTCCTTCAACCCTCCTTCCTGCAAAACAACGTTTCAGTTTTCAGCTTCGAGGACACATTAAGGGTGACAGCATAAAAGGTGAGAACAGCAGTCAAAAGCTCAACTAGACAAAAGAAGAGACAACTGACCCAGCTGAGATAACCCCTGACATCTCTTCCACCCTCGTGGCCAGAAAGTCCTGGTTCATCCCCATGCTTAAGGCATTCTTTCATTAAGCTGGACGATGCTTGAATTATAAAACCAACAGATTTTCTTTCTGAGCAGTAACGTTTGTGCTTATACCTCCGACATCTGTACTCTGCTTTGGTCTTAAAGCCAAGGGATGGTTTAAATCCATACGCTAGACTAGCTGAACCTTCTTGTAAAATTCGATCTCATCCCTGTTCCATTTGTGCAGACGGATGGCACCGCAGTCTCCCAGGAGACTCACAGGACAGTACAGAGGCAAATGGAGCACAAAAACGTGAACAAGTAGGCCAGAAACAGCAGAGCTAAAAAAATACTTACACTTGTACAGCAGAGAGTCTCCATGCAGCAAAAAAGAAAGAAAAAAAGAATATGAATGGGGAAGACAAAGCAACAGCAGTTCTCAGGAAAGGAGGCAAAACCAGAAATCACCAAAAGAAAGAAAACTAAAGCCAAAACACTTAGAAATCTTAGCAGGAAAGGTGACATGCAAGAATGACGTAAAATCCCTTGCATCTGGAGGTGCTACACACTTTGTGTTTCTGGAGGATAACCTGAGAAGGATGTGATCTCTCTTGTTTTATCTATATCGGGACAAATTCGGGTCAGTAGTGCTAACCTGCCACCTGCTGTCCCAATGTACTGTATTTTTTCATTTTGCTGGCACCAGTAATGAGAAAAAACTGTAATTTTGTTGTTTGCTAGCCTGAAGGAAGCTTCTGAATTAAAAATATGCAGTTTGTTGTGGAAAGTAGCAGAGCAAGGAAAACAAAAAGTTTCTCTTGGAAGAATGAAAAGGGATGTAAGTCTGTTCTTCTGAGGTTTAAACAAACCTATCAATAAAGAGATCCAAAGCAACAGTATTTCTCCTTTCCGTAAGGAGGTTTAGAGGTGCACGCCTTCCAAGTACTTTTGGCACATCAGAAGAACGCTGCCGCATTAGTAAAGCATGACCTTTCCTCTCCCCTTCAAAAAATTGAAAGAAAAAAAGCAAGCAGCACAGCCACCAGGTGAAATGAAGCAATGCCGTATCCCATTTCTTGGGTGGCACACGACCAGTCACGCTCATCCTTAATTTACAGTAAGAAAAAACATTTATTAGAAGCATCGCTTTGTCTTCAATTTGAACAGGAACTGCAGCTGTAACAACAGCACAGGTACTGCAGAGTGTTTGTGGCAGAAATCCATAGTCACGGTCTAGTTTAAAACACTTGGCAAGGAAGTGCTGCGTTTTTAAATGGATATTGCACTGGTGTTTAATTATCAGCAGTGGAAACAGTCTTGACACAACACGAGGTTCATGATTTAATTGTAGAAGGGGTATTTAGGTCAGTTATTCAATGCTTTGACATTTGCAAGAATAACGATCCATTTGCCACTGTTCATGCTTCGAAGCTCAACTGTAGTAAAAAGTTTTAAAGATATGATGGCTATCTTGGAATAGCAAGAGCAGTGTTCTTGCACACAGCTCCAGTCCTTTATTTTCTTACTGGTTTTGTATTTATGCTTTAAAAAAAAAAAATCTCCTTTACCTTCAGAAACATTGGCTTTATGCAGGAGCTCTCAGCTGACAGTGACTCAGGCAAGCCTCCTCATCACTCTAATTTTTGTGTGCTATCCACACGCACATACAGACTTACTCTATTTCCCTGCCAGAATCAGTGTTCTCTCTTCTCTTGCCCATCTTCTATACTACCATTCACTAGGACTGCTCTGAGATTGTTGGACAGACTGCAGAATCCATCGAGAACCATCTCTAAAACTGAAACCATCCCAAAAATAAATCTCCAGCACACTTCAGAAGTCAATCTGCAACACCGTTTCTCTTTCAGACAGCATCCTTCATAGTACTTCAGTGTGTTCTGTGCCATTTAATGCATAGGCAGGAAAGTTATTGATATTATACAAACAGCTGGAACTGTGTTTAGGACCAAAGTGCAGAGCAGCACATACGTAACAGGAAGCACTCCTAGGACTTGGTGGAGTTTACAGACCACGGTCCTGATCCAGCAAGTGCTTATGGAAAGTCCTACCATCCACACTTCAGTGATCTCTTCTGAGTGTGACTACTGAGCCACTTGAAAGGCGTTAAACAGGTTGTGGGTGGGGAGTAAAGAGGGAGAAGGAGGAGAGGGAGGCACACAGCAAGCAACAAGTTAGACATGGAAGCACCGTTAAGCAAAGCAAAGGCTAAGGGACTTGGCTGAAGTCACCAAGGAATCTGGCCGCTCTGCAGGGATTCTTACGTCCGTCTTCAGACTCCTGAAGTACTACAGAGCACAAGGTCACACAAGCCTTCCTCCCTTTCGTTTGCTCTCAGCATAATTGCCAAATAAAGCAGTCTGCGTCCCAGAGTACAGGGACCATTGATAAAGACAAAACATCAACCCACAATCAAAAATCCCAAACAAATTCAGCCCAAACAAAGCCAGAAATTGGATGGGGGAATCATAACAATGTGCCAACTGGGAATGAACTGTCAGAAAAAATGTTTTCAAGGATTCTTCCAGAACATTTTAAACCACTGCTAAATTATTTCAGCTCCATGTATTTTGTGTGGTATGCCTTTTTTAAGAAAAAGACATAAGAAAACATGGTATTTTATCACAAGTCCTGCCGTTTTCTTGTGCTGTAAGGAAATGTGACCTGTAAAGCTGCCGTGACACCATTTCAGTCAACTGGCATTTCCCACGCATCTTGTAGTCTCCTCGCTACCTTTGACAGAGATGTCACACATCTGTTCTCATAAAAAACAAAACAAAACAAAAACTTCAGGTATTCTTTATAAAACAGAGCTGTAAATTGACCAACTTTGCTTGTTTGTATATGAATCTTTGGACACACAGGTGTCTCACTGTCTGTACAGAAAGCCTTTGAAACTAGAGCATTGCCACTGCTTACTTCAACTACTGAACATTTTACAATAGGATTTCCAGGGTAAAACGCTCAGTATGGCTTGCAGAAATTTAGCTACGTACCTCCCACTAGCAGCAATGGTAACCTGAATTTCTGTCCTTAGAATCTCTCCCTGAAGTGCCATTGTCCTTGCAAAGTTAAATGCAATGCTAAAATCCATCAGAGCTAATGGAGGATTTCTACAGGAGACAGGAGAGCAAAGCCACTAACGCATCGTTTAGAAACCAAGGCCAAGCTGCAATAGGCTCCTGCTTGTCCATACAGCTGTCCTGAATGTAGTGGCTACGCATCCTAACACCAGCAGAGGATCTAGTCCTGACTTTGTATTTCAGAGTTTTGTCCACTATATGGAAATAACTGTATGTAAAAATAGATATTGTAAATAAATATGGCATACAAATAATCCATACACGAATTTAAGGCATATGTTTATTTCCTTCCCTTCCTCTGGAGAAAAAGCTGTGGTTCAGAATTAATTCAATTAGTTTCATCTAAACCAGCCTGACCTTTAGAACTACTTTGTACAGCAACATTTTCTGAAAGCAATAGCACTTAAGTAAGATAAGCTCAATAGATTTGCCCTTGAGCTCACTTTGTTTTCTAGCCAAGAAATCTTTGCTTTTCTACTTGCTGAGATGTGGCTCATGTACTCTGTGATATTTCACCAAGTATTTCATTATATTCTTTTAATTAATAATGCTGCAGTTGCATCTTTCAAGTCATGTAAAATTCCTGCTAATAAATATTCCTGCATATAAAACTCAAAAGCTTTTATTATGAAAAGAAGGGATGTATGAATTAAATAGAGCAGTTCCTAAAACTATTAAACTGTATTTTTTATTTCATGTTCTCAATGAAAGAATCTAGCAACACCTACTACAGCAGCTGGGCTTTAAGATGAACAAAGAAAACGGTCCCAACTAATTTATTTTAGTTAAAAACTAAGTGTAGAACAGAGAGCTGCTGCAGGTCAGATGGCACAAACTATAGTCTTTAAGCCAAGAAAATCTGCTTGCTTGTGGTTGTTCATTATCTCCAGCTGGCAAATACTGATGCAAAAATTACTTTGATCATGACAAACTTACACATGGTAAAAAGAAAAAGCTCTTAAACTCAGCAAATGCACAGGGGCGGACAGCCATTTAAGATATTCTTAGACAATTCTTTAAAAGACAGCCACCATACGTATCAGGTGCCTTGGGCAGTAACATCACTAAAGCAAATTTGAGACAAGGCACTCCTGAATGAAAGCCAGGTGGGACAAGCTTTGAGCAACCTTATCTAGTGAAAGATGTCCCAGCCCATGGCAGGGGGATGGACTAGATGATCCAACCCAAACCTTTTGATGATTTTATGAATGGGAACCGTTGTATCTGCCTGCCCTACAACTTCCCAGGACTGAGAACCAACACAATTTCTGCATCTCTCCTTCCCTCCGACATCCTGAAGTCGGATAACTACCAAAAGGATAAGCAGTCACCCAAGCAAAACCCACCGGTTATCTTCACACCATCATTAGACTCTTTGGGGGCAGATGATGCACCACTTGCACTGAAGCAGCGACATTTCAAAGGAGAAACGCTTTCACAGCGGATCAGATACAGTTTACCCCGGACAGGGAAGGGAACTAGTAGCCTCCTGCTCAGAAGTACAACGGGAAGTTTTACCCTTGTAAACCCAGGCATGCTTGATCTGCTGCTCTTTTCTCACTGAAGTTTGTTTCAGACATCTTTCCAGCATGCACAGTAAATCTTTATACCCCTCAGCCACTTTGAAAATACCTCATGAGCTTAAACGTTGAAAAAAAAACCCTTCTAAACTTTAAGTCCTGTCAGGAGCTACTATGTCAAGGTATCTCCCTAATAAAAACAGGAGCTACCTTGATAAGTAACTAGCAAATATTCCAAGACCCTGTATAGGAAACAGAAATATCTGAGTATTTGAGTTTCTTCTCTAAAACAAACTGATAGAAAGGGTCAGTCGTAATTACCCAAGAGAGTAATTTTGCAGAGGAAAAAAAAACCCACAAGCTTCCTGCTTTTCTGGTGAAGTGAGAACCGTGAAGCACTCTCAGTAAGATAGATCCATGCATGTGTTTTATAGGCTCTCCAGATTTCAGAGTAAACAAGACTCCCCCATACAGCACAGATGAGTAACTTGGGCCAACTTATTTATTTCAGATCAAAAAGCAGTAGGAGGGACCATGCAATCTATACAGAAAACTCCTCAACCACCTGAGAAGGCCAACTTGCCAGATATGAATTGAACCGAGAAACATTATGGCTGCAGAAGTGTTCTACAGAAATGGCCCCAGTAGAGGTTACCCTCATGCTGTTTGCTGGTGTCCCTCTGCCAAAGGTTACAGAACCTAGATTTTGGCAAGACTCTTCCAAAGAAGCTCTTGCCAATCTGCCATGGGAAACAACAAGCAGCTTCTCCTAAACAGGCTGTGGAAAGATGAATTCTGGATCTATTTATGCTGAACATCAATTGATGGATCGCACAGGTGGCCCTGATCCAGCCCATGTAAAGGGGCTTTGTCGTCATCACCTGTTACCATCCCCTGTAGCAGGTGAGTGCTCGGGTGATCCCTGCTGCTGGCTGTACGGGCGAGTGCTGCGTGGCAGGACAAGCGAACCCAGGCAGGGATAGTTGCCTCTCTCATCAACCAGCCGATGGGTGTCCACCACCAGGCTCCAGCCCACAATACATAGCTGGTGCCTACCGAGATGATCAGCCTGCAGCCTAGGCATTCCTACCCTTGCCAGCAGAGGGGCAAACGGTGGGACCGAGCAGCCGCGGCTGGTACCTACAGACTGCACACTAGTATGTTCAAGACCTTTCTGTCTGCCACAGACTAACTTCTTAGTAGTACACTCCCTCTTAAAACCACTGCAGGGAAGTTAAAAGACCAGTGTTTCAGTGAGTGCTTTGTTCCTGAACTCTCCTTTCAATGCAGCCGTTTCACAACACGCAAAATAAAATGATGGAAACTAGGTGAGACAACTACTGCCCCAAAGGACACGACTACACACCCTTCCCTCCACCCCCAGCACAAATCTGGGTCTACTAAGGCAAAACAAAGCATCAGTGTTACGGGAAGACAAGCTCCTGCCACAGAAGTGCCACCATTCAAACAGAACACCCAGCAGCTGCACTTCACAATTGTTGTTTTAACCTGAGCAGAAAACAGTCTCCAATTTTACACTACATTTTTTCTTAACCAAGCACATAGTGCTGTTACCAGCAGCAGTTTATCACAGTCTTCAGCTACTTCATATTGTGCCAATCATGTGCCCTAGATTATGAGAAACAGCTTTGAACTCTGAAGAAATCTCAGCTGGTTTCAGAAAAACGTTATATATCAGCTATCCATCACCTCCTTCCACTCAAAGAGACCAAGAAAAAGACACTGAAAGGTTTCTTTTAAAGTGTCTCAGCTGGGAACACATAACCCCTCATGAGCCTGAAAGAGACTGTAGCCTACACATGCAACAGGCATTGAATAAACACAGATAAGGAACTCTAAAGGCAGTGAGGATGCTGCAAAACTATATATAAAGGAACCCAGGAAAAGATGGGTAACAGATATTCACAATTAAAATTAATGTAATTGTAATACTAATGGGGAGGTTAACATAATAAACACACAACTTGCAAACAAACAAGATATTCACAGGTTCTGCAAAACGATCACATTGGGTCGCGTTGTCTCTTGCTTTCTCAGCCACAGCACTGTGTGTGTAGGGAGCACACTGGCACTGTTGTGCAGTGCCCCTCCTGCTGATGTTTTCATACACTGCCCTAGTTCGGGGTGAGTCAGAAATATTACTGGCCTCCCACCGAAACAGATTTACTCGCATGTCTGTGATGGAGCCTTTTCAGAAGCCACAAATACCCTTGCATACCATAATGCCAATTCCTAGCTTCCCACAGAGTGCTGTATTTACAGCACACCAAAGGCACATTTCTGCTAACGCTTACAAGAGAGAAACTGAAGTGTCACCATCAATTTAATCCAGCATTCATCCCAGCTGCTGCCTTTGCCCTCATCCCTGCCTGCTTGTTGCTGCCACTCAGGATTTGTTTTGTGAACTCAGCCAGAGTGGAGTTCTGCCTAGTGCAGAGCTAGAGCTTTATTTATAGCGCAGGAGAACATAAAAAGTCCAATATGAACTGGGGTTTTATTGCATTAGGTATTCAGTCCTTCACCCAAAAAGCTGACCAGCTATGCCCAAGACAATTCTGCTGCAGGTAAACAGAGTGCAACAAGAACGGGATGTGGTCAGGGCACACCAGAGAATCCCTAATTTTTCTTCCTACAACATCAGAACACATGTATGGAGGAGTCTGTATCATGATCTTTTCCTTCCTCCACTGTCAACAATGCTTTTTTCTTCTCTACTGTTCAGGTGAAATCTATTATTTGATAAAGACTAAAACACTAATATATTGCTCATGGGATTATTTTTAAACTTTTCTCCACTTAAGTAATAGAATCATCTCTATGGTTAAAATTAAAAATAGAAGAGAAACGGCTAAGATTCAATATTCATCCCAGTCAATTCTTTTCTATTAGCCACAAGCATTTTTGCAAACACATAATTTACCATCCAAACATTTCAATCTTACACTGAAATGCTTTAAAGGTTTATAAGCAGACTTGTGTATTACAACCTACAATTCCTTTACATTTCAAACAATTTCCTACCATACCTCTTCATAACACAAATAACCCCTGCTTTGTTCTAAAAACAATACTTATCCTGGCCATATGCTTGTTGGCAACTATAGTAATAAAATTATAATGCTGAAAGGGATATTTTGAAGATGATGAGTACATGGACTTCTACTAAAAAACCTATTTCTCTCAAAACTTTTCTTTAAATAGTGTCTCAGCTCTGGTGAACCCCTTTTACTATTCTGGAAGCCAAACTAACATTCAAATAGCTAAAAAAACCAAAAAAAAGCTTTACAACGTAACTGTTAAACACAAGTTAACAAAGATGCTCCATTATCTTTTGGGGATTTGAGCACCATTTAATATCTCTTACTTCTGCAAAGAATTAACAGCTATGAAAGAATAAAGTACAACTACAAGCATTACGCAAAATCAAATCAGTATCTACCCACACAACTACATACACCGAGATACATGATAGTCAATGTCAGTAAAAAAGGGTGCTTTATCTAAAATTAGTTTTTAAATGCATGCATTATTTTAAAAGTGTGTCACTCTTGTCATATATGCACAGAAGAACTTGAAGTATTATTTTTTGAAGTTAATTCATGAGTGAGTCTAAGCTCTGAAAAGCAGGCCATGGTTTTTCCTTTAATCTGGGAACAGTTAAGTAATTTTCTGCATAAAGATTTTCTTTCCATCTTACTTGCACACAACTTTTATCTAATGACTTTTTACCACCAACACAGCTCCAATTAAACACAGACAACTGAGACAGCTGCAGATTAGTGAAGCATCAATTTACTGCAGTGCAGCTCAGGGAGATGATAAATTCTTGGGTCCATAATGTTCCAGCTATCGCATCCTATGCTGGACCACTCGTTCACTCCCAGCATTCTTCAGAACTCATTTAACAGACTAGCAAATGTATGAAAGAGAAATCTTTCATATTATGGGCTCTCAGGCCACCATTAAAGGCATGATGAGAATCATATCCTAAATTGAAGGTAATATGCGTAGTCTGGTATTTAATAAGTTCTAATTCCCACAACAAAAAATACCAGAAATAACATTGAAATGTCTATTTTTCCGTGGTGCATTTCATGGGCCCATTTGCGATATTTCATTCTGTCCTGTTTATACGTATCAAACTACAAAGTGGATGGATGGCAACCCTCTCCTCTGGCAGGGAAATCCTCCCAGCCACAGCCATCCTACAGCCCGCTTTAGAATAGGTGTGCAGGCGGTGGAACACACCAGTGCCCGTTCGTTCCATCACCAGCGCTGGAGGTTTCAAATCCCTATGCTGCCAGCCCAAGTTTTATAACCAAACCTTCCCGTCTTCCACTTTCAACCTGCACATAAGAACAGACAGCTCATAAGGATTCTATTACAAATACATCTACCTCATACACAGTCATTCACTTAGCTTTGGTACTAGATAATCTACCTGTAGTCAGAGAGTCAAAACTGAACCTGGATCCAGTTTTTCCCCAAATTGTTCAAACACAGCTTCAAGGGAGGCTGGTGAACAACACCATGCTGTTGCATACATTGCCTCAGCCAGAACGCTGATCTCAACAGACTTGCTGAAGAGAACAAGAACAAAGAGAACAGGCCTGCTGAAGACAACGGGTTTGCAAAATGAATTCAATTTTGCAAATGGAAAAAAAAACCCCAGCTCCTCTCAACAGTGGTCCAAGCTCAGTGCCTCTTCCATAAGGCCAAAATCTCTTCTTCCCCAGACATCTTGACAATTAGCTGGAGCAAAACTGATACACAGGGCTTAGAATTGGCAAGTCTTTCCTGGCATCCCAGTAACGTGATCAGTCTCATCTCACATTCCATCTTCTTTTGGCAATAGGAGATTAGGCTCCCAAACATGCACAACACCAAGCTGCAACTCCAGGCTTTCAGGTCTGAGGTGTGCAGAACACACAGCCAGGTGCATCACCTACTTACAAGCCCAAGATCTGCTTTATCATCACATTCTGTATTGTTTAAGGGATTTCCAACGGCCAAACAAGGCAGTGTTCTGGACAAATGCCATTTTGGAAGCGGGATCTAAACAGCTAGTTCTCATTGAAGGTTAAAAATAATCAAAGGAAATTAGGTTCATAATTATAGTACATAAAACCATATGCTTCTCTTTCTAGTAAAATCTTTCAGCAACATATCTCTTTCCTGCACTGACCAGCTCACAAAGCATTCACTGATGCCCCTTTCCTCATTTCCATGCAAATATTTCTCTGACACTTAAAAGCTGCCATAAACCAGGTTAATTTTTTTCCAAGAAAATATCTGAAATCCATAGGATTTTCCCACAGCTACAATACATCACTTGGAAAGTGCTATCTCTGAAGTTACTAACGCCACTCAGAAGATGCAAGAAATCCATTCTTATAATGCTTTTAGTTGCAAAAAACAAAACCAAAAAACCACACTCAGTAAGAACACTAGCTCGGTAAAAATCCCCGTATTATTCAGCCTCTTGGGGCTATCTATTTATTTTTACAACAGCAACCAATATCACTTGCACCCAGGATGCAAGAAGCAGCTCTTAAAAATGGATTATGGTTTTTAATAAATGGATTCTTTAGCACTAAGATCACTGCCTCATGTTCATTTGATGCTTCATGCTCTTCAGAAATTAGATATTGATGAGAATCTGGGTCACAACGGTATTTGAACCTCTGTGTAAGATAAGGGTGAATGAAGAGAATGAAGAGAGACAAAAACTTCTGAAGATAAGTACAGTTAGCATCTAATGCACCTTTTAAACAGCGTAAGCATCACCACATTTCCATTATTTTAATATAACCAAAGTGAAAGCTAACAGCACAGTGATACGATCCTTTCATATAACCATGGTGATATGAGATAAAGACAGGAGCTACTTTTAAAATTTCCAATATTATTATTCTTAACAGGCTGCAAGAATAAATTTAAAGGGGGAGGGTGGGCTGTCAAAATGCACACATAGCTGATTTTTCTATATATGAAGCCAGCATGCAAAAACTAACTTACAGGTACAGGGTTCAGATGCCACTTATTTTACTGGGATGTCTCTCTCCCATAGAATTTAGGGCTCAAAATGATTACTGCGTGTTGGCTACTGGAACTTGATAGTACCAGTGATGTGCCAGATGATGCCATCAACACCACACGCCTCCCAAGGATTGGTGATGTTCAGACAAATATTGCATCAAACCGTGGTGAAGCGGGAGATTTGGAAGGGAAAGTGAAGGTGTGCTTTTGATTTACAGCTAAGCCAGTCCAAGAGATAGCTGCTGTAGAAAAGAGCAATCCTGCTGCTTCTTCTCTTGAGCTGTACTTGTCTGACTCTACAGTAAGTCTATTCATGGAGCTGAATCAATGACACTTTTTCTACAAAAAAAGATGCAAACAATTTTTCTGCCAGTTTAGCTGTGAAAGCACACAGACAAGGAGCCACACAGGAAGACAGAGGAGAAAGCCCATCCCTTGCAGCAGTGACCACCCATCAGACTGACTCAGTTGGAACAGAGAAGTGCTCCCTGAAGTTCCTGTCTACAGTAGAGTTCCTCAACAGACTGAGCTGGGTGAAGGGGAATTGGAGGTTAAAAACAATTAGCAAACAATTTATTTGTAATTCTGTGGATTTACACCTCATAAAGAACCACAATACGGTACGGAGCCATCCTTATCATAAAAGCCACACGTGGGAATTTCTAAGGCACTTCAGTGATTTATGGTCAGGATTTTTACTGAATCTCACACTCCTAACTCAATTATTTCTGAAAAGCTTGCTAGGATCACTTGCAGTCCAGACTCAAGGCTTTAAGACTTCTTCCATACATTCAAAAGGTAATTTTTAAAAAATCAACTTTTGTTCATGGTCAATACCATAACTTCCAGGAAGAAGCATTTTTTTGTCATGGCTCGGAGGAATCCACATCAAGTAGAATGAAGACAAAGGCAGAAAGCAGCATGTTGTCAAAGGATATCATGGCCCAACTTATCAATGAAACCGAACCTCTGAAATTGCGGCCAGTGGCAGAGGTGTCTATTGTGGGAATGTATACACGGGAAAGGCCCTTGAATAGGTACCAGGAAAGGAGAAGTGGAGAAAAGGGAAAAGTTTTTTTCTTTGCTGAACAGCAATATGCAACTCAGACAAATGTTTACAAGCTAACATTTATTTTTTCTAGAATTCAATTCCTAACTTCAGTTTCCTGATACCGTGATATTGCCTAATGACATTTTGAAAAACATTTTTCTTCCAGTTATTTGCAGGTTTAACCAAATGGGCTGAGGAAAGTGTCTTACCATACAAGTGTCCAGATCCTCCAAACGTTCTATCTCTGTCAGTTCCTCGACCGTGATGATAGAGCGTTTAGTTGTTTTTTCTTCAGCTAACTCAATTTCCAGGGATTCCTGCTGTGGAAGTGGTTTACCACGTCTGGTCAAATGGTCAGCCTGAAGGCAAAGATAAAGACAGGAACACATCAATGAAACAGTTAAAAAAGGCAAACCAAACCCAACCAGAAAGCTTACAGAACTCCAGTGATCACAGATACTAGAAAACCAATTACAAAAGAAAAGCTCAGTTGTATGTGTTAATCTTCACATGGGGTTTGTTTTGTTTTTCTCTTTTTTTGGATGGAAAATCCCTTCCATCAACCATTCTAAGAAAGAAGGGAGAAACTCTTAACAGGAAAAAAAGAAAAGGAAAAATGCCAGATAAAAAGCCATCCTACTTTTGACTGATAACAGTACTATGGGGCTTCCTCAGCATCTGTCCTGTCTTTACTACAAAGAAAACAAAGGGGTGGAAGAGAAACATTGTCCTAGATAGTTTTTTAAAAATTAAATAACAGAAAGACATGGGCAGTTTCAGCTCATATAATTTTCATAACTATTAGATGGCCAAAATCTGCTATTCAAAAAACAGGACAGCTTTGTTAAGTTCTGTTTCACTGAAGAAGTAGGTAGGGGATTACCATAAAAAGAAGAAAATTCATCATTAATAGATTTATGGGATAAGATATATTTTTTAAAGCATCAGTCTGAAAAAACTCCAACAATAACAAAATTAATTTTTAGACCTGCCTAGCGAAAACTGTTGCTAAGAACAGAGAGAATGTTATATAAACCACCTTGGACAGTACTTGGAATGGAATGGGTTCACGTTGTTAGGAAAATGCTGAAATATTTTCTACTTCTGTTGGTAACTAAAGAGAATATTAAATAACATCTGCTAAAAGCAAGTATTTGAAGATCAGCTGGCCCAAATCAGTCACAGAAGCAGCTAGGGAGAGCTGTAGTCCACTGCTTAACATCAGCACAACTCTGGACAACCACCGGACTGCAGCATCAAAAAGGGTGAAGAGACGACCTGAAGCAATTACAGCTCACCTAGCCTAACGCCTGCTCAGGAAAATCTACTGGAGACCTGTTACGGATTTATCTTTAATCACACCAAAATGGCTAGAGTAATAATTAATGCTAATCACCATCACATGAGGCAAACTCAGCTCTTATCGAGCAAGGTTTATTTTTCAAATTTGCTTCAAACACTACTGTGTCAATGCAACATACACAGACACTGGCAGGTGGCTGAATTAGCAGTATGTGACACTCCAGTTTAAGGAGCTGGCACAGAACTGTATCAGTGCATTTAATCTTTGCTTTTTTTTAAGAACTAGCTGCCAGCTCTCAGACTGCAGCTGTCAGTTCAAGATTAACACTGACGAATTAGACAGGAGTTCCTCTACCAGCATTTTTGAGATCCGTACTATTCAATGTTTTCATCAGCGCTGTATTACCTGAAATAATCTGCAGCTAACAGAAACAGAGCAGAGTTAAACACTGGAAGGGACACGTTACAAATACAGGGCAAAATGGATCACAAAGGAAATCAACTCAAATCAAATACACAATCATACCCGAGGAACTGTCAAATAGCAATGGACATGGTCCTGAAAAGAAGCAAGTGTCAAGCATCCAGAAGCTATTACTGGGAGGGAGATCTAGCAAACCCACTCCTGAAAATGAGCTACCACTGAAACTCTGACAAAAGGAAGGAATCCTTATCTCCTCGGCTATGTAAACAAGATGAATAAAGAATATCAGGAGAAAAACAATTTCACTCCTGTATCTAGTGCAGTT
>WKFP01015481.1:137867-152505 GCA_011057875.1 Pterocles orientalis
TAAGAACACTAGCTCGGTAAAAATCCCCGTATTATTCAGCCTCTTGGGGCTATCTATTTATTTTTACAACAGCAACCAATATCACTTGCACCCAGGATGCAAGAAGCAGCTCTTAAAAATGGATTACGGTTTTTAATAAATGGATTCTTTAGCACTAAGATCACTGCCTCATGTTCATTTGATGCTTCATGCTCTTCAGAAATTAGATATTGATGAGAATCTGGGTCACAACGGTATTTGAACCTCTGTGTAAGATAAGGGTGAATGAAGAGAATGAAGAGAGACAAACGCTTCTGAAGATAAGTACAGTTAGCATCTAATGCACCTTTTAAACAGCGTAAGCATCACCATATTTCCATTATTCTAATATAACCAAAGTGAAAGCTAACAGCACAGTGATACGATCCTTTCATATAACCATGGTGATATGAGATAAAGACAGGAGCTACTTTTAAAATTTCCAATATTATTATTCTTAACAGGCTGCAAGAATAAATTTAAAGGGGGAGGGTGGGCTGTCAAAATGCACACATAGCTGATTTTTCTATATATGAAGCCAGCATGCAAAAACTAACTTACAGGTACAGGGTTCAGGTGCCACTTATTTTACTGGGATGTCTCTCTCCCACAGAATTTAGGGCTCAAAATGATTACTGAGTGTTGGCTACTGGAACCTGATAGTACCAGTGATGTGCCAGATGATGCCATCAACACCACACGCCTCCCAAGGATTGGTGATGTTCAGAAAAATATTGCATCAAATCAAACCGTGGTGAAGCGGGAGATTTGGAAGGGAAAGGGAAGGCGTGCTTTTGTTTTACAGCTAAGCCAGACCAAGAGATAGCTGCTGTAGAAAAGAGCAATCCTGCTGCTTCTTCTCTTGAGCTGTACTTGTCTGACTCTACAGTAAGTCTATTCATGGAGCTGAATCAATGACACTTTTTCTACAAAAAAGATGCAATCAATTTTTCTGCCAGTTTAGCTGTGAAAGCACATAGACAAGGAGCCACATAGAAAGACAGAGGAGAAAGCCCATCCCTTGCAGCAGTGACCACCTATCAGACTGACTCAGCTGGAACAGAGAAGTGCTCCCTCAAGTTCCTGTCCACAGTAGAGTTCCTCAACAGACTGAGCTGGGTGATGGGGAATTGGAGGTTGAAAACAATTAGCAAACAATTTATTTGTAATTCTGTGGATTTACATCTCATAAAGAACCACAATATGGTACAGAGCCATCCTTATCATAAAAGCCACACGTGGGAATTTCTAAGGCACTTCAGTGATTTATGGTCAGGATTTTTACTGAATCTCACACTCCTAACTCAATTACTCCTGAAAAGCTTGCTAGGATCACTTGCAGTCCAGACTCAAGGCTTTAAGACTTCTTCCATACATTCAAAAGGTAATTTTTAAAAAATAAACTTTTTTTCATGGTCGATAATATAACTTCCAGGAAGAAGCATTTTTTTGTCACGGCTCGGAGGAATCCACGTCAAGTAGAATGAAGACAAAGGCAGAAAGCAGCATGTTGTCAAAGGATAGCACAGCCCAACTTATCAATGAAACTGAACCTCTGAAATTGTGGCCAGTGGCAGAGGTGTCTATTGTGGGAATGTATGCACGGGAAAGGCCCTTGAATAGGTACCAGGAAAAGAAAAGTGGAGAAAAGGGAAAAGTTTTTTTCTTTGCTGAACAGCAATATGCAACTCAGACAAATGTTCACAAGCTAACATTTATTTTTTCTAGAATTCAATTCCTAACTTCAGTTTCCTGATACCGTGATATTGCCTAATGACATTTTGAAAAACATTTTTCTTCCAGTTTTTTGCAGGTTTAACCAAATGGGCTGAGGAAAGTGTCTTACCATACAAGTGTCCAGATCCTCCAAACGTTCTATCTCTGTCAGTTCCTCGACCGTGATGATAGAGCGTTTAGTTGTTTTTTCTTCAGCTAACTCAATTTCCAGGGATTCCTGCTGTGGAAGTGGTTTACCACGTCTGGTCAAATGGTCAGCCTGAAGGCAAAGATAAAGACAGGAACACATCAATTAAACTGTTAAAAAAGGCAAACCAAACCCAACCAGAAAGCTTACAGAACTCCAGTGATCACAGATACTAGAAAACCAATTACAAAAGAAAAGCTCAGTTGTATGTGTTAATCTTCACGTGGGGCTTGTTTTGTTTTTCTCTTTTTTTGGATAGAAAATCCCTTCCATCAACCATTCTAAGAAAGAAGGGAGAAACTCTTAACAGGAAAAAAGGAAAGGAAAAACGTCAGATAAAAAGCCATCCTACTTTTGACTTATAATAGTACTATGGGGCTTCCTCAGCATTTGTCCTGTCTTTACTACAAAGAAAACAAAGGGGTGGAAGAGAAACATTGTCCTAGATAGTTTTTTAAAAATTAAATAACAGAAAGACATGGGCAGTTTCAGCTCATATAATTTTCATAACTACTAGATGGCCAAAATCTGCTATTCAAAAAACAGGACAGCTTTGTTAAATACCTCAGTTCTGTTTCACTGAAGAAATAGGTAGGGGATTACCATAAAAAGAAGAAAATTCATCATTAATAGATTTATGGGATAAGATATATTTTTTAAAGCATCAGTCTGAAAAAACTCCAACAATAACAAAATTAATTTTTAGACCTGCATAGCGAAAACTGTTACTAAGAACACAGAGAATGTTATATAAACCACCTAGGACAGTACTTGGAATGGAGTGGGTTCACGTTGTCAGGAAAATAATGAAATATTTTCTACTTCTGTTGGTAACTAAAGAGAATACTAAATAACATCTGCTAAAAGCAAGTATTTGAAGATCAGCTGGCCCAAATCAGTTAGTCACAGAAGCAGCTAGGGAGAGCTGTAGTCCACTGCTTAACATCAGCACAACTCTGGACAACCACCAGACTGCAGCATCAAAAAGGGTGAAGAGACGACCTGAAGCAATTATAGCTCACCTAGCCTAACGCCTGCTCAGCAAAATCTACTGGAGACCTGTTACGGATTTATCTTTAATCACACCAAAAGGGCTAGAGTAATAATTAATGCTAATCATCATCACATGAGGCAAACTCAGCTCTTATCGAGCAAGGTTTATTTTTCAAATTTGCTTCAAACACTACTGTGTCAATGCAACATACACGGACACTGGCAGGTGGCTGAATTAGCAGTATGTGACACTCCAGTTTAAGGAGCTGGCACAGAACTATATCAGTGCATTTAATCTTTGCTTTCTTTTAAGAACTAGCTGCCAGCTCTCAGACTGCAGCTGTCAGTTCAAGATTAACACTGACGAATTAGACAGGAGTTCCTCTACCAGCATTTTTGAGATCCGAACTATTCAATGTTTTCATCAGCGCTGTATTACCTGAAATAATCTGCAGCTAACAGAAACAGAGCAGAGTTAAACACTGGAAGGGACACGTTACAAATACAGGGCAAAATGGATCACAAAGGAAATCAACTCAAATCAAATACACAATCATACCTGAGGAACTGTCAAATAGCAATGGACATGGTCCTGAAAAGAAGCAAGTGTCAAGCATCCAGAAGCTATTACTGGGAGGGAGATCTAGCAAACCCAGTCCTGAAAATGAGCTACCACTGAAACTCTGACAAAAGGAAGGAATCCTTATCTCCTCGGCTATGTAAACAAGATGAATAAAGAATATCAGGAGAAAAACAATTTCACTCCTGTATCTAGTGCAGTTAAAACACTGGAATAGTCTGTCTGGTTCTGGGGACCATGATTTTGAAAGAGGCTTTTAAAACAGCTGGAAAAAGTGCAAAGGGTTGTTACTGAAGTGACTCAAAGGCTGGAGAAAATGACTTGCTGTGCAAGAGTCGGGCTATGTCCAAGTTGTGCAATACCCCTGGGCAGAGACAGCCCACTGCTCATGCCAGCTGAGCCTGGTCCAGGACCAACTGGGGCTAATTAACACGGCCACTCACACAGCAGGCTGATGCTGCTGCATGGCTCTCGAGACCAGAGTTTGTGTCTTTACACAACGCAGCTCTGCACCATGAAGATATACCCTCAAATAACCCAGTCTTAGTTTATGAAAAAGAAAAAGAGAAGAAGCAGGGAAAGAATGATTTGCTTTCTGTGCATGAGGACTTTCTTAGAAAGGAAATTAAGAGAAATGTATAGTTCCCTTATCTTCCGGGGAAAAGCTCTGAAAAAATCCATGATTGCAAGCTGAAGCCAGATAAATTTCAATTAGAAATGAAGAACAATTTCAATCAGGATAATGACCACCCACTGGCATCTTTAAAGAAGAGAGTACTGGATTTTCCGTATAGAGGACCATTGCATTAGCAAGAAAATTATTTTTCTATGAATACACTGTTGTTTATGTCTTCTATTCTTGATGAAGCAATTCATAACAAATAACTGTGTGTCCTGACAGCTCTGCACCTTCAAATAACAAACAGTGCTTCCTTTCAGACATTTCTACTCCTTTCTCTTCAAACTTGATACCTACATTTCTGAGTTAGTCTCAACATGTACTCATTCAGGGAACAAGGTCTCAACAGTCCCTCCTCTAAAAAATGAAATTTTACCTCTCATTTCACAAGCAACTAACCCTTACCATCTCGCCAGGTCAAGTACTGCCACTGTTCTTAACTAACGACTCAATGTTGCCTTTTTAGATCTGACACCAGTGCAAAACTTGATAGGACAAATACATAACGCAGCCTCTTCCAAGGTTGTATCTTCCTTAAAGCAAAGAGGCAAGAGTCCCATGATCATATTTCAATGATGTCAGTGATGCCAATGAAAATAAGACCAATTTCCAAACAGAGCTGTGCTAAAGAGAAACTGAACAAGTTATGAATGTAAATGGCATTATTAAGACATCCAGCATATATCGACCATGCAAATACTCACCAGTTTGTGATGGCAATGGGAAAGTGCATCCAGGATTTCATCTACAACCCGGTCAGACAGGAAAGAAGCCACTGTCAGCTTTACTTCACTGTGTGAGGATTAAAAATGAGACAGAGGAATTTCATTTCACACAGGAGAATTTTGTCTTTATTACACGTTCAACAGTGCAACGATTATCCCCAGTGCTTCACTTTATTTGAAGTATTAGAGGGTGTCAGGATATATGACTGCAGGTTTCAGAAATAAACTCATGAATCACACAAGAAACAGAAGAGCCTCTGTACCACATTTAACCTGCTTCTAACATTTTTCTAAGAGCTGAAATGAAAACATCTGGGTAAGAGAGCTGAATAAAAACCACATGAAACTCGGTGAGGAACACTGCGCCACTGAAGTCAGAGGAACACAAATCTCAGACGAACGGTATTAGGACAGCGCTGACTGTTTACTACACCGAACAACTACCATCCACTCATTTCCTCAGCTCCTTTTTGTGTTTTTCTGCCAACTGAAGGACAATGCTGGTTCTCCTGTCTTTGCCATCACAACTTTGCTTCGTCTTTTTGCTCTAGGTAACTGCCTTCTGACTCAAGAGCTCTATGTCAGCCACTCCCATTACACAGACGTACACGGAACACCAACACACCCTGAACTGAGGTTTCAGGGGTAACTTCCTATCAAGGAAATGTGTACCGTGAATTGCTCCCTTGGGGTCCCATCTTTGGCCATAGTAGAAGAGGGTCAGTCTGCGGAGGGCAGCTGGTTTGCAGCTGACAAGCACGTATGCTGGAGCTGGAGCCTCCACCTCTCCTGCCTCTATGGTTTCAAGGCCTCAAATGACACTTGCCAGAAGGTAACATGATTTTGGTTTAATGTTTTTTCTGTGTGGACTGAGTTGCATTGGATTAACAGAGCTATTTCTATCTGGTGCAAGCACTACTGCTGCAGAAAAAGGCAAGAAACTCCTTGAAAATGCAACACAATTCATAGGGGGGTAGACTGGTGGCCAAGCCCCATTGAGAAGAGAAGGAGTGCGAAGGGCTTTCCCTCAGTTACCTACACATTAATTTCAAATAATATAAGGCAGGACGGGTGACAGTGTGGCATCCTCACCTACTGACAGTCGCAGCTTCTACAGCTGGAAGGGGCACTGTTATTGTCTCAGGGTCAAGATTTGTTTGATTGGACTGAAGTGAAGAAAACTCACTCCCCGAACCATTTTAAACATTCTGAAGGCATAGCTAAAGTCTTTAATGCTTTTTCCTGCCAATTTTGCTGCACTCTGCAAAACTAATTTTAAGTCTTGCTGTTTTCTTCTACAAAGATATTAGCATCACAATGCAAAATGACATGCTTTTCCATCAAGCAGAAAGGGGTCCTTAGCCAAATAATGGGAACTGCAAAGGTTTAAATACAGGTCATCCACATTATACTGCATAAATATATTCTCTGGTATATATTTAATGTGAAAAAATATGCAGTAAAAGGTCAGGTAAAAGCCTTCCCCCCCCTTTTTTTTTTCAGGTTAACTGTTTCTGCTCCAGGTTTGTGGTTTGAAAATCCAAGCTTCCATTTTTAAGCATGTCTGTCTGCTGTGCACAACTCTCACACAAACAAAAAGTTTTAAAGTGATTGCTACAGCTAAAGGACAAGACCAAATGCCTCAACAGACAAAGCACTGTCAACACTCAAAGAGAGTAAGTGCACTTTCCTTCTAGTACAGTGATGCAGCATTACCTGAGAAAATAAATAGGTTAAAAAAAAAAAATTATCAGTCACGAAGATGTTATTTGTATACCATAAATCAAAACTCTTACTAAATAAAACAGCAGCACATTAATTAATGGTCAAGTTAACATCCCTGGAGATTCCAAATTTGAATCTCCTGAACTAAGTTCACCAGACCTGTAGGACCATTTCCTGCCCTGTGAATGCCTTAATATAGTTTCCTGTGAGTCACAAAGCATTCCAAAAATCTTCTACTACACAAACACACATACATGCAAACCAAACTCCAAATTCTATATGCAATTTTGTCAGATCAGTCTTTTAAAGTACCTAATTTTATTGAGGATATCAACTCCAGATTGCTCCAAGAGGACATTTTTCACAAAAGTACGTGGGATGGAAATCTTCTCAGTGCTAGCCTCGATCAGGTCTTCACGGATGCGAGCTTTCTTCATCACATTTGGGCAAAGGTTTTCTGCTGCATCCACCATAGACTCAAGCAGCGTCTGCAGCACAGTAAAGCAAAAGCTAACATCAGGTATTGAGATTTTCATCAGCTGGATGGTCACAGCCTTATTCTGGCGCATAACACCATGACACTTTTAGACTTGTGATTTTTACAATTTCTCTTCCTAATTTCCACTTCGTTTTGCAAACCAGCTGCAATATAAAAGGCATTTTACAAAGCAAAGCTAAGGAGAAATAACAACTTGTTTTGAAAATGACCCACCACTGTACTTGTTTGCCTTTTCAAATATGAAACATTTACATCTCTGTGTGTGTCAGAACAAATGAGCTTCTCTTGTGCACCCACCACTGCTGTCTCTGCATGCTGCAGCACTGGTCGATGTCCTGTGTCTGAACTTCAGTCTGAACTGTGCCCTCTATCAGCAACTTTCACCAATGCTCCAGACACGCCTGTTACACATGGGCAGGATGTGTATGAAGAAAGCAGACTCACGAGAACTTGGCGTGCTGTACAGGGCTGGAATATACTAGCCAAGGACTCCTCCTGCACTCCCTCCTTCTATCCCCCAATAGAGTCTGGGGCCATAACACTAACAAAGTGCCTTTCAAGCCCCTGCAGCCATACCCACATGGAGGATGAGGAACTTCAATGGTAGAGACAACTGAGCCAGGTAAACTGCTAATGAGAATTTCTGACCCATCAATTTTTTCCTTTGCCATTTATTCACCGGTGCAACTGTGTAGCCTACCTTGAAAAAAAATCACACTCAGCCTCCCAAGAGTTACCAATGGATCACAATCATAAAAGTTATGAAACCTTGCTATCTTGAATTACAACTGCAGTCTAAGCACGGTCTGTCAAAAGCCATCACTTGAATAAATGCTGCTTGAAGGGGTCAGCAGGAAGTAGGAGGAAAGACTAAAGACTTTACCTGGTCATTTCAAAATTAATTTTTTACTCAAAATACTCAAAGAATGTGCAATTTAAAAGTTAAATAGAGTTTGGACCTCTTCTTTAAGTGCACAACTGAACGTAATTTCTTCACTGGTGGACTTCAGCTGTTGATTTGACATGACTATTATCACATTTACAGAAACCTTTCCCTGCCCCCTACTTCTACCCCAAAATTTCCGTGATGGAAACTCACAGCTACCAGTATTGACTGTGGAGGGGCTGACATTTCTATCACAAGGCCACAAATGCCAGTGAGCAGGCATGCAGAAAGAAGAGAACAAAGTCCTGCCCACCATTAATTCCTCTTGACATTCAGGAGAAAGATAGAGCGAGCAAAAGGACTGCAGGATGATGATATCTCAAGAAAAACGCAACAGCTGCCGGAGCCAATAAACCCTTCAAGCACTCCTGTCCTTACAAAACAATCTTCTCTTGCCTAAGCACCATTTGTCTTGCCTATGATTTTCCCTTGGGCCTTTGCTGAGTGAATAAAGCAACTCCGGGTCCTGTGTGTCCACAGTGACACGAGCAGGAGAAGAGAAACGCAAAGGTGTCTCCTTTGGCCAATTCAACTCACTTTGAGATTCTGATTTTCCTTACTCTAACTTCTTCCTTCCCCTCCTCTGCCCTTCCTTAAGGTGAAAAACAAACAAACAAACAAATCTCTTATTTGCCTGAAGAGTGTTCATTGCCTTTATCCAATTTCCAAAGACATCTTCCCAGATGCAGGCTCTGGTTGCTATGGAAGCTAAAAATCAAAACTCCACTTACAGCACATAGGATGTTTTCCCCCCCAATTACAAAATGAACTGTACTTACGTGAGTTCCCTCATATATCTTCACAAATAATAAACTCCCTTTGATGTTTTGAATTGACCTAAATAACTGGGAAAAAACCCAACATTTTATCCCCCAAATAAAGTATACCACCACAGAACAAGGACAACCTTTCAGCCTTGAGTGTAAAATTAAAAAGTGTTACAATATACAAAGAGCATTATGACTTTCCAGTTTCTTGTAAGGCACTTTAACGCCGCACAAATCAAACATAAATGTAAAAGTTAGAATGGTTGAGCTAAAGTGCCTTTTGCTGTAAATGTGTAAAAGCACGAACGGAAGTCCCATTAATTCAATCTGACGCCAGGAACTATAAATAATATTCCAAATGCTGAGGAGACTCTTTTTTTCCCTACTGTAAGACTCTCCAAAATTTGTAGGACTCACTTAAGTGCACGAGCCCTGAGCAAAGGGCTGACCTGATTATTCCCATCCCAATAATAGCCTCGAAGCTCCACTGGGAAGAATCTTCTGGATAAATCACTTTCATGTGTGCAGAAATTTAAAAAGTGAAAGAATACCTATCATATTTCATATAATGGAGAAAGGGAGAAAAATACTAAAAATTCAGCACCATTTTCCTCCAAATTAACTTTTCAATTTTGAAAAAGTCATTACTAATACGTTATTATTATTCTTCATTATATTCCCATGGACCGAAGCATTTTCGTGCTGTTTCAACTGAAAGTTCAACCTTTACTTTCATACTCTTTGGTAAGCTTAAATACAGCAAAACACAGGCAAGGCAGCTTAGTCCTAAACTGAAGTTGAGCTGAATTGCCTCAGAACCACATTCTTAAATTCATCAGCTTTCATTCAGATGTCAACAGCTACTAAAATCTCCCCACCTTGACTTCTTCCTGGACTGATATCTTTGCACATGCTGTATGGATGACTCCTCCTTGCTTATTATACAGTAATATCTAACATAATCGAAGGTAGAAGTTTCTGAGCAAGAGTTGGCTGAACAGCCAGATGAGAATATTTACAGGTCAAATAATGTCTATTTCAGGAACTGAGGTTTGACAGACAACTTGTGAAAAGATTTCCAGTAAAGCTTCCTGTACTCATTCTTGGGGAACTCTCAATACATACGTGTTATCCAAACCAAATACTTCAAGCGGAAATTCTCCACCAGGTTCAGAAGTGTTCTCCGGGAAAAAAATTTGTAATGGAGTCTACAGAGATAGAGCTTTCATTCCAGTGGGATACCTTAACTAGTGAGTACTTTTGTCCAGGGGACGAGACTTTTGAAGGTGCTTCAGCGATGTCTAAGGACCAGCTGGTAAGTCTTCCCCTTGTATAAGATAAATGCGATGATAATAAACTGTATATGCTCCTTCTGCCCACTGCAAGCACTAATGCAATTTTTTTCATTCTAACTAGGCAAGTATCCAGATAATAAGACACAAAGTTGTAAGAAACGAATAGAAGACAGCTTACGTACAAATATACTGAGGAGTTAAAAACCAATGAAGCAAAACACGTGGCACATTTGCACTTAGCAACAGAAGATCTGTTTGTTATTTCTGCATGTGAGATCTACAGACCTTAAGTTGCTCATCCACAACCCTTGTGACTTCTCCAGCCATGGATTCAAGTGTCTCTTGGATTGGATTGGAGAGTGAACCATTTACTCCTGCCCAAGAAGCTCCACCGAGGTGATACAGATTTGGTAAGAGCTGTAAGACAGAAAGAGTATCTTTGGAAAGTCGGCTCATCACTACCTGTCTTCAATCCAGACAAATAGGGAGAAATCTCTCTGCTAAATCAAAGTTTTATAAATTAGAATTATTTTGTCAATTTAAATACTACAGGTGACCATCAGAAGAAAATACTCTTTTGTGACACATTGTTATTTTAACTCCCCAAAGAGGGAAGAGCTCCTCTCAGTATCACCAGTATGCTGGGAAAGGCTTACTGTTTTGGAGTTCTTGGCATCCCGCATAAGCCGTTCTGCAGCTTTGACATCTTCCTGTACAGCATCCACACTACAGTTTCTTAAAGAGTTGAGATGATCTTGCACTTTCACACATATTCTGTCAATCATCTACTTGAACAAAAGAAACAGAAAAGATAAAGCATCAGAATGTTGGTCAAATGCAAACTGAATTCAGTCCATAGTAGCATGATGAGATTTGTAGTGACAATATAACAATCTGTAAATGCATGATCAGAGCGTGGAGGTATATCAGTGCTACTAAAGGAAAGCATTGTCTCATGAAGACATACCTAAAGATTGAAAAAATAAACAGAACTTTACATCAAAAAAAAAGAAAAAAAGCTTTTGAGTATTTCCCCCACAGTTACCTCCAGGATAACTGCAAGTAACCAACAAGTTACCCACTTAAAGTGTTCTTCTGGTTTTTGGAGCAAGTTTACTGCTGAAAATGTTGTCCATATCTAACATTTAGCTCCAAAGGTCCCTGAATTTTTAAGGAATTCAGCCATTAAAAAAGAGCTCTGTCACCACCCACTCAACAAACACGGCAGAGATTTCTCCTGTCTCAGCAAGTCTTCTGGGGTACTCTTTCAAAATGTAAATATTCGTAGTTGCAAGGGAACCGTAACTACCAAAGCACAAGTTTCCACCAGACCTTTCACAGTGGGGTCAACTGAACTTCAACTGTATCTGCAACATAATTCATTCAACACGCTGCAAATACACGGCAGGTGGTATATCTGTATCCTTACAAGACAAACCAGCAGGAATGCCTGACATATAGACAGTTGTTATTAAGATATTCAGGGCAGGGAGATACAATAGTTAGAAGTCTTTATCAGCCCACACAGCATTCATTAGAACTGGCTATTTGACACATCTGAGCGTGTGTGTCATATGAAGTCTAGAGTTCTAGCATCTTATTTCATTAGCAACAAGAACCGAAATAATTACACAGCATGCTCCTTTTCTGCTCCACATGACTCTTCCTCTTCAAAGGGTTTTTGGGTGGGTTTTTTTTTTTATAAGTACAAAAAGCTAATTAATTCTTAGACAGTGGAAAGTCTCATTGGGACATCTTGACTAAAAGAAAAAATACACTCTGGGAATAACAACACAATTCCACCAAACTAACTAGAGAATCTTTTCCAGCTCTCTTTTAGAACTGTTTTTAAAACCCATTGTTACTGTACACAATTTAATAATAATAATAGAACAATTTTACTCTGCTTTCAAATTAACAATAAATCACATTTACCAAAATCTGATGTATGTGTGGTTGCTGGAGAAAAGCACAACTAAACCCACCAAGCTATAAAAAGATCTAAACTTAATTCATGTGGAGACTATTAAACTGGGGAAAAAAAACCAGATAAAATACTAAAATAAAATAAAGTGATGCTGCTCTTGCAGTTTTTAGTGCCTGTACATGTCCACGTACCGTTTTCCCTGTTGAGAGGTTAGAGTATAATTTTAGGTTCTAGCAATAAAACTCTATCCCATTAAGTTTTAATAACACAGGTATGTTGTGGTTTAACCCAGCCAGTGACCAAAACATCACGCAGCCACTCACTCACCCTCCCCATCCCAGGGAACATTGAAGGGATAAAGAGAAAGGACACTTGTGGGTTGAGATAAGAACAATTTAATAATTGAAATACAATAAATTTGAAAGTAATAATGATGATAATAATAATAGTAATAATATACAATGAGCGATACACAGTGAAACTGCTCACCACCTGCTGACCAAGGCTCAACTTGTTCCCAGCTAATGATCCCGGAGCAGAGAGAATCCTGAAACCGCAATCCCAGAAGAGAGAGCCTCCTGACAATACACTAAGCATGATGTTGCATCATATGGAATATAACATTGGCCAATTTGGGCCTCAATCCTAAACCTGAACTCAAATCCTAAACAATTTTGGGTCCCTTGCTCTGGCTATGCTCCCTCCTATCTTCTTGTGCACCTGCACACTAGCAAAGCATGGTAAGCTGAAAAGTCTTTTATTGTCTTAGCAAGAACTAAAAACATCAGTATGTTATCAACATTCTTCTCATATCAAATCCCGTACTAAATCCAAAACATGACGCTAGTCCAGCTACTAAGAAAAAAAACTAACTCTATCCCAGCCAAAACCAGGACAAGGTAGTAAAAGGCCACTTTGAATTAAAGATTCACCAAAAAATAAATGCAGAGAACAGAGAGAAATTTTATTGACTCAGATGAAGAGCAAAACAAATACTCCTTTCCTGCTTGTTGGATTCTCCCATTTGCACGGGAACACAACTTGTGCAAACAAACATGGAAATAAATTTAAAACAAAGGCTGTGACAGGTTTTATTCTGCTTACACCACCTTGCTTCAGTGGTGTAGTGGAGCTGAAAACAGCCTTGAGGGATGCTGCCAAGAAATGCACGAGAACAGAGAGAATGGGGTAAGCTACCACAGAAAATTCTTGTAGTCCTCTCAAGAGAAAGGAAAACAAAACAAAACAAAAAAACAAACCAGACCACCACATGGCATTTAGCAAACCTGGTAGTGCTTGACAAAACACAAAAGCTTCCCAGCTTCAAGCAATATTTTGGGCTGTGTTAGACAGGAAGCTGTTTCAGCCGTCCAGACCATAAGGAGCACAGAAAACTTCTACCTTCCTTTGCTCCCTTCTTCCAAGTAAAGCTTCCCATGATACCCACAGATCTAAAGGCATAAGGTAGGTGATGATTTACTCTCTAAGTCTGTTTGCTCTGGAGGTACCTAAGGACATGCTTACGTCGTTGCTCAGTGCTAGGCAGAGAGACTGGAACCAACTCAGTCACGGGAATTGGCACAGCCTTACGATGATGCTTGTCATGCTGACAAGAGCCTGCTGAAAAGTCAGATTTCTGAGCACAAATGAACTAAATTGTTCCTGGTTCCAACAGCAGTTCATTCAGAAATAGCCTGGGTCTTTCTCTACACAGTACTACTATACATAAGACCTCCTTCCCCTCCCTCCCACAAAAGCATATTTTCCTTCCAAAAATATAATTGATAATTATTATTTATTTGGAAACAAAGTATCACCCACAGTGAACATCTTGCTCTAAGCTACTCTTACAGAATGAGAGAGAACTGTCTACCAGCAGATTTTAGACACAGAAATACCAGTAAGGAACAAGTTCTCACCTGCTGAGTGGTACTAGTGACAATGCCCTGCTGCAGCCGATACGCTTGCTCCTGTAGGTACTTTCTGGTCTCGTGATTACGAAGCAAGTAGTTTTCTATCTAAAAAATAAAGCCAGATTAGAAAACTGATTCGACTCTCCACACTGTAATTTCCCTTCAATTTTGTTGCTGTATCCAAAACAGGGACTGACAGGAAAAAACTGTCCAAGTATTTGTTTATTATCTGCAAACCTTATTCTGTGTGTCTCACACAATCACAGAATGTTAGAGATTGGAAGGGACCTTGAAAGATCATCTAGTCTCTGCCCTGGTGAGACCGCATCTGGAATATTGTGTCCAGTTCTGGGCCCCTCAGTTCAGGAAGGACAGGGAACTGCTGGAGAGAGTCCAGCGCAGAGCCCCGAAGATGATGAAGGGAATGGAGCATCTCCCTTATGAGGAAAGGCTGAGGGAGCTGGGTCTCTTTAGCTTGGAAAAGAGGAGACTGAGAGGTGACCTAATCAATGTTTATAAATATGTGAAGGGTGAGTGTCAGGAGGATGGAGCCAGGCTCTTCTCTGTGACATCCAGTGACAGGACAAGGGGCAATGAGTTCAAGCTGGAACATAGGAGGTTCCACTTGAATATGAGAAAAAACTTCT
>WKFP01015481.1:185437-197748 GCA_011057875.1 Pterocles orientalis
ATTAACAGGTCCACCACTGTACAAGCAAGTTCATCTCCTCCCCTGAGTGCAATAATTAACCAGTGTCTTTAAAGTCACTGAGTCAGCATATGTGATTAAAACACACTACAAACATTGACCTAAAGGAAGTTGATAAGAAATAAAACATATAACGATAAATCAGGGGATTTTGGGAGTCCGGGAGGCAGGTATCTGCATTTTATCTCTGTTCTTTTCTGTAGGCAGGCTTGATCCTGAATCACACATCCAACTGTGTGACCTCTGGTTCACGGACACAAACCAGGAACCTCTCCTTTATTACAGGATAGTACTAAGGCCCACGCTGTCAAAAGCTTTTTGATACGCACTGATTAAAGATGCCAAAGAAGTACCATTTTTTATTTTTCCTTCTAGAAATCATCCCTCATGTGATATTGCAGTCTTGGCAGTGACAAATAAGTCTGTCTGAAAAAAGATGTTTCCATCTTCTTACCTCTAACAAATCCTATGATCTTAATTATTCTGTAAAGTTTTGTAATTTCTTACAAAAAAAAAAGCTAAGCAGCTACCCCATGATACAGCACATCCTCAGTCCTTTTAACACCAGACTAACTTCCACGGGATGCTTTTCAAGTATATTACTCAAGCCATACAGGGTTTGAGAGGGAAAGCCAAGTGTACTGCAGATCCCAGTTCTCTACAGTGGTGTGAGATACGCTCAACTCACACTGGAGAAGAAAAGCTCAGGTCAGAGAAAAAGCACATCAAGGAAACTACACAAAAAATATTAAGAGCTCTGTCCTGCTACTACAGAATGAATGGCCCTAAATTCATCAGAATCAAGCCATGTGGTTCTCAATATTCTGTTTGCAGACACATCAGTCCCATACCCTCCTAATCTTAGCAAAGTCAAGAGCACCACGCAGAACAGAGTGAAAGATCATAGCTAAAGTGATTCAGCTCTTGCCGTTGAATATTGATTTCAACCCAGTGCATCTTACTTAAGCATCTCATTGTACTGTCTACTCCAATGTTACACTGCATTAAGAACAAATATCCCAAAACAACATACACTACTCTTTCCTGTGTGGCACTTGTCATTTTTCCCTCCCTTTCATAGCCCCATATTGTATCAAAAGATTTCCATCCAGTACTCAGTAACTACTCTTTACATCCCACATCTCTGATTTTGGCATCAACTCCCACTCATCAGCTACTCCTTTGCTGACCTACTGCCCACTTCCACTCCCTGTTCTCCTTCAGGAGGCAGGCTCCCAACTACGTAAGTATACATACATACACACACATATCTGTGTGATCACTAGGAAACTCAGTCCTGCAATATCAATAACGTACAAATGCAAAAAAAAGCAAAATCCTATCCCCTTAATTTTTAATATGAGGCACACACATAATAGCAATACAAACTAGATTTCAGGCAACCGGAGAAAATGAAATGAAATTCTTACTTTAGAGGCTCAGGAGGGAGTTTCGTTCCCGAAAGATTAATCTGCATCAAAGCAAGTGAGCTGCTGAAAAACTGTTTGAAGGAGGGAGGAACTTCTTTTCCTTTTCTGTAAGTAAACAAATTCATTAAGAAGTAGCATCTAGACAGTCCTCATCCCAATAAACAGTGAACGCAAGCTGTCAGAATTGTAATGATCTTCTACATGTTTAATTTGCTGTACCTTCAACAGCTCTGTAATCAGTGGTTCTCAATTAGCTTAGAAATACGTCATCAAAATGTTGACTCAACAAGCAACCCTCAGCATTGCACTGCTGCCCAGAAGACATTACTATCTAGCTTCTGTTTGGTGAACTACAAAGAGCGACCATTTAGGTCTGGTTAATAGTGAAGATACTTATATCCTACAAGCATAAGATAAACAGGACATTACAAAACCTTGAAATTGTCTTTTTCACCATTAGAAATAATAACTCAGTGCTGGAGTAACTTCACCCCAATTAGGGATCATCTCTGATAGGGACCCAAGACACTGATTTGAAGGAAAGGGAAGCTAGTGTCAGTATATCCTACAATGCAAGTATGCTACAAAGTCAATGTTTAGTCTCAAAGACTTTCAAAGGGACTTCCTCCTGGAAAAGGACAAAAAAGGAAAAAAAGCATTTTTAACCATCATCAAATCATTAGAAATACAAACTTGAAAAACCAAATTTAAAGAGAAGTCAAGTCAGTCAGACTTCAAAGTCTGATGCTATGCCTCTTAGAAACACAAGATGTATAGCTATAGATATATATAGCTATAGATACGGCTTTCCACTGTATCCGTATCACAAAAAAGGTGTTAGACAAGGTAGCTTATTTTACAGCCTATTTCATAGAGTACTAAGGCTTCAACAACTTTTATCAAGTCTTAGATTTCTTCTCAGAAAGGTGCAACATGAGAGCAAGAATTCATAAAACTAAATTGCAGGAGCTGAGACTAATGACATTTAAACTGTACCTGTGAGAAAAAAGGGTCCTAGAGAGGCTAAGGACAGCTAGATGCTGAAGACATCCACGAAGGAGGGCTCCACACACCTGGTTTAAAACAAAGAGGACTGATTTTCCTTTATACTAACCCAGAAAAGTACCTAGGGATAGCAGGTGGGGAATGCTTCCTTGGTATTTGAATCTCCATAAAAAACATCTTTACCATATCTAGTGCACACTCCGTGTTGGATAAATCCAGATGAACAAGGGCATTTGGCTGGGCCAAAAAATTGTACAGGCTCTATAGTTAATGAAGAAAAAAAAAGAATTATCTCCACGTTAATTTTGACATTATGACACCAATTACTGAATTGCTACTTCTCATTACATTTCAGAATTTTATAATAAAATTTCACTAGAAGAGCTGTGTTTGAAACTTCTTTTCACCTAGTCAATACCTGTTTTACTTTTGAAGGCTATACTTTTTTTTAAAACACTGTTGGAAAACTGTTCCAGAGATTAAGAGAACTCTGTATTAATAAGATTTTTCTTTGAACCGCACCTCTCTCTCTGACAGGCGAAGAAAAGCCCCACTTTTGTATTTATGTCCCTCAAAATATTGTAGGTAGACATCAGATTTCTTTAAGCATTGCCTGTTAAAGTTGTACATCTTATTTTACTTTGTGTTTTTACATTATTTGCTATGTTGTTCTCTCTTTACGGGTAATTCACTGTGTGAATTTATTTACATCTATTTGTTTGCTAACTTTTAAATTCTCTTGACCCACTGAAATTTCCACCTCGTGTCGGAAAAGACTCAATCTTTGAATGTGCTGACGAATCTGAAACTAGTAAGGTTTGTGAAAAAGTCATAGTCACGTCTGACTGCACTTTAAATTATAAGATTGGGTGGGTGTTGCATATTTTAGATGTCTAATACCTCAAGAATTCAAAACCTTACATGTACACAACTTTTGATGCGAGAAAGAAATACAGATGTACAGTCAAAAAGTGAACACATGCAAATTGAGAACTACGTGGATTTTGTTACAGAGAAAATAGAGCTGCACCTCTACGGTGATTCATAAAATGAACTAAAGAATTTCAAAAATAATTACATTTTTTGAAGAGTCACGAGTTTCAACAGCATATGTCAAGGAGGTGCACAGATTTATTTACAAAAAACAACAAAAAAATGAAAACTAGAAATTAATCAAGACTTTCCAAGTCAAAAGAAATTGTTTCCAACTTTCCAATTAAAAATTTGTAATACACTTATCACTAAAAAGAAGATGCGGTTCTTAAATGGTGTTTTGGCCACTTTCAAACAGAACTCGGGGAGGATGGTAAGCCCACTGAAATAAGTGGCACACTTGCAGTTTTCTCATTTATCAGTAGAATCCAAGGACCAAAAGTATGAACTAAAATTATGTGGATTTGTTTATTCATGTTGGGCAACTTAATTCTCTGACTATATACTGAAGAGTAGAGATCAAAACGTTATCTTCTATCCCTACTAGAACTGTTAAAATAAAGGCATAAAAGGATCTAAGCAAAATGGCTTTGCCTTTCTTTCAACAATTAATTAAAGCATCCATACATTAACTCACAAACGAGAAGAAAGTGCTTACTGAGAGATCATCACCACGGAGCGCGTTCCCTGAGAGGTCAAGATAGACGAGCGTGCTTGCGATCAGCGAGTTGGCACTCAGTGACTGCGAAAGGCTATTCACCCCTGCAAAAAAACCAAACGTCAGTACTCAAGTCTACTCCAGACAAAACCAGCCCAGACCCTACAAGTGCACTATTTCAGTGAACACAGACATACATAAATGTTTAATGACCTCCTGTCACCACCGCCGTGCCGCAGCAGGAAGCCGGATCACCAGGCAGGGAGGAGACTCTGCATGTTCTGTTTTGCCCTGACCACAGCCCATCAGCTGCCCTGATGGAGCCAACATGTCCTGGATCCAGGAAAGAAGTCTTTTTTGCAAAGTTAACAATGGCTTTAACAGTGCAATCCCATTTTGAAACAAGTTTTTAAAACAGGGTTTACTCCATAATGTTAAGACAACGTCTTCCTGCAAACAATAATATTTAAATAACAAGTATCTGTGGAAGAAGATTAAAGCATCTGTGAAAGACCAAATACATTAACAGTTATAATAGTCAGAACTTCAGAAGTAGCTGATGAGACCTAGAAATTAAAAATATTTCAATTATGTATTTGCCTGTAACGTCAGAAAAATAGTTAGTTAATTAAAATATCAAGAGATCCATAAAGACTCTCAATTCTTGATCAGAACAAATAAATATTTTTCACATTAAAATTAAGAAGCTCCCATTGGGAACAAACCAGTTAGAGCTTTCTTCCTCTAAAATTCTTCAGCTTTTCAAAACACGCATCTGCCAGTAAATCTAACTTTCATCCAAGGGTTCTGTAGCTTATCACCAAGTTCAGTGTAGATGGCTATTGCTGCCTTTCAAGCAGCACGTGTGTGTGTTTTCCAAATGCCCGGCCAAAGCTATAAAAGTGGGCAGGTGTGTAGTAGGTCAAAATATTACACAACATTGGGCAACTTCTCGAGGTTACTGGTCAGTGAAAATGGACTGGCATTCAATGGACAGGACATGTCCATTCTGCAATTAAAAACTATTAGGAAATTGATTTATGAGTGGGGATGTGGAAGAAGCAGCTAGCAAGCCACTGGAGATCAAAATACTTAAGTGGTTTGGTTTTCCAAGCTTCCAAATATTAAGAAAGACTTCCATGTATGTAGCACGGCTCTACGGCTTCAGGAGCCACAGGGACATCTTTGCCACGTCTCAAAACTTTTTTGTTCAGTGTAATTTTTCTTTTAACATAGCACTGTTGAATCCACACCCTGTCTATAAAGGTAAACTGCAAAAGAATACTTTTTGAAACTTTGAAAGATCTAAAAGCTCTGTTTAACAACTAGAGCTTATAGCTCTGGATTCAGTTCTCAATAGCATTTATAAGCAACAACACGAAGTAGAAATGAATGTAATGTACTGTCAACAATCCAGCATCTCCTATTGAGAACCAATTCTGAGAATTCAGGAGCAGTGTCCGAGTTTGGGGGAGAAGAGGAGCTATCCAGCAATCCGTAATGTTGCTGCTTGTTTCATGTTTAAAAAGGGCCAACTGCTCAAAACCAGCCACACCATTGAAGGCAAACAATATAAATGATTTATTTTTTAATTAGCCTTTGGCTTGGGCTCAGAAAGGCAAGCCCTGTCTTCGAATGAGTGTACTAGAATTTTCCATTTAAACAGAATCTTCAAATCTATACATTTTTGTTTGAACTTCACCTACCTCATGTTACACTCTAACAGTAATCTCACTTTCCTTTGCAGACAATCTTTCATGCTCTGTTACTGCTCTCAGGAGGCTCAGAGCGTTAATAGCTCTCAGGAACTTTGAGCTACAATATTTGAAGAAAGATCAATTGGGAAGTTACCACCTGAACTTCACTTCTCAATCTTGGAAACTTATCTCAAACAGAAAGTGCTCTTTAAATAAGGTCAAAACCAGTGAGGGATTGTACAGAATTTCTGATACTGAAAAGCTCAAAATAAAAAAAAAAATTAAAAAAGAAAAAAAAAAGAAAAAAGAAAAAAAGAAAAAGGCTGGGGGCACGGGTCAGGGGGAAATCCATGCATATTGGAGTCTACTGAATTCAAGATCCAAGGTCTCCTTTAGACTTTCCCCACAGAAAATATTACAATATACTCCTCTCAGTATTACAAGTTCAAAACCAGCCTCCCAAGTTAAAACCAATTCAGTACTGTCTTCCTAAAGGAAAACTGGCTGAGACAGACAGCTTCACAGTCAACCAAAGAGGTGAAGCTGAGTTTCTTCAGGTCCAGAGGGCTGCAAGAATTACTATTTTAAGACATCATGTCTACTTTTTTAAGGAATATTCGAGAAGTGGCCATGGACATATGTCAATATTCATGGTGACATGTTACTGCCTAGAGAATAGACAGTTATTGCAATGCAATGTTAAAAACCTTCCGAATTCTTTTCATAACCTCAGAATTCATTTTTACTGACAGGAGTTTTGTGGATAAACTTCATCAAACTGGCATTTATAATTGCTTGCCACCAAAAATAGAGTCAGCAGTGGAGAAAAACAAGCCCAGAGTTTAATAAAATCTTTTTAATGAAAATCATGATTGAATAAATTCAGTTTAGGGTTTACTATTTAGTTAACCACAAAAAGAGCTACACACATATTCACAAAAACCAACAAAAAAACCCCTTCTCCCCACCCATACTCCCCCAGGTCAACCCTTAAAGCCCAGGAGAATGCAGAATCTGCACTTCACAGAGCAATAATCAAAAGGATAAAAGAGCATGGCTACTATATGTTATCAACTAATGTCCTCCATATACAACCGCCCATCTTTTCCAGGTCATCAACATCTGCGAAAAAACTTCAGTAATGTCAGTTCATTTTTTCTATTTTTAACACTCGTGCTCTATACAGGAGACCCTGGGGCTGTGCAGTCTGTTTAAGAGGTCACTGCATCTATTATTTGTGAAACAGCAATGGAAAAGACTCTGAAAACTTCCACCTTCTGTTTCAATACTGTCATTGCTTTTAGAATAGACATACTTTTCAACTACAATATCAAATCAGAAATTTGTCAACTATGATACAAAGAAGTCTTTACTCAGAGCAAACCACATTGTCACAAGACTGTGTTTCATAAAATAATTGCGTGCAAAACATTTGGAAAGTTCCCTAAATATTTTTGCTTCAGACATCTTTTTGAAGCATATATGAAACTTATCATTTATGCCAATTTTAAATTCATAATCTTTATAATCCAGGAACAAAAGGTATTAGGATGGAAGCCTGAAACTTTTAGAACAGAAAAAAGAGGCATACTTGTAAAACATACCTTTAGGTGACAAGGAGGTTTTAGATAAATTTAAATGTTTCAGGCCCTTTGGAAGTTTGGCGAACTGGATGCTTAAAGATGACACACCTGTTGGGGGAGCAAAGAGAAAAAGGACGTTTTCAGGTCAACTGTGTGAGCTCAGGTTTTCCCAGCAATCACACCGGGGCAAACACTCTTACACGACAAACTGGCCCAAAACGACCTCATCGTTTTATGACCACAGATCTTTGAAATGACCGATGTACTCAAGATCCCTTCTTTGCTAACCACTGAACAGATAGGGAACTTTGCTATTGAATGATCAGTGAGCCACCTTAACTCATTTAAAAACGATATAGTGCACATGTACTTTCAAGAAGGAGTCAAAGGGAAGACATTTCACACGTCAAACAGTCAGCACTTGGGACATCTCAAAGCTCTATGGTTCAGACCGAAAAAAAAAACCCAATTAAAAAACCAACCACAAAATAAAACCTAAAAATGGTACTTCATGGGAAACTTTGAACTATTTTCACTTTCTTTTAAAAGGAAGGGCTGCCAATGCAAGAGAGACACCCACCATAGCTAACACTAACCTCTTTTTCTGAGATAAATCCTAAGGGCCTGAAACCTCCACCAAGTTGTAACAGACACTTAACTCCTTCACAGTAGCCTGCAGGGTACCAGCCAGGACGCAGGCTTGGAAATGCTACAACCACTTGCAGTCCCAAACAGTAAAATCCTATTAAGATGCTGACATAGACTGGACTACCTCAGCACAAATCCAATAAAAGAAAAAAAAAAAGTGCACTTTTCATTAAAGCCTTTTCTCAGCGTGTCCAAGTTGCACACTCCATAAATTCAATCCCTCCATTTAAGCAAAAGATTGAAATTTGATTAAGAGGACTCATGCTAAATAACAATGGAACCAATCCATTAAATATTTATTAGAGGAATAAATCAACGCAGAAACTCCAGGCTTAACCAGAGGTGTCAAACATAGTCCTCTACAGCAATTCACTTGGAGAGAAAAGGGCAAAGAGAAGTGGTAAAGCCTTTTACTTGTTCCAAAACACAGTAAATGAAAAAGCTGATACTGTTTCTCCACATACACAGACATGAAACAGTTCACATGTCACATACACATGCTTACTCTGCTTTTATCATGTTTTACCTATCATTGATAAAGAAAGAGCAGCTACCCTCCAGACATTGTTGGAGGGGTTTTAATGCTCTCTATAAAAGCATCTGGTGTACGCTGGTAAAACACAGTGGTAACTGTACGACTTCATCAACTTTCAGCAAGAATGAATCAAATCATTAATAGGACTTCCTTTCATAACTCTACTACGTAAAAAAAACCCCAAACTTTTTAGCTCCTCTGAAGTAGGAGGCTCAATCTACCTTAAACTGACCTCAGAATTTATATTCTGTAGCTGACTGTCCACTGGTTTAGTTACAAAATATACTTTCAAAAATCAAGGTAGAGTTATGCTGGCAAGAGAGGAGAAAAAGGAGCGCAATCAGAATCATTAAGGATATCACAAATGTAGTTTTTGTTCTGAAGCATCTTGGGTAAGAAGCGCAGCAAACAATTTTACCTCTCCATCTTTGTATTTAGTTAACAATCCGCAGACCACTTATCACCCTAGCTGAGCTGAACAATTTTAAGATCTTACCAGCCCTGGGCGTTAAGAAGCCACCCAGTTATACGACACAGGAAAAAGCCCTTCTGGCCACTCAGGCCCTTGAACACTCTTTAGGATGCCCATTTCCGATGTCGTCATAACAGACATGAGAGCTCCAATAGCAGAAGTAAACTTAAGTACCTCCAGGCACACAGTTTGGAATTTGAGTATTTCTAGGCTTCACTATGTTTTGCATTATTTTTAACAAAACATGAGATTAAATTCTGATCCTAGTAGAGCCAAAAGCAAAACTCCCATTGCTTCAGTATGGCTAGATTTTAAAGGCAAGACCGATAACAAACTTTCCAGGTGTTAGTTTCACAAATATTGACAGTACCATAAAGGGAAGCTAATCACAAATTAAGAGACTGGTCTCTGTAAAATCACTTCATATAAACACTGCTTTGTATTTGAACTGAAGCCAGGTCCTATGCCTTAGATAACCTAAACACACTTCTCAAATACAGAGAGTTGCATTAATGTAATAATAGAATGTCTTTACTTATTGGTACTCAATAACATATAATAGCTTAGGGTGTTTTTCTGTTCAAACAAGGCACAACAATACGTTCTTCCTCATAATTAATACAACTCTGTGTTATTTCCATTATAACTGCAAAATATTCCAGTTGAACTTCCAGTTCCCGCAGAGGCGATTTTTCAATAATTTTCTGAAATCCATATATTTACAGGAATCTCCATTATGCCAGCTTTTATTTGTGAAATGCTTGCTGTCCCTTCAGTTTAATAAAGTCAACTCTACCTTGCACTCAGAGAACATCAGATCACGAGACACGTAAATCTTTCTTAAACTGAAAAGCTGCAATATTTGCACATTGCAATTATAGGTAATTTCTCCTTAAGTACTCCTATAACTTATCTAAAATGGAAAGGTCAGATCTTAATTGCATGTGTGATAGGAGAGACTGAGATAACAAAAAACCCCATTAATTTCTCCAAGTTGTAGTTTCTGCATTCCATTTGTATCCTGTATGGTTGAAACAAAAATCCCCTGCACTGTAGAATATCTACCAAATGCTTTGTTTTGTTTTCAAAATTAATTTATTTTAAAAAAACCCTTCCATATAACACAATCTAAATACACTTCTTCAAAAGCAGAATCAACAACGTGACAGCCCATTTTCCAACTTACAACAGAAGCTTTTGTCCAGTGCAGTTGGCCTAAGGCACACTGTAATAATCATGTTCTTCAGCAAAACACAGCAAACATTGGCTTTCACGTGGTATGACAGATACCAAAGAGGAGGGGAAAATAACCCTTCCTATCCTTTTTCACTCGCTGAAACAGCAAGAGGGACACCTACAAAACTGCGCTAACAACATTCTGACCCAGTCAGGTTGTAATCAAAATCAACTTTTTTTTTTTTCCATTTTGAATCATGACAGCAAAGAGACTGGAAAATGTCCCTATAACAAATCAAATAAAACAAGAAATGGTTCACTGTATAAAATTCTTATTTTTCTTCTGGCCCAAAAGAAGCACAAGATAGTCTGATCCCAGAACACTGTGTGCCTGGAATGCATTAAGTGAAGCAAACGGAAATCTCACATGGGCAGTGCTGAAGGGTCGACTCCAGACTGAAAGAATGTAACCTTATTGTAAAAATAAAAGCCTCTCGGGTGAAAAGACAGTAGACAAGGGAGGGGAATGACTTGACTTGATACGTACTGAAATCACGCCTAGGGATGCCTAGCCTGAGAAAAGCTGAGCTGTTCAGCTTAATTTTCCATCTTGTGGAGGCAACAGCACTTTGCTCCATAAAGGTGCCGGTTACGCCGGTATTACCAAACATCATCAAGTACTGACAACACTATGAACTAATGCAAAGCTGAAAAAATGAATTGTTTCAATACTGAAAATAAGTACAGAATAATGGCTGAAATAAAACCACAAAACCATCAGGAAAACATAATCCAAACAACAAAGTTGCCTTATACTTCATCCTTCTATTGATTACATTGCCTTTAAAAATGCACACCACTTTACTCATTTGCTAGTCCTAAACAGTCACTGTGTTCTATCTTCCTTTAAAAGAAGCCTCTATGAAAATGTAATGCAATCTAATGAAATCCATGATTGCATTAATACATTCAAATATTTCTCCACAAGCTAATGGATATGTATAAATCAAAAAAGAAGAGCAATTCTCGGTCTATTTGTATACTACAGATATTTATAAGAGCATCACACAGAGAACAATAACCTATTATGTTGGGTTGGGAGATGGGGAGGCACTCTTTATCAGGGAGTGTGGTGAGAGGACAAGGGGTAACGGGTATAAGCTAAAAGAGGGTAGATTTAGGTTAGACATTAGGAAGAAGTTTTTCACTATGAGGGTGGTGAGACACTGGAACAGGTTGCCCAGAGAAGCTGTGGATGCCCCATCCCTGGAGGGGTTCAAGGCCAGGCTGGATGAGGCTTTGAGCAACCTGGGCTAGTGGAGGGTGTCCCTGCCCATGGCAGGGGGGTTGGAACTTGATGATCTTTAAGGTCCCTTCCAACCCAAACCAATCCATGATTCTATGATTATTCAGGCAAAGCTGAAGGGAGCAGCAGTAATCCTCCTATTACACTTGTAGAAAGAGAAAAATATAAATGTTACAGTACCTCTGTCTTCAAGTGGATTGCTAGCAAGGTTGATCGTATGGAGTCCTGAGTTGGGATTGTGGGCTAGGGCACTGGCTAGTTTCTGTGCAAAATCTCTGCAAGAAAAGAAAAGAGAGGGAGAAAGAATCCTGTTATCTCCTCCATCAACAGCACATTCAGAGGCTTAAAAGTGTCAAAGGGACCTATCTTACTGCAGAGCAGTAACTGATTCTTCAGAGTTTTATACAGTGCTTCTCTGGCTAATTTGCTATCTTTCAAAGCAGGTTATTTTATTATTTATTCTGCGACCTAAGAGACTGAAGGGCACTCAATCAAAGCTCAAACTGCTTTTGATAAAGATCTAAAGATATAAAATAGGAGTTACACAGAATAACTGAAAACTCGAGCACATCTTCCATCTCCTCCATACTGTGCACAAGTGGGATATGTACATCAACTCGCACACCACTACCTCCTTCACTCACGTGCCAACCCCCTCCCTTGCAGCAGCTCTCCATCAACAGTGACCCAAACAGATGGGCTTTGCAGCATATCCAGAAGGTCAACAAACTAGGAGTATTTCTGACCTTGTGAACCAGAGGGAATAGCTCTCTCAAAGAACAGCAGCACACTGATGAACTGGTCTCTGCTCGTATCTTTTTACAGTGAGAAGCACCAAAGTACATAACTG
>WKFP01015481.1:199660-216192 GCA_011057875.1 Pterocles orientalis
GCCCAGGGAAGCTGTGGATGCCCCATCCCTGGAGGGGTTCAAGGCCAGGCTGGATGAGGCTTTGAGCAACCTGGGCTAGTGGAGGGTGTCCCTGCCCATGGCAGGGGGGTTGGAACTTGACGATCTCTAAGGTCCCTTCCAACCCAAACCATTCTGTGATTCTATGATTATTCAGGCAAAGCTGAAGGGAGCAGCAGTAATCCTCCTATTACACTTGTAGAAAGAGAAAAATATAAATGTTACAGTACCTCTGTCTTCAAGTGGATTGCTAGCAAGGTTGATCGTATGGAGTCCTGAGTTGGGATTGTGGGCTAGGGCACTGGCTAGTTTCTGTGCAAAATCTCTGCAAGAAAAGAAAAGAGAGGGAGAAAGAATCCTGTTATCTCCTCCATCAATAGCACATTCAGAGGTTTAAAAGTGTCAAAGGGACCTATCCTACTGCAGAGCAGTAACTGATTCTTCAGAGTTTTATACAGTGCTAATTTGCTATCTTTCAAAGCAGGTTATTTTATTATTTATTCTGTGACCTAAGAGACTGAAGGGCACTCAATCAAAGCTCAAACTGCTTTTGATAAAGATCTAAAGATATAAAATAGGAGTTACACAGAATAACTGAAAACTCGAGCACATCTTCCATCTCCTCCATACTGTGCACGAGTGGGATATGTACATCAACTCGCACACCACTACCTCCTTCACTCACGTGCCAACCCCCTCCCTTGCAGCAGCAATCCATCAACAGTGACCCAAACAGATGGGCTTTGCAGCATATCCAGAAGGTCAACAAACTAGGAGTATTTCTGACCTTGTGAACCAGAGGGAATAGCTCTCTCAAAGAACAGCAGCACACTGATGAACTGGTCTCTGCTCGTATCTTTTTACAGTGAGAAGCACCAAAGTACATAACTGGCTGACCACAGTCCTGGCAATGTGTCCCAAGAGAGACCATGGTATATCAATTCATAACGCTCACAACAGCCAGCCCAGGAACTTTAACCAACTGGGGCAGGCAGCTGTAGTAGTGTGTCCTACCTCTCTTCCAAATCCACTTGAGAGGCAAGGGAATGCTACCCTCCCTCAGAGCGTTTTGCTGCAGCTGGACTACCGCACCCACAGCACTGGATGGGTTGGGTTTTCACCACACTGTCAGACTCCAGGGGAGAAATGTTCCTTGGATTAAATCAGAAGGCTTTTGGCTGTTATCAGCTCTAAGATAGATCCTCAAACCTGTCCATGGAAAGCTTTCATGTACGAAGGGACTAGCCCTATTGTGTGCTTTTGTTCAAGTGAGACTATAACTCCAATATTCTTACTTCACCTAAGTTAGACACTGAGGTAGAAATCAAAAATACGCCTTGAGCTTCCTTCTCTCCCTGCCTTGAAGTATATGGAGAACTACCAGCCACATTGCTAGAAGAGTGACAATTAACACTGCCCTCTTTCCCCAGGACACATCCTGCCTACCACAACACTAGTACATCACTCTGGGTGCTGGGAACTGCAGTGGAGGTAGCATCCTCTTCAAGTATCTGGAAAAGAGTGGAGACGGGACAGCAACAGCCTCAATAGCTTTTGGTTAGGTTATCTGTTGTTGCAAGGTGTGCTTCAGTACAGAGACATCCCAGAGAAGTTTAGTTTCCCTTTGAAACCCCATGTCCTTAGAACAGGTTCCAGCACCGCAAACACACGGTGATGGGCTGCCTTTAGGAAAAGCACAGTCTTTCCTAAAATACAAGCAGCACGTGAATACTCTAACAAAAAGAAATTCTGGACTTGAATCTCTGCCACCTGACAGGCCTCAGGGTATCCTGCTTTGCTACCAGCTGCTGCTGTGGAGGACTACTTATCTCCTCTAGGTCAACAGTTACATTTGCCAAAACTCCGTGGACACCCTCCAGCATTTCAAATGGCACTAGATGCCTGTGCTTAGGCAACTGAATCAAACTCCTTATGTCCAGAAAAAAAAAAAAAGAAAAAAGAGGCTTTCAGTTAAAAAAAACAAAACAAAAAAAACCCCTTTCTTCATGGAGAGTTTCCTCCTTTTCCTTTAACCCTAACAAATTTTTGTCATTACAGTGTTCTCCCTACACCTCCAGGCTTGTTTACAAATTCTGTTCCAGCTTTTGCCACCAATATAGGCAAGATTACCAGAACTTTTTGGACAACTGGGGCATTTGTGAACTATTTATTTATTTATTGTTTCATGTCCTAAAATTTATTACCTTTTTTGGCTGCATGCTTCATGAACAGAGCACGCAATGTAAGTCTGACTCTTCCTACAGAGCATCAGACTTGCTCTGTATGCATTATGCAGCCATGCTCGCCTGAACTGAGGACATTCAGGCTTGGAGGTAAAGCCCAAAAAAGAATCAATTTAACTATATATATGGCAGAGTAAGGATATTTCACCAAGCATAAGAACACCACAGATCTGGAAATCTCAGTCAAACAAAGCGCTTCCTCAAGATCTGTCTAGACAACATCCCTGTAACAGGAAAAAAAAGAGGATGCATGTGGGAGGAACTAACACTGTCAGGTTTAAGGACATTCAGAGCCCATCCAGCCGGGGAAGATGAAATGCAATGTCATTGTCAAAGCCCTCTGGACCACCTCTGTTGGTCCCCCTCTGTCACAGCCAGCTGTTCCCTTTGGAATGGGGCTGCTGGGGATGGTGTGGAAGGCAGCAGGGACATTCTGCCCGCCAGCTTTCAGAGAGTATGTAAGCTTGCCCTGAATGACTCTCCTTTCCCTGAAATCTGGACATCACCTACCTCAGTTAAGACACCAAAACATACGCACAAAAGGCATCCAGCGTAATCTAGACTGCACCCCTTATGTCTGTTAAAGAAATAGCAATGGGGATAACATTGTCAAGAGCAACTAAACTGGCACAAATCTTATCAGACAGGGGCTCTCACTTGACAATCTGTTTTCCCCAACAGCAAGTCCGCAGTTCCCTAGTCCTGGGTCCTTACAAGTACTACTGCACAATAGTTTGCTGTCTCATCAGCTGGGAAGATGACAAGAGTTTAAGGGGCCATGGCCCAAACCGAATCACAGGAATGAATAGCTGGAGGTAGAAAAGAACGAAATAGTCTTAAACTGACCCTGCTGCAGGAATATGCTCTTACAGCTGCTCAGGTATTTCTGAAAGCACTGCTCTTGGTAGCACTTTCTTAACCCTGCTCCGGCAGTCTGTCACAGCTCATTAAAAATGACTGGTCTGCAAGCTATGCCAAGGAAGATACCCAGTAACAACAGGATTTCCTCCTAGCAAGCAGGCATGATAAATAGCAAAACTGACAAATGTATCCTTGAGAAAAACAGACAGACAATGCTGATCAGAGCAGATACACACCAAGGCAAAATGCCAAACACCGCGCACGTAGATGGAGACATAAAAAGCAAAGTCACAGGCTGATCATCTGTCCAGTCCTGTTAAAACTGAAACCAGTTAATCCAGCTGTGACAAGTTAAGGTATACAACGTGCCCAGGCAGTCAATGCATCCTTTCGTATTAATAATTATCACTGGATTTCATGGCACACACTGCAAAAAACGAGATTAAGATCAAGTGCTTATGTTTGAATGACAGCTACTAAAGGCAGCACACTAGCGACCAGAAACTTTGGATGCAATTCCAAACTCCACCTGAAGTTTCCAGTGTCATTTAGGCAAATACTTACCACTGGGCTAGTATGCAACTTGAACTTTGCTTTCCTGTGAAGTGAAAAAAAGCCACTACCCAGCCCCTACAACTTACTGTATTTAAAACATGTGCAAGGACTAAATCGTATGGCTTATCTCTATGCACCTTTCTTTTAAGGCTAGGGCAAGGTATTAAACTTAATAATTTATTTTCTTGCTTCTTTTAAAAAGTTGCTAATGTGAAAGTAGTTATATTTGAGAAGACTGCAATCCACAGGAAGACAAAAACAGCTCTCTTCAGAATGAAACAATCTGTTATGCAAGATGAAATAATATGCTTTTTAAACAAACATCAAACGCTGGTTTTTGAATGATAAAAAGGTGTTCATACTTCTATTGGCAACTATATCTGGAGAGGAACAGTGTGAGCTGATTTAGTGTTCGTGCTCTTATCCAATCCATTTTGCTTCACTTAACCCAATTCTCCAGGTGGAGTCTTACAAAAGATCACTTTAAAGGGAATTCTTGGACATAAGGAACATCTGGAAAACCTGGTAAAAATCTTGTAACTACCAGCTCCTCAGTAGAAGGCAGACATCAAGCTTTTTTAATGCTTATTCTGGCTAACACATCACACATCCTTTTCACTGGAAGTAAGCAGTAACTAATGCAACATTTCAAACGAATTACTTACGTTCTAAGCCCGGCATTCTCTAACACCAGTTCTTCCAATCGATTGGACCTACTCACCACCCGCAGGATCTGCTCACAGACATCAGTGGACTGCCACAGAAAAGACAGAACAGCATTAAACAACACAAACACGGAACAGATGGTTATTGAATTATAAGCTGTACATCGTAACGGGATCCAGGCCATGATCAGCTTTTTGTTATACATAAATAGTGAGTAAGAATAGCAGGAACATCCCAGAGAGAGAGTCAGATGGCAACAGAGAACTTCTGGAAAAGACACAGTGATGCCAAAGGCAGACTAAAAGTGACTCATTTATGAAGCTGCCCACCTAACCATAGGGGGCAATATTTTCATAATAGTAGTAAAAAACCCAAACCCTGTGATTCAGAAAAAATGCTCACTTAATTTTTTAAAGAAATCTTGTTCATACACATGCTAATCCTTCAGAAGAAAGTGGCAACCAGTGCAAAGAAGAATAAAGCCACACCAGGAACGACAAACAAACACAAAGAAAGATGTTATAAGGCAGACCAAAAAAAGCCCCCAAACAAAAGACTCAGGAGCAAATGCACTCTAGCTACAGGTCCTCCAAAGACTGTTTAAACACTGCTAGTGTTTAAGGGTCGATGTATTTCAGTATGAACTCTTCCAACCTACACAGAAGTAAATCCCATCTCATGATCTTATTGTTGTTGGACTCTAGAATTTCCATGGACATTTGCAAGTACCATGAACAGAACATGATAACAAAAGAGTTTGTTTGCTGTGCTATACAGTGAACTCTGTACCTCATCACCTTTTATTATAGCCTTTTATTTCGCTTCTGGATTTCCCTTTTTTTCCCCTCACAGCACACGCTAACCAACATTCATGTAAAGTCTAAAGCTGAATTTCAGTTATGAAGTGTTGCAACTCTTCTGTTATCCGCCTTTAAAGACAATGTGACGTTCACACCTGGGACATCTGTGTCTCTAATGCCAGTCCGATATTTTCTACGATTTAAATTTTAAACTGAACCTCCTAAAAAGAAAAAAAAACCTGATCTACCACACACATAAAATCTTGTTCATCCTTTACACAGTAAAGGTGACAACTTTTTCTGAAGACTGTCAACTCAGCCATCTCCCCAATTCTATCTTTGCTTTCCATATTTCAATAATTCAGAATATTGCCACAACGCTTCTACAGCAGTGTGATTGCAAGCGGAAAGTTTCATGCATGTACTATAAAAACACTGCGGATACCATCTATCAAACAATGTCAGAGCAGGACTCACGAAGCACAAAGCGTTCAATGGCCTCCGGATACGTCTGACCTCATACTGACCCTCAGCAGTGTTCCTATGGCACAATTTAGGTTTTTCTTGTGTTTTTGACTGAAAATGGAATGTGTGGAAGATAAAAGGGGTTTTTTTTTTGGTGTGTTTTGGTTTTTTCTTTAAAGAATTTGTGCATTTTCAAGGTTGACAAAGTTTGTTTGCTTTCCACAGAAAAGTTGCTAAGAATTCCAAAAAACTGTAAAAATATCTCAAGGCAGATAACACGGCCGGTTTTTATTCTAAGCAAACTACACTGGTCAGTCTTGTAAATAAGAAAACTCCATCATTTCACTGAAGCAGAAACCGATTAATTGCACTGTACCTTTTAACAACTATGATTTTAACAGCAAATTATAACACGATTAAAAATATCCCCCCATTTCATCCTGTGCATAATTTCAAGCAAGATGTCCCATCAAGAAAGAAAAGCTATTTGCCTACTCTTCTGCCAAGAATCACGTTAAGCTAGTTCCTACTGAATTTTCTTAGAAAATTATAGCTTAGGAATGCAATAAGAACATTTTCAGATCAATAAACTGCATCAATTTAAACAAGATGAGACTCCACCTTCATTTTTAAAAGGATGGAAAGCTTGTGGATGCAAGTGTGCAAAGAGTTTTTCACTAACTCCACCTGTGACTACAAACTTTCAAGTTTAGAAGAAAGTTTAGAAGAAATAGTATACTTTAATATATTTTAAAAGTCACCTGATTACTGATGTTCTTGACTCTTTCTTCAGTAGTCCAACTTGTTTAATTTGCTCCCTTTTTGCTTTCAAGAAAGAAAACTGATGTGGAGGAACATCAGTGCCACACATCCCTACACACTTCTTACTACACCAGGTTAGCTTCTGACAACTGGGAGAAAAATTCATCACGTTGCAATGAAAATTAAGAGGAAAAACTTGCTTTATATGCAAAAAAAAAAAAAAAAAAAAAAAAAAACAGAATCTTGGTATTTTCTTTCCACCTCCATAAAGCAACTGAGATTTCGGGGTGCTTTAGTTTCCTATTTAGTCACCCAATACTGTCTGAGGCACCCAATGCCTAACGATGTAGTTTTATGGGCTACTGTTATTGCACAACAAAGGTTTTTTTTCAGACTTCCTTCACTTGAAATTTTGACAAGACCCGACTCTTGGCAGTGTTTCAATGGCACAAATTAACTATCTATGGGTTTGTATTTTCCCAATATGATTAAGGGGAAAAAAAATTCAATAGATTGCCCAGTTGTACTTGCCTTAAAAAGTTTACCTTGAAAAATGTAATAGCATCCTCTAAAACACAGCAAAGCCTGGTAGCAGCAGGTATATAGTTTCACTTTATTACTTACTAATTTCAGATCCTTGGAGGACAGCTTTGTAAACCACTGATTATACTCCAGAGCAGCAACTATAGGTATTAAGTCTCTAGAAAGAAAAAAAACACTTTTACACACATTTCATATAACTGTCAGCTTTGGTCAAGTGAAACAATCCCTTAAGTGTTTTTCCATATCTAATTTCACACGCTTTTTGCGATCCTAATTACCTACCATCCCTATTACAGAAAGCTCTGCCTTCTAAAAAACAAACATCACCAGCAGCTGTGTGTCTTTCTCCTATTTTAATAGGAATTTCTGACTGGCCAACTGACATCCATTCTAGCATGAATTTTTAAACCAGGAATTTGTCTGGGCTGCCATTCCTACTTTTAGCATTACTTTTTCTTCAGCCTGTGACATATTTAAGCTTCTTAATCACCTCTAATTATAACTGAGCATGACACTAAAAAGCTTTTTGGCAGTCTGATGATTTAATATAATTCCATGACTGAATGCTTCTGGAGAACACCTCCTTGTCTCATCTCTATAGTTAAATTCCCCCAGGAGCCAGGAGACTTGCAAAAGGATAACGTGACTTTCAGTACAAACCCTCCTTAATTGTAAAATGGATTTCACAAATGAAATTCAAAATTATACCCATTTTCTTCATTCCAAGCCTCTTAACGTGATCTGCTCTCCCCTCTGTGAAGTTTCTCCAATGACAGACGTTGATAAATGCCGTGTCCGTACATTACCCCCAAGCAGAATCATCCGCCAAGCACTAGCATACTGTTTAGCAGCGCAGCACTTGAATCATTTTGACACAACATATTAAATACATACATACACCTACACTTGGACTTCACTTAGAAACCCCTTGACTTTAGAAGAGCTGAAACATGCATGCACATATCCAACCAGCAAAGCAGTGCCATCCAAGCCTCAGTTTTTGCAGGGAGAAATTGAAAAGTACTGGTTTTTGTAAGCTAGTCCCACTGCCCCCAGCTTTTCACCCAGGACATAGGCAGGTAGGTGCGGAGCTGCACTGAACAAGCAGCACCCTCCTCACATCTTCTTTTCTCTCTTCCTCTCCTTCGCTTTTTGTCTACAAACATCTAGACACTTCAGGGTGGTTGTTAAACACATAGGAAAGCCGGGAGACAAGGCAACATCATACGGCAAAGTCTTCAGCAGGCTATATTGGGAACTGCAGTGGCTACATTTGGAAGTACGAGCCCATCACTAAGGTAACAGTAAGAAGGTGCAGCATTTTGCAGCAAAAGACTGCAGCCCACCAACTGTCAAGTTCATGCAAATAGACCATTTTCACACTCCTGCAGAGGAACTAGCGTGTGGTGCCCTTCAAAGATCAAACCTGTTTTCCATCTTGTTCACAGCACACATCAAGTCTCAGTGTGAATTCATTTCCACTGGCACAGTAGAGTCTTATCAGCTCCATGAAGTGCATAGTTTTATTTCTGTCCACCACGTTGGTTTTGTTCCTGCACACACACACTTTATCTCCATGTAAAGCAGTAACTGACTGTTGAAATTTAAAGGAGCAAAAAAACCAACCCAGAGGTGTTTTCCCCTTAGGCTGGGCAGGCAGGAACCTTGCTATGGAGTAAGGAATGCCCACATAGAGGTTTGTTCCTCCTTTGCCTTCCCCTGGAGCAATCAATAAGAAGGTAACGAATAAGCAGCTTTGACATCTCTCTTGACAGTGCCTTTGCCTTGGAAGGGGAATGAACTTAAGTTATTTTTCAGGTGTAATTTTGGTTTATCCACTCAGTGGTAACCAGCCAGCCACAGCTGGTGGCAAATGCTTCAGGGCAAACACTGGACAGGCTGACTGTACCACCATCACACTGGTGGAGCAGAGCTGTTCATGCTGGGGACCTCCACCCACAAAGGATGCAGAAGGCACCACCAGCAGATGGATTTAAGCCATCAGCAGCAGCACCAGCTCCTCCAAAGGAACAGAGGGACAGTGATCAGGGATCACTGGCTGCAAGCGTTTACACTACACCAGGGAGCTGGTAAGCTGGCTTGGAGTGTTGGCAACAGCTCAGCACCAGCTGGGCAGGAGAGTGGCTGCAGGCAGAACTTGCCTGAGGCCATCCCCTTCTCCCCTCTCCTTCCCAGGCCAAGGAGGGAAATGTCTGAAACACAGAGGGTGCTCTGAATTAGTGGGAAAACCATCACACTTTCAAGAAGTTAAAGAAACATTGCTGCAGCAGGACATGAATATTTTAAAATAAACTGACCCAGCTGATTTGCAAATTCTCATCTTTAAATAGTTCTGTCTTCCACAGAAGTCAAGGCCTGTTTGTTCAAACTCTAGACAAGCACAGGTACTGGCACACTTCAGCAACACCCACTGCTATCACCGCCCCCACCCCCACCCCTTCACCCCGCATGGCTGAACACAGGGGAACCTCTGTCCGTTCTGCAGTAGCCTGTCTAGAAACTTCACTTTATCAGATATTACCATCTGATTGTAAGGAGAAACTACACAGCTCAGTCTTTCGTTTTTCATCTTACTCAAATTTTTGAAGGTGCTTCTGACCAGCAAGGGCACTTCAGGAATTTACCCCTGCTCCTTCTTGTGGTTTGAGCTTGCCTAACCTCATTGCACCGGTCACTGAGTTTTCCTTTTCAAAATTATACACTGCTTTATTCACTTTCTTCTATTAAATTCTAGATGCGGCACTAACAATGACCTGAATTATTTTGCAATACGCCATGAAAGGGTGCTAATGACCCTCTCCAAAAGCAGGGCCTTCTCATAACTTTCCCTCATTGAGTTATGTTGAGTTGCTTATATTTAGTTTGTTTACAAAACTACCATCCAGAATAAAGTACGATTCACAAAATGCAAACCTGTGCCATCTTAAAATGAAAACAGATTCTCTTCTTCCAGACTGCAGAAAATCTCTCCAAGCCTCAATAACACTCAAACTTCACTAATGCCTTCATGTTTTTACAACATCTCTATCCCTCATTGTATTTAAGATGGAAAGAAATTTAAACAGTGTAAAGAAAAAAAATCTAACCAATCATGTTTTTCTGACAATTTCTGGAGTGTCCAAAACACATATGCTGCACAGACAAAAATCAATGCTACTGAGTTAAATAAGTGCTGTTCACTTTGAGTCTTCTTTTGTTTCTAAACAATTACATGGTTCACAGCACAACATAACTTCAGATAGAACCTCAGAAGTCATGTTCCCATGTGGCAAGCTACGCTATGCACTGTAAGTGTCAGACACTCTGGGAGCTTAAATTCATCTATAATTCATGCCATCTTATGTTGACCTCGAACAGAAATATTTTACCAGGAAAAAAACAAATTGTTTATTTTTGCAACACATAGCCACTCTATCTATAGAACCCATCCCACCTCACTTCACAGGTGCCTCACAACATGAAGTATATCATTTCGGCAATCCCAAAAATTAGGGGGACATGGTACACAACAGCCTCAAAATCCAAAGCACGATGGCATATTGTTAATTTATAGCATTCTCACTGTGCTAATTCACAAAACACCCACATACATTCCTGAATTGACAAGGATCTCAGATCCTGATTCATATTTTTAATGAAAATCATAAGGTTTTGGCTTCCTAAAAATATTAGTTCTCTTCAAACTTCAATCCAAAACCTTTTTCTCAGTGCAGTCCTCAACACACAGAAACTCTCATCACAAGATGGATTCCACAGCTCTAAATGTAAATAGTTCCAAAATTGTTTTGAATCTTTGGACTTGCACAATCATAAAATGTTTAATAAAGACTTTTATTAGCAACACAAATATATTTCCTCAGCAATGTCAATTTTGTAAGGTATACTTCAATGAAAAGCTTCTGTGAAGCAACAAACCATCATTCCCTTTTCCAAAAGCCAACTCATTCAAACCAGCTAAGATATTCTAAATCCTTAAAAACCCTTCTATTTACTCCTTCCTAACAAGCAATATTTTTCACTCCCAATAAAATATTCAAATATTTAATTTCTATTGAAGCTGGGTACCTGTAAGTCCACCTTGCAATATGTTTAAAGCACTCTTATGTTCTTGTCCCACATTTCCTTATGCTGAAAAATACTCCCTTCCTTATCTTCTCCGAGCCAGGTTTTAACCAACCCAGTCTTTGGCTACATCCATCACGCACCAGTTGCAGCCCTGTAATCTTGTTTAAGTCACTTCTGAATTAGCCAGAGGTACAACTTGGTAACCTTGCCATGGGATTCAGTGCAGACTGCGAAAATCCATCACAGAAGCTGAGGAAGTATTTCAGTGGGGTTTTTTGTGAGTTTACATACTAGATAGCTCCAAGTTCAGCCTCCCTGTTATATTTTAACATTGTAAAATTGACAGATTCTTAAATCTACCACTGGGCTTTCCCAAAGAAACAAATGCTTTCCCTATCTTGTTTACAGTTTCTTATATTTTTCATTTTCCTTGCATAATGATGGATTTTAGTTAAAACTTCCTCTAATTTCCTCCTGCTTCAATATCTTCAGATTCATTTTTCTTAGAATCCAATGTTCTCAGCCAGCCAAATCCAGTAAACCAAATATAACACTTAGCTAAGTTTCAGCATCTCATAGTAAAATTGCCCTCAATTAGTTCCTTTCTGCAAACACGTTTTTGACAGCATCTACTGTAAGTGGAGAAACTACTAGCTGGGATTCAACCTCCTACTGACTTGCAGACAAAAATAATTTCCTTTACTGGGTACACTATGAGAAAAAGATTCTGCATAAATAAATACTGCACAATTTCCTTTTTTGCTTTGCCCACCGGATGCAGTGCGTGTTTTCTCTGCTGAATTTGATCTCTCATATTCGCCATCACAGGAAACATATCTATCTGCTAACTTTTTGGAGTGCCTCCACTAGCAAAATATATTTATCTTCTCAGGCTCCACAATGAAATGTGCTCTCCCCAGGGCTTTCGCGCAAAAACAGCAGCTTTGTGCTGAAAAATAAAAATGCTACAAGAGGTGACTTCGGAGGTCTACAGATTCAAGTAACAGCTATGGGACTGCTCCATTTTAGCAAGGGCAGACAAACCCTATTGCAAGGGAGAACAAGGAAAGTTCGCAAAATATCAGCACAATTACTGCATATTGTTTACCTGTGGTCAAGATGGCTGAAGTCTTGCAAATTCAACTCTCGGGTATCTTGTGTCAGATAAATTGTATCGACATCCTGTTAAAAATACGTAACCAAATACATCTTTACAGAGCTGTTGGTTATTTCCAAGTACTATAATTTACCTGCTCTTTCACCATTTGTACAGTTAGCTGAAGAGCTCCAGAACAAGACGTACTTACCCACTGCACTTCTTCTCTATAGGGAAATCCAAGCCAATCGCAAACACAAGCATACATCTGTGAAAATCCTCCTAAAAAAAACCCAAGAGAGCATTAACATAACAGTAAAACAAGCAAGCAAGCAAACAAACATCTAAAAGGACAATTTAATACTTAAAGATCCAGTCTTCAAAAACTCACTCTCTTTTTCTCTCCGAAGGCTGTCCATTGCATTGCTGAAAGAAACAGACTATCCTGTCTTTGCCCGGCAGGTTGCAAGAAAGCTCAAAATAGTGCCTTCACCTACCAATCAGAAGTCTGCTCCAGGCTAATTACACCTTAAGACTAATTACACCTTTACAAACTTCTGCCAGAAATAGAATTAAAACTTCCTGACACCGCAATTACAGCCTTTTTTATATTTGAGCCTTTAAATTCCTTCTCACCACAAGGTCCAAGTTCTGCCACTGTCTGACTGTCCCACAGCACCTGGAGATTAGCCAGTCTTTCTGAAGGTTCCATAGTTACTTTCTTCAGAATCCTCCTAGATGCAAAAGAAGGGGGGGAAAAAATTACTTTCAAAGTATTTTTTAAATTCATAAATCTTCTCTATTTCAAGCACGATTTTAAATAAGTGTACAGAAAGAATTACCATCTCCAGTACAACTCATTTCTCTGCCTAAAAGTCACACACATCGGGATGCCACCCAGCAGGAACAACACTTATTTGTCTCCTATTTCTTTCTATTGATTAACCCTGTGCCTACTTTGCTCCAGCCCGTTTCTACGACAGGAGCACTCAAGCTAAGGAGACCTGTGGTCCTCAACTAACACAAGGATGTCCAAACACGGGAGAGATGTGGTATTACTGGTTACCCTGACACCGCTGCTGCATATACATTGCTTTGAGGTAGAAAAAGCACTACAGTGTAAAGAGCCACAGAGCATGCCGAGTAGCTACATGTGGCTTCTAGTAGAAGTGTGACACCCATCTCCAAGAAGGGCCGTAAGGAGGACCTGGGGAACTACAGGCCTGCCAGCCTGACCTCGGTACCAGGGAAGATGACGGAACGGCTCATCTTGAGTGTGCTCACACGGCATGTACAGGACACCCAGGGGATCAAGCCCAGCCAGCATGGGTTCATGAAAGGAAGGTCATGCTTGACCAACCTGATCTCCTTCTATGACCAGGTGACCCGTCTAGTGGATGAGGGAAAGGCCATGGATGTCATCTACTTGGGCTTTAGCAAGGCCTTCGACACCGTGTCCCACAGCATTCTCCTAGAAAAGCTGGTAGCTCATGGCTTAGACAGGAACACCCTTTGCTGGATAAAAAACTGGCTGGATGGCCAAGCCCAGAGAGTCGTGGTGAATGGAGTTAAGTCCAGGTGGCGGCTGGTCACCAGTGGTGTTCCCCAGGGATGGGTTTTGGGGCCTGTCCTGTTTAACATCTTTATCAATGACCTGGATGAGGGGATGGAGTGCTCCCTCAGTCAGTTTGCTGATGATACCAAACTGAGCAGGTGTGTTGACCTCCTCGAGGGTAGGAAGGCTTTGCAGAGGGATCTGGACAGGCTGGACCGATGGGCTGAGGCCAGTTGTATGAGGTTCAATAAAGCCAAGTGCCAGGTCCTGCACTTTGGTCACAACAACCCCCTGCAACGCTACAGGCTCGGGGAGAGTGGCTGGAAAGCTGCCCAGCAGAGAGGAACCTGGGGGTGCTGGTTGACAGGCAGCTGAACATGAGCCAGCAGTGTGCCCAGGTGGCCAAGAAGGCCAACGGCATCCTGGCCTGTATCAGCAATAGTGTGGCCGGCAGGACTAGGGCAGGGATTGTGCCCCTGGACTTGGCACTGGTGAGGCCGCACCTTGAATCCTGGGGTCAGTGTTGGGCCCCTCACCACAAGAAGGACATGGAGGGGCTGGAGCAGGTCCAGAGAAGGACAACGAAGCTGGTGAAGGGTGAGGGAGCTGGGGTTGTTTAGTCTAGAGAAGAGGAGGCTGAGAGGAGACCTCGTCACTCTCTACAACTACCTGAAAGGAGGGTGCAGTGAGGTGGGTGCTGGGCTCTGCTCTAAAGTAACAAGTGATGGGACAAGAGGAAATGGCCTCAAGTTCCACCAGGGGAGGTTTAGGCTGGATATTAGGAAAAATTTCTTCACTGAAAGGGTGCTCAGGCATTGGAACAGGCTGCCCAGGGAAGCAGTGGAGTCACCATCCCTGGAGGTGTTCAAGAAACGTGTAGATGTGGTGCTTAGGGACATGGGTTAGTGAGTTAGGTGGTGTGGGTTGATGGTTGGACTTGATGATCCTTGAGGCCTTTTCCAACCCTAACAACTCTATGATTCTATAATTTGGTACTGTTCTTCCTCCTCTAAACAAAAACACAATCCCTTCCTACCTTTTAAGAAATCAAACTTTTTCTGAATGACAAGACTGCCCCATAAACTGCAGAATTACACAAAACAGAGGGAAAAAAATTAATAAAAGATATCAGTGGGAGAAATCTCTTTACACTTTTTTTACATGTTCTGGTCTTATATGAGCCGCATAACTCAAATCCTTTCATTTTGCAGAGTAATGCCATCTGAGAGGAGAGAAAGAAATTCCATTTATTTTCCGGGAACCAAGCTCTCCATAGAGCTATACCAAATGCTCCAGCAACGTTTTCAAGAAAGCCCAGAGACAACCCGTATAGGTCTCAAGGCCTTCATATACCCCCAAACACGCAGAGACTTGCAGCCCTCTTCACTCTGTTTTTACCTACATTTCTCACATCGTTTTACGGCAAACCTGCTCACAAATATTTTCTTGTATGTCTGCTTTTTGAAGGGAGAGCTTGATCTCCATTAAAGCAGTTAATAAGACTGCTACAGCGATAAAATGTCAGTAAAAAAAAGAAAATGCCAGCTGGAGTTTATGAACTTGATTTCCTACTCCATCTACATGAAAGGCGAATAATAAAGACATGCACCCAAAATAAAACATGTAAATTTAGCCTGACCATTCACATCCAATGGCTGTTACAAAAGCTCACTTTGAAAGACCAATGTGTCCTGGAAAACTCTTTTGCATAGCCCATTTTCTCTGATATTGCTGAAAACCAGGAGCCAAAGAGTAATAGTAGAGCTGCATGATCTGGTAGAGAGTGATGAAGATGAAGGCAAGGACAGAGAGAATAAATGAAATTAAGAAAAACTAATAAGAACTGCTGCAAGATTATAAAATCCAGAGACACAGATAGAAGGGGGGAGAAAAAACCCACAAAGGCAAGAACAACACATAAAGAAGCAGAACAAAAAAGCTAAAGAAAGAGTATGATCAAAGGAGCCAGGTACACTGTGGAAAGTATATTACAAGACTGCCCAGGGCTCAGTTTTGAAGAACAAGGCTCCCAATCATGTGCAACATTTCACAAACACTGAAAGTAAATAGAACCTTTCCCTCCTTTCCCAACTCAGATTTTACTTCTGAGAAGAAAAAAAAAATAAAACAAAGCAAATCTCCACTGAATATCATAGTTGTTTATGGGGAAAGGAGTAAATTATGACAAAAACCAGAACCTACGCTCTGAGGCTGGAGAAGCAATAAGGTAAAATAAAAACTTAAGTCCAAATACCCGCATCACCCCTTCAAACGAAGACTCTTTAGACCCTACAGAGTATGCGTAGCCTACCCGCACTCTGCACTGCCTCCTGGTTCTGCTATAGACCTGCATAAAAGCTTAGTGCTTACCTAAAAGTGTTTCTCATATCCACAGTGCATTTCTGAGGTCAGGGTGGGGAGACCAGTGGGCAAAAAGTTGTGGTTTGTCACCCTTTCCACACCATCTGTTGCTGGTAGAGGTGCCCTAAAAGACACTTACACTGGCGAGAGTCCGGGGAATATCTTCCTGAGGCAGGTCCCGATGTGCGCCAGCACCTCATTCACATCCTCCGAGGTTGCCATCTTCATGGAGATGCTGCATTTCTCAGTTTCCATTATCAACTGTAAATAAGAGGGTACGAGAGTAGGAACTAGGTATCTCATAATTCACGTCTGTTTAAAAAGGAGAGCATTTTGAATCCCAGCTGAATGCTCTGCATGCTGGCAGGAATCTGTTATTCTCTAAGACATGACATGACAATGCTCCAGGTGAAGTTTCTGAAAGTTGTTCTTGAACGTACAAGACTCCCATGCTCAAACTTTGCTTTTCCTAACAGTGCCCTGCTTCCCACGGGAATAAAAGTTTCAAAGGATCTTGACCT
>WKFP01015481.1:217612-255536 GCA_011057875.1 Pterocles orientalis
TCTTTCTTGCTTGTTTTCTGAATATTTTCCCTTCAATTGCCCTCAGGATTTGACAGCATCAAAAGATATAAGTGACCAGAGTTTGCTGTTGAGTTCCGAGGACTCTCATGTGCTTCCTTTTACTTATTCTGCTGCAGGGGCAGCATCCTACAGCAGACGGTTTCAGACTGTGGCAGTGCTGTCGCAGCTGTTTACAAAGCGAGCGTGCACAGGGAACTGGGGCAGGAGAGACAGAACCAGTGCCAGGATTTTTCCAGTGCCTACACCAGTGTCTTGCATTTTTCCAAGGGAAAGACATTCACTTCTCATCAGGCCTCTTCAGCGCCTTATTTCTAAGCTAAGACCGGCAACCTTTTGTGGTGACAAGACATAGCTCTTGCAGCAGTCCATTCAAACCAAAAATGGAAAAAAAAAAAAAATTCCATCACAGCTCTTTTTGCTGGCTACTGGAATGACCCAGACTACAAGTACAAAAGTGAAAGGCTCTTTTTCCCCTGTGCTAGTCAAATTAAACAAACACATGAGACTATCAAACATTTGTTGACCCAAATCACAATGACATTTTCGGGAAGTTTTCTGTGATTGAAATCCTTCCTGTTTTGCAAATTATTGACCTACCAGATTGAAGGTTCTGCTTTTCCTAACATACTTTGTATGTACATACTATCAAAAATACTTTCCTGCTCCTGAGAAAAGTTTACACAGATTCAGACTCAAGAATTCATTCTGCAAAAATCACATTGACTAGAATTAACAAATACCAGGAAACCTGGCAACATCTCTATAGTTCATCTTTCATTCATTTTTCTACTTGAAAACATGGATTTACAGTCCTCACTTTGCAGCAAAAATACAAAACACATTCAAAACATCATCTACCTGAAACTGAAATACTTTTTACAAGGTTTTAAAAAGCATAATCTCATTTATTACCCAAAATTCTATTTTTTTTAAATCCTCTTAAAAGGCTATGAGGGACCCTGTAGTTACCAAACCAGCTAATTTCATAGGATCCCATTTTTTTCAATCAAAAGTTAATGGAAGTTGTCCCTAGAAACATGCTCACAAACCTGAACTACACTCCCACAAATATTTCATACACTTATCTGTGGGCTTGATGACACATTCAACATTTACTGATGGTGCAACTACATTTTATACAGACTGTAGCACGAACCAGCAGGCTGTAAGCACAGCACTTCTCCCCTATCCAATCCATCTAGATTAGTGAAAATGAACTGTTTGGACCCGAGTGTAAAGTTAAGAGGTGGCCACTGTAATATTCTTGCTCTAAGGGCATTTGTGTGAGTTGATAGCATAGTTAAACAATCTTTATTCCTTTCAACAGATAGATCTCAACAGAACTGTTTAAGGAAAAGTGAAGCTTGCACTCGGATGCAGTAATAAATCACTCAGAACTGGCCAGCTCTCAGAGTAGCCGATTTTGTCCCTGGAGGAATAAAGTGTCTTCGCTGCATGTTCTCAGCTGTCTTGCTAGCAGTTACTGCGTACGAGTTATACGGAAGTTCTCTGGCTCAGAAAGCTTCTGAGCAGCTTCTGAAAATAATACAGACTGTAGAAAATTCAGTAAGTTTCAACAAACCTGCTAGAAGAGAAATGCATTTTCAATCATCCTAATTAATAATTGTTCAGATACACGGAGTTTAATTTTTACATAAAACATGAGCAGACACAGTTCTTCTCATCACCTTTCTTCCATCTGTTACCACTAAAGTAACAATTGTTAGTACAGCATACATATTCTAGATCTCCATGAAAATAAAAAAAAGTTTTTCAATTAAGTAAATCCATTTAATAAAAGAAGTTTTGAGAAGTGTGTGTAATGTTAAACTAGAAGTACAGCTATTCCTTATTACACCAAGACCTAGCCTTCAAGAGCTTTTTGATTAATTACAATGGCTTTGCTATTATTTAACAAGATCACCATCACCACCTGCCCATCACACTGCCACTGCACTGATGTCTGAGCTGCTCCTCAGCTGGCTCTGTGTTTTCATGACACCAGCCACCAAACCCCATCTTAAAAACAGGCTCAAACCGCAGTGATCCAAAAGCCAACAGACAACCACCCAAAGATACCTGTAGAAATTCAGTATCTCAGTAGAAATACAAACCGGTCATCCTACCTGTCAGTCAGCATCTTCAAATTATAGGTAAGGGACAGTCACATTTACCCGTGACTGTAACTGAAAACTTGTTATCAATCATTCCATTTATTGATTGTTTTTTCTATAATGCATACATATATATACACACACAAACGTACACTTACACACCCTTACCTCCCCATATGTACATGTGAAACACAACGAAACAGAACATATGCCAAACTCCCACCCACTGATTCCAAGCTGGACAGGAGATGTTCTTCTACATCAGTCATTTTCACTCACATGGAAATTATCTTTCTCTGCTACAACAATCGTTATAATTTGTCACGGGAATACAAAAAATAATTCACTAGCAGAGACAAGGCAGGTTGTCAAGATGCTTTTCAAAATGAACCACAGAAATCATCAGAAAACAGCAGAATGTAATAAACCTCAACACAGTTTCTGTCTCTAAAACAAATATATTCCTGTTTGACACTACAAACACTAGAGGGAACAATGCCATCAGCTTGTTTGGACATAAACTGTCCCACTGCAAAAGTCATCGGGCTCATCACACAGTTCAAGTTGGTGTTTCCAACATAATTCTTCACCCACCTGCATTAAAATTCCCCTGAAACAGTATATATAAATTGACAAATCCATTTGAGACAGACACTAACAGAAGCACCATTGTAACTCAACACCACACAACATACCATTCCTCTATTATTATTTTTTAAACAGATGCACAAATATAAAATACACTAAGTTTACGCAACTTATTTCATGCAACTTACATTTGTATCTAGAAAACTAGAATATTTACAGAAACAGAGCAGCTTTACCTTGGTAGGAATCCGAGATGTTAAAAGAAATGCCCGACATGATGCCAACACCTATTGAAAAAAGAAGAACAAAATTTGTAAGAAATATTTATCAGGAATATTATTAAAGATTCTTTTCCAGGAAAATCCTGAAACCAGAGGGAGAAAGCCTCTAGTAGACCGAGTGTTGATTTCCTTTGCTGTCATACACTGAAGGAAGCAAAACTGGGCTCAGATCCATTACAGCACAGTGAAGAGACAGCTGCCATCTGACCAGCCATGAACTAGTTAGTACAGCACCAAACTGAAGAAATTTATTCGATCAATCTCTCGAGAACAATTAATAACAAACTTAGTGACATTTTAAAAATAACCAAGGATGAAGTCCTACCAGGAACATATGATGTACTTAAATATAAGAAAAATAAGCAAGATAAACATGATATTAGTAATAGAAGAGACCATAAGCGAACATTTTCTTTTAGACACACATGGTGCAGTTGTAGAGTAACAATGCAAAGATTTTTTTTTTTATTGATACCACCTGCATTTCTTCTCCAGCAAGGACAAAGGAAAAAACACAATTAGATTAGTGAGACAGTGACTCTGGGGAGAAAAGACAACAAAAAAATATTTCAGAAGTTATTGCCGGTTAAAAATATCATGACATATAAAAGTACCACTCCAATCTCCAGGAGTAGAGATTCTACGCCTTGCAACAGGGATGACTCATTTTGCAAAACTAGAATATTGCTTTTTGATTTACTTTCCTACAGAATTAGCTACTGCTGGCTCCATCTTTTCCCAGACAAAAAACCTGAAACTTAATTTGAACTTCCAGATCAAATCCCACAGCACGTGCAGAGCTTTTCACACAGCTGGGACCTCTTGAACTCAGTTCTGCTCGGCAAGCATCCATCTCCAGGTGAGCAGTTTGACCAAAACGTGTTCCCCACTCACAGAGGGAGACCCAGCCTGAGAAGGCAACCCAGCCCCAAACACCGTTCAAATGCTTTGGAGACTGGATTTCAGCTTCAATATCTCACCTTGCTAAAACCTGAGAGCATGAATGCTGCTATGTACTAGTGTTGAATTATTTGCAGTCAGTTTCAGGGTGAAGTGATCAGACCTAGTGCTCTGGTTATCATGGATGTAGAGCCAAAGCATTGTGGAATAGTAACCATTGCCTTCTGTAAGGGACTCCCATGTGAGGATCACACCCTCCTGCTCACAAGAAAAAAAAGCTTCGCTATGAGTAAGAGCATCCCGCTTACCTATCATCACACCCACAACCAAGCTGCCCAGCTCTGAAGAGGGGAAGGTGACCAGCCACCCTCCCTGCACCAGCACCACCAGCAAAATGCCTCCGGAGCAGTAGGTAGAGCAGCTGCAACAGCTTCTCCTGAGCTGCTGGTCACCACAGCTCAGCTGCAGAAGTGAGACAGTCAGGGGAAGGGGCAGCTTTTGAAGACCTGCCTTCTATGTTCATCTTCGAGGTACCAGCCTACCACATCAGTTCGTGTATTTGCCAATGCAGTGGGAGGGCTGGTTACAGGAAAATTATGTCACAGTCCTGTTAGAAAACATTCACCTGCACATATGGCTTCCAGCTACTACGTGAGTATTGACAGTGTCTCTTCAACGGGATTACAGTACACGTGAGCAATTCAAACAACAAAGGTAAATGCAAACCAGGTTGTATCTTTCCAAATGTTGGAAAAGGATGTTCCAACAGAGCATGTGTCAGTGCATCACCCTGTGATAGCTGTACCAAGGCTCCCAAAGTGATCTTGCTAAAACCAACAAAGCTGAAGCACCCATTTACTTTCAGAAGATGCATACACACACAAAGGAGAGGACTGCTGTAAGACAATGCTCCTGCTCTGCTGGTAAAGAAATGACTCCCGAGCAGTAAGATGGTACAAAGAAGCCTGATCACTCGAATCCAATAACACTGAGCTTTCTACAGTTTTACAGGCGAGACTGTCACAAACACATAAGAGCATGATTTTACATAAAGTCAGCTGAAGACAAGGTCAACTATTACTGCAAAGTTAATGTCCCATCTTGACAACAGCAGGACTGGATTTTTTTTTTTGTTTGTTTGTTTTTGTTTTGTTTTTTTTGTTTGTTTGTTTTTTGTTTTGTTTTGTTTTTTTTTTTTACAATGCCAGAACTGGCCCAGAGGAGGCTTGGAACTTATCACAACTTTAGCTGCTAAAATCAATGGGTATGAGTTGTGACCTTTGACAGGAACAGCTTTAGTTTACTCATTATTTTTTAAAAATCTTTTCAAAATTTTATGTTAACATCTGCATTTTAACATCTCTTTTTTGTTCATGCTTGGAAACACAGTAGTCTCTACCCGAAAGCAACTCGAGACTTGTTGATAAGCTGCAAAACATGAACAGTTTTCAGTGACCTCCTTCTCCTGGATAAGGCTGCAGTGCATAAACAAATAACGGCTATTAAGATACCAGCTCACCCATGTCTCTGTAAATAGGGTTCTGCATAGCTGTAGTACTTGCAAGGGCAAGAAAACACATTCTAGACACACTGAAAACAGTCATGTGTTCAGCTCAACAAGTCACAATCCCATTCCTCCAGAACCATTTTGTTTGGTCACAAGTGGTATTCAATCACTAATAAAATTAAAAGATCCCATCAGAAGATAAACACATGCAGGGCAACCAAAGAGCTTCAGGAGTGGATTCACGCTTTAACACACCTGTAAAGCAAAAGGTTTGCACGTGACTGGTGTGAAGGCAGCAAGCACATCCAGGTGAATTTTATACATGGGACATAACCCGACTGCTGCTGCATGGAAGGGACAGTAAAAGAGAATTATATTTAGTTTACAGTAGCTCAGTCTGTCTTCCTACTCTGCCTTTTTTGATGCACAAAACAGGATTATAGCTTGAATGTTAAATGATTCCTGCTCACACGCAGATGCCTGAGCTGATCATGTCTTAATGTTTTTATCACTCCAAATTCTACTACTCTCTCTATACTGCTCACAATATGAAACAAGTTAAAATTTGGAAACATTCACCAAAAACATACTCTTGCAAATTATTTTTCCAGACTCATGACCTACAATGTCATCTTCCATTCACCAGAATAAATAATTTGCTTCAGTAAGTAAAATTAATTTGAACACAGATCCTCAGCAAGTATATCAACAAAAGATAATTTATTGTCCAATCCTAGCCTTATTACACATTTTAGCACTGTAAATTAAATTAACAGGGCTGGACTGTGTTAATTCAGCCCCCTACCTGGCAGTCAGTCTTGGGAAGATCATTTCAGCAACACAATTCTGTGCTCATGGCATCTGTTTTTGCCAGACCACATCAGCTCAAGCCGCCTTATCTATATTTGAAGTGGTTTTAAATTCACAAACAGATGAAAAAAACCTTTTAAAAAATCACTACTACCCTTTTTAAAATGCCTTGGAATAGAGAGTTCTGGAAAACACAGTGCACATACACAGCTTCAGGATTAAATATAAAACCAAATTAAACCAGCCCAGCACTTCATGAGCTCTGGGAAGCCGTGTGATGCTCACTCCACTCACTAGCACAGATGTTTTGAAACTTCCCTCTGCTGAAATTTCCAAAAAAAATTATGGATTAGCCAAATGTTTTTCTCTTTATTAAAACTGATTGACACACAAAAATATATATTAAAAAAAAGCTTAGTAATTTTTGGATCAACGGTCAGTTTTATCTCTTAAAATACACTCTGATCACTTCCTTCCACCACAGTTTCTTTTCCTCCCAGCATTTACCATTTTGTCAGCCTCAAACTGCTTCAGTCTCTTCCATTGCCACTTACTTGAGGAAAGAAGCATTCGCAACAGGTTTTCTTATTTACATATTCATCATTTGAATTCCAGAAGACAGTCACTTTTCTTTATATGCCTTGTAGTTATATCATCCATGTTTTTACCATCCTTCATTACCATTATTATCCCAAATATCTTTTATGTTTCCACACTTAGTTGCTTTACGATTTCTGTCATAACCTTTCCATTACTCCTCCTGATTCAATATCTAATGTACACATAACAACGTGAGGTAAAGCAGCAGCACTAATACATATCTTGCTTTCTTAAAATACTGATGAATCAATACACGTTAGAGCATCCAGTCTGTCTCAGCCTCTGCAGGACTGACTGCTCATCTCCTGGGTTGCGTGGCTGATGCTGTAAATGCTCCATCCCGAAGCGACTGGAGTTCGATTAGATAAAAAGCCCCTCTCAGCACCACGTTACGAGATACTACAGCTGCTTTCGAGGGAGGCGGTGTCTGCTAAAAGCACTGAGCCTCCTTACACAAAGAGCCTAGCTGACATCCTGGAGATCTTTTTGGAGAGCTCATTAGCTCAGGCACAATACGAACATGTGTGCTGCTTCCGAAATGGTGGTATTATTCTCTGCAGAGTGCTGACACCAGCAAAGTGGCTCAGTTCAGCCCGAGGTAAGGGCTTGCAGCATCACCACCTCCACCCACAGCCCTCTCAGTTGTCCAAGGCTGACTTTGACCCTGATCATCTGGTCCTGGCTACTTTAAAAGTGTCATCTATGGTAAAACCATTGACAAACCTTATTCACTTCTGTTCCAAACACCTACTTATTTATCCACCAGCACTAAACTGGTGTTCTCTGCCTGGGGACGATCCTTCAGCAAAGAGTGCAATTCAGTTCTTGGCACTCACACACAAGAAACAGAATTTCTGCCTCCCCAGCCGACCTTAGCCAAGTCGAACACATTCCCAGGCTCGCCTAGTGCCTGCGCGGCCAGCCAAACGCCTACGCACAATGCACCCCAGAGCAGACCCTCCTCAGTAAGGAAAGCTGTTATTTGCATCAGTATGATTCCCTCCCGGCCCAAGACAGGGACAAACTATGCAGCACAAGTAATGACCTTGGCCATCCCCACAAAGGATTGCTCTGCGGCATGTTTCTCTACAATCATTCCTGAAGTCAACCACAGCTTCCTCAACAAGGTCTCTTTCTGGAGCCACGGACAGAAAGCCTGCCTGCCGGCTCTGTGTCCTGCCACTGGCACGCTGGGTGGGGTACAGGTTTTCCCTGCTCCTTACTGCTGCCGTACTGCATCAAGAACTCAAGCCTGATCTGTCACAGACCACCAATTCCCGTATTTTCTGGTTGACAAAGGATGGTATGGGGAACAGTTTTCATTTGAAATGGGTTTTTACAGAAAAGCGGGGTGAGATATCAGAACTGCTGGCAACACATTTTCTGTGTTGAAAGGAGAGAAGCATCTTTCAAATGAATTTACCGAACAAGACAAGGGACACCACAAGATGGCACAACAGCGTGCTTCATTCAAATGTCCCTTCCTGTCTAAGAGAGGACCCTTTTAACAGAGCTGCTTATTCAGCTATTGGAAAATTGTTCCAACATGCAGAGCAGCTTCTACTGCAGAGGCAACAGTGAACAAGCCCCCCCCCCCAGAAGACAGTTAAGTATGCTCATTTTAAAACTGACAGAAACTAAGGCATGGACAAACCAAGCCATTTGCCTAAAACAAAAGGGCAAAATGAAGTAGCAAAGCCTGAAAGAGAAGCTTGGAGTAAATGGCTCCTAATTCTGGATTATGAGAGGAAACAACGTAGCTTGGAGGTTTATCAGCAGATCAAAACAAAATCTCCTGCTTAAACCAAATAAACCAAATTTGTTCGCTAGCTCCTCTAACAGCTGTACCAACACTACTGCTATCGCCTTCAGGCAGTGCCCTAGCCCTGCAAACTGTTTTTGTAAAGGATGCATGAATCAAATAATGCTGCTTTAGCACCTGGAGCACAAATAAATATAAATACTTGCTACAACCCTGTCTGCAATGTAGAAATGACCCAGCTTCCCAGTAAAGGTGAGATTTCAGAAGATGCTGAGACACGGGTTCACCTTTGGCTGGACACCACCAACAGAAGCAACAGGATCCACGGGCACCCCAACTGCCAGCCCCTGCCACTTGAAGTAGCTTGTGATGTGGTCACCAGCGGCACAGAGTGGGAATCCCCCAATTCCAAGATTTTACACTCAAGCATTTTATATTGTATCCCATCATTCCCATTAACCACAGAGCTGCTTGTGGAGGGGCAGTCATCTATTGCATAGGAACACAGTGCTCCCTTGTTCTTCCAACCAGTCAGTCACGGAACAGATTTTCATGACATTGTGGGAAGTGTCCAACATAGAGCACTCAAGCCAAGGCAACCCCCTGCAGACTGCAAAGCTTCCTTGTCATTCCTCTCACCACCGCACAATTCCCAACAACAAAAAGCCATAGTGCTGTAAAGCACTAAATACCAGAAGACCTAACTACCGTGCCATTTAAACCTGGTCCGAGTCACAAAAACAGGAAACAGAGCAGCAGCATTTCACCAACACAAAGTCCTCTCCGTGGCACTGACCACATACATCCATTTGTAACTCATCAATGAGGCATATAACCCCAAAGGGGTTTTTCCTTCTCTGTACCTATGTTACACATAAATAGGTCACTAGCACATTAGCGCTAATACATCTTTATTTCAGATTTTTTCCCACTTTTGCTCTCCTCTGTATACAGCCACGACACAGATTCACTGCCCTGATTCAGGTTACGAAGTGCCACAGCAGGATACCTTCCCCACATACCAGCCTTTTACAACGCTCTAGCCCCAAATACTCAGTTAAATAATAGGCTGAAAACATTCAGTCGACCTGTAATTCAAAAGGCCCTGGGCTCCAGCATTTCCCATGCAACAATTTTTTACGCTCTCACATTACTTCTCTCCATCATAGAAAAACCCTCCTGCTACCTATCCCTGGTGTTAAGAGTAAGAAACATCTGCACACCTTCCCTCTTCCTACGCTGAGCCTCCTTCTGGGTTTCCGTACATCAGGAAAGACTTGGAAGCATTTTGGTGTGCTGCGTATGATGCTGTTCCCATGCAGAAGCAGCTGGAAATAGATTCTGCTATTGCAGTGCTTTTATTCTTATCTTCTTCAATTTCATTCCTTAGAAATGCCAGATTAAACATTTCACAATGTTCCTTAGTGACGGGGTTGCTCTCTTTGTAAGTGTGTCACATGCAAGCATAATGCAGAATTTTAAAGACCAGGAAACAAAACAAAAACTTCAGGGACAGAGAAAAGATAACTTGATCCATAATGTAAGTGTTTTATATGAAACTCTTCTACAACCACTCGTATTTGCTTTTAGTTATCAACAATTAAATGAAGAATCAATTAGTAAAGTGCAATGCACTTAGCTCCACTTAATATTAAAATAAAATAAATAAGCATGGTAAAACGGTTTTCCACAGTACCCACTGCCACAAACCACAGTTTCAATAGCATTGGCCTTGGACAGCCCCAAGAGCTAAGGGACAGAGAAAGATCATCAGCTTAATAAATCTATAGAATTAAGTCTTTTTTGTCCTCTCCGTGGCATATACAAATTGAAACACAAAACCAAATCAACTGGTGGAGAGTTACGAAAAGCTCCAAGCCAAGGCAGCTGTTTCCCACATAAACCACTGTTACAGGTACAAGACAAAATCCTCTTCCACTTTAGGTCCTGAGGGGCTTACTCAAGATCTACTCCTCCACACCACTTCAGGAGCCCCACTGCAGTCCTCAGGTGCACTCTGATTTCCTTTTCCTCCCTTTGGCTCCCTACAGAACCCTTTTTCCATCTCTATCACCTGTAAAATACAAAGTACCCTCTGGAACTAACACGACTGTGACAGCCACTCCATCCTCAATCACCTGAATTATGCCGCAAGTCTTCATCTTTTTATATTTTGATATCTTAAGACCATCAATCTTTCAAGAGAGGAATGGTGCTTAAGTGATGGAACCAGCCACTTGGTTGTTCAAAACCCTTAGACGACACCACTATACTGCCAGTCCCCAAACTCAGATTTTTTTGTCATGCTGTTTTACATTTTATAAGATGAACTCTTTTACAGCTATTTTATTTCTAGTGTATCACGTTTCCCCTCTGCTAAAGTAATCTTTTCTTTCGGAGCTTTAAAACACCTTCCAGAAATGGGAAGAATAGAAGAAACGACTCCCCTTTCCCTGCGCACGCAACGGGCAGTGAAAGAGAGGGTCAGTCCAGCATGGAGCTCTCCCATAGCTCCCATACTTCATTATTTAACTGGTGGGAGCTTAATTGCTCTGTTGGCTTAACCAGTGTTGACCATCCACCCACCAGTTTAGTTGATGAGTAGCTAGCATCTCCTGGGGAAAACACACAAAAGCTTCTCTGTCAGGCACTGCTCCTGCAGCCCGGGCAGCCAAATGACTGGGGTGTGAACAATGTCCCCACTCCCCCGCCATGCAGGTGCGTGTTGCTGGGTCGATTTCTCTCTTACGAAATTCTGCACCAGATGATAAATCCCAGCTCACCTTCCCTCCCCTTGCTCTGGCTCCGTATCTAGGGCAGGGAGAGCTGCAAGCAGGAAACCTGGAGGCGAGGCCAGCTCCGGGTAGTGACCCAGCGATTGCATCTGGCTTCTCCTTAGAGGGAAATTCAGGAATTGCCACATTCCAGGAAAGCAATTTTGCCTCAGTCATCCTACAAAAAAAGTACTTGCAGTTTCACCCCACTCCCACATCTGCCTAAGATGTGCAATGCATGCACTGGGCAAAAAACCACGAAGTAACCACTGACGGAGGGTTATTATTCTTTGCGCTGATTTTTAAAAGTCATGTGGTGTTAATTATCTAACTAAAAATAAACATGCTCCTGTCCAATATAAAAGCTATTTTAATACTTTCTGGTTTTGTGAAAATCCTTATTTATCACACTAATTTTGCTGGTGTGTTACTCGTACAGCTTCATACACAGTACATTAAAACCTCACAAAATGCATGTAATAACAAAATATCCCTGTTTATCTAAGAACGTCAATTTCTAACAGCCAAATGGAAATTAAATTTTAAAAAAATGTCAGAAACCATGCTAAAAAAATGGAAATTACAATCCACTGAATATAAAACCAACAAATAATACTGCTCTTCAAAATTAGGAGTTAAGTATAGGTCAATATTGCAAGGGCAATACCCAGTGCATCTAAAAGAAAAAATAAAAACTGGCTTTTTACCTCAAGCTATCACATTATCATGTTCATAAAGTACATTTTTAATGAGACCACTCCCACCCTGGAATCTATTACCATACACAGACATGGGATTAAGGCTCTAGTTTAAAAATGCAGATGACAGAAATAACAAAGTATAACCCTTTCGAGAAAAGTTACCAAATACTAGACTTTTAAATTAATATTAATATATCCTTACACCCACTCTTTGCATGAAAAAGACCATAGTGCTTCATCCAACAGTATCAGCACGGGGCCTGTAACTTCAGCTCCTCACTCTGAGACCTTAGAGCAGTTTCAGAAGCTGAGCATCTGTTGTGGTTGTTAACAAGTCTGAAGAATTTCGCTTTAGAATATGCGACAGTGGTGGGAGGGAAGCAGCTTCACTTTTGCTGGAGCCACACAAAAAAATCCCTTAAGAGCTTTCAAAGTACATCACTGACCCACTCATGGCACAAATCAATTAATTCTATGAAATTTCTGAATCCCAGTAGATTAGCTAAGAAAACACAACCTTCTCCTCCTCCTCAAGGTTCACAATTTACGATCTGACCCTGGTTGTAATGATCATGCCACTATAAACACATGCTGAACGAATCACAGCTGTCTGGAAATACTGGCAGCAGTAACGCTCCCTCCAAAGGGGTCCAAGCCTGTAGACCACAGGCTTCCAGAAGCCCTGTACAGGGCCAGTACTGCAGCAGCCTGGTGTGGCCACCACAAACGAAAAGGATTAGCAACCTTGAAAAGGGAGGTGAACAAGTGGAGATGTGATGTAAAACAGAACCAGACAGATGGCTCTCATAATCGGGGTATCATTCCTGGGGAGGGGAATATGAGCTGGATACTTCCCTGCAATCAAACTGGAAAGAGGTTTCAATGCAAAGAAAAACACTACAGAAGTGACAAATGTCAAGGTAATCCCGTTTCCAGGACTAACACACGAATTTCTCCTCAGTCTTTGCCATTTTTTTGCTTCCAGAAAGCTGCATTACCAGTCCAAAGACTATAACATCCCATACAAACATTCACCATCAAGGACAGTGATTTTTCTTTATACTGTCTGAAGTTGCTACTTGTTGGCAACATGCAGATGTCGAAGAACAACTCAGATGAAGAAAAAATGGGCTGAGGCTGACCAACCTCTTCAATTGTGGCTCCAAAAGACTTGTTCTATGCAGAAACAAGAAAGGTTGCACTTAAGACACACAAAAGTAAAATGTTTCTGGAAAGTCTGGGCTGCTCTGCTGCCCACAAATGATAACTGTTCTGCTCACACTCAGCAAACCAAAATGATGGAGACATGCTACACTTCCCGCCATGCCACCCACACAAGCCATGTTTGACCCTGGCCACTGAGTTCATGTATACCTAGAGCAGATGTACAGCATCCTCTTCAGAGTCATGGTTTCATCTGGACCCCCATAGGCCTGTAAATCCAGGAGAAATGCACCTAACCTTCAACATTTCACCCAGTTTTGGTTTTTGTTTGTTTTTGTTGTTACACCCCCCACCCGGGTGGAAACAGATACAGCAACCAGAGAAACCTAAATGCACATGGGGTGCAGAGACCAAGGATAAGGGTTCACAAAAGGGTTAACCTGTGCCAAGTCAAGCTATGCTGATCTAAAAGCTGTGAACACCTGACACTTACTAGGGACTGAGCTCTCTCCTAAAGTTAAGTTTATGATGGGCTAAATTTGTCACCTTTCATATGCCTACATTTCAATCCCAGCGCGCTCGATTCTCTTGTTATCAAATACACAGCCTGCCCTTTTGTCTGCAGCTGCTTCAGTGACATCTGCACCAGCTTTCTGCCTGGAGGTTTGCCCCTCTGCTCCTGTGCCCATAGCTTGAGAAGCTCATAAGTGGCGGATCTGGGACACTAAATTCTTACGGAAAAGGCAGGAAGCCTCTAAAACCAACAACAAAGACAAGAAAACGACAAGAAAACATCTCAGCCAGGGATGTATGCCTGTGTAACGAATGAAAAACATAAAATTGTATGATAACGACAACATAAAATTGTATGAAAATGTTTCTTTCCAGGCCACTTTTCCCATGGAATATATTCTAATTCTCTAAATCCACTCTGTTGATTTTATAAGCTTATCCCTTTCCAGCAGCAAACATGAAGACTTCTGCAGAACCCCAGCACCTTTAAACAAGACAGTGCTGTTCTATTCCAAATTATTAGTTCAATACCACATCCCTTGCAATGCATATACTCCTGTGATTTATCTCCCTAACTTAGTACTGCTTTTGTAATAGAATATTAATTCAAGTACTGCTTTTTTCATTGTAATAAATAAATGCAGAGACTATAAATATAAAGCAACCAACAATTTTAAAGAACAAAACCATACTGTTTTCTTTTGTGTTTAATTTGCTAATTCCTAGAAAAGAAAGAAATCTTTTGGAACTACAAACAAATCAGGCTCTCTGGAAACTATGAAGGAAAAGATAAGACATAAAAGCTAATGTCTTTTAAAAAACAAACAAAAAAAACAGTTAATGCTATCTGACTAGTCCATAGAACTGTACATTTTTGGTACAGCTTCAGAAGTAAAACCAGCAAGTTTTACAACAATCACACAAATACATGGTGCCTTTTTTTGACGGAAGTATCTGAAGATGATCCACCAGCACTAGAAGCAGGATCCACCTCCTCTTTCTTCCTTGTTTACGCATATGAACTGCTCTCTTCCAAGATCTGACTACATCCACTGAACCACTGATAGGCAGCAGGAAATCTAAATCACCCAATCCAAGATGAAACATCTCTCAATTTAAAAAAAAAAAAAAGGGAACTAAATTAATACCCTGTAATAATACATAAAACTGCCTGCAGCGCAAAGAGCACTGCATCAGCCTCGCCACCCCATGCTGTAGGTCACACATGAAGCAGGAAAGAAAGCGAGGGAAATCAATCAGAAGTGCAAAGCCTCTGCACACATGCCAGCACGCAGTCTAGGATTCAGTCGCATACTACAGCTCAACCCAGCAGAACCACAGGGCTACCCCCGAGAGGCTGAGCCCATGCTTCCCCCAGTCCCACCATGCTGCATGGCACTTGTGATGCCACACAGCTGCTTGGGTCACACATCCAGGTGGGGAGCTAACACATGCACACACACCGAATCAGTTCCCCAGCACCCAACACAGGCGTGCATGCCCATGCCCACGCTGACCACCCAGCCAGGGGAGTGGTAACCTCTGCCAAAGGGGCAGGTGGCAAACAGAAAAGGAAACTTCCTAAAACTGGCATAGCTGGCTCAGCCAGAGCTTGCTGGAAGAAGAGCCTTCCCTCAGAGCTGGACAAGTTCCATTATTTTAATTGCCATCCTTTTGCTTTTTGTCAACAGGAGAAACCCCCAAAGAGGGAAGAGAACCCTAGCCTAACTTTTTTTTTTGTAAAGAAACGGATATAAGATGGGTATTACTATTGCAGGAAAGAGCAGAAGAGGGAGGGCAATGCAATTAAGCATCTAAAGAAGCCAGTGACGCACCACAGCTGGATGACTTTGAGTCATTCTGTGATTTCCCTATACAGACTGAGCCCTGGCAGCCCTCCACTCCAGTAATCAGCACCTGGCAGCTCACCCCCAAGCATCCTACCAGACACAGAAGCCTCATTTGGAGATGCCTCTGCTGATAAACCTGGCAAAGCTGTTCCACATTCAAAGAGCAGCAGCACAGGCAAGGTGGAGGTCTCTGAAGGAGAAACAGATGCTGGAAGCCAGTACGGCAGATCACAGGGGCATCGAGCAGCACAGTAACAAGCCCACACATGAGGGTTCATGTATTTATTTAACCACTACACTAGAACAATCAATTGCCATTTGGGCTGATTAACCTTCAATAAATAACAATTGTCTTAAAAGTCATCACTTCCTACAACAGAAGACAAAAATGTTAGGTGAATTTGCCCTCAACATTTCAAAAGCACCAGACCAAAATCCAGCTCTCCTGACACTGTGCTAGCATCCATTCTTTAATAGCTAGCAGCCTCTCATCCTCATTTATCAGGGACCCATCGAGAGTACATGTAGCCTGAGCTCTGAATTTCAGTTCAAGAGTTAACCTGCACATGGAAGCGAATACTTGTCCTGTTGCCCACTCTTGGGAAAAAGGAAGCAAGTCGGACACATTGCATAAAAGCTCATCCGCTCAAAGAGCTTGAACAGTAATTGGAAGACTAACATCACTGCTTCAAATAGGTGCAAAAAATACACAGTGAAAAACCCATTAACAGGATAGATGAGGATACATTCAACTCCTCTCACTGTCAGGGCTTCTACATGGCTCAGAATAATTTAGTGCAGGATCCAAAGAAAATGTCCTCCCTTGGGTATTGATGCTAATTCACAGAATTAAAAAAGCAAATTCAAGAAAACAGAACAAATAAATTAGTTGACTGCTAAATCAGCTCCCAGTTTGGGCAAATTAACCAGACAGCATGCTTCATTCATATGCCCTTACAGAAAGCATGTCATTTTTGGTCAGGCTGGCTGTAATGCCGGGACGCCTGCTATCTACAGACACACAAGTGGTTTCCAAAGAACCCTTTCAGCTAGCTACCACATTAGCCAAGATAAGTATGTTCATACTTCGGGCAGTTTTCTAAAAGGTTCATGCTGGCTTTTTAAAAAATAAACCATAATTAAAAAAAACTTATGCTCGACTATGCTCACATAAAGTTTGTTTCGCTTGCAAATTAAAAAGCAGAGGTCACCTAACACAGTAACCTCCACAGCACCATGGAAGAAGATATTTTGTCTACTTAGAGTAAATAAAAAGGGAAAAATATGAAAACATGAGACCCGGTAGTCCTCTTACTTCTAAAGTAATCAGCAATTAAACAGAGAAAAACAAAGATTTTTTTTTCCAGTTTGTTTTTTTCCTGCATAAAATCTTAAACAGTATGCAACAGAGTACCTTAAGTTAGTCACAGCATTTAACACTGCTGTAGCTATATTTATGTTTGCTTTCCAATGAGAGCAACATGACAACATACAGCATCCGTCCCAGAACTGTACACAGTAATAAGATTTCATTGTAAAAAAAATTTTCCCTTTCAAAGTCCTAAATAAACCAAAGACACCCGAAAAAAACAACTGACTCTTGAATTCAGAAAAATACCCTAATAAATTACAACGTAAAACTAGACTTTTTAATACTCAACATTCTCCAGGGTGCCTTTTTTATACATTCACAAAGCACCATTTAGAAATTCAATAAAAATAGCAAAGGCGGCCACAGTATCACTGTTCAGAGTCTGCACGTTTCAGCTGCACTCCAGCCCTTGTCAGTCCACCCCTCTGACCTCCCAAGCTCACTGCTGGGTCCTTGCCTGCTCCTGCTCAGACCCGCAGCCCCCTGTCCCCTCTCCCGGGACTCTGTACCCAAGTCTTCACCCCCCTGGAAGGCTGTGGACATACTAAACCAAGTAGCTAACCAGCCTTCCCCAATAAATATCGAATCAGTAGAAAAAAGAACTAGAGGAACCCGGGTTTGAAACAACAAATACGTACTGCAAACCCCACTTACCCAAGTGCCTATCGAACTCCTGTGCTGGAGACGCAGGAGAAACCCTGCCTCCTTCATACTCTCTCAACACCTTTCCTGAAACAAAGGCCCAAACTCTGTCAGAAAGGATTTTTTTAACTGTTCATAACTCTTTGTCTCCCTGATCCATACTACTGCCAGGCAAAAACACGTTTTGTAAGCTGACTGAAGCTCAGAGCACTTTTAACAGCTAAAAGCTCAGGAATTGTCTATTAACCACCTCCGAGAGACCTCCAGAAAGTATCTTATTTCAGGCTATTGTTTTGCTACCTGCTTTTCCAACAGCTTGTTGTTATTACAGCACATTCACAGGGTAACACCTCAGTAGGTAACAACACAAGGTAAGCAAACCTCCCTGCTGAAGGAATAGGGCATTTTCTTAATTACACAGCAGCTGTACATCAGCACCTGCATTAAAAGACCCAACTCCAGAGAGCAGCCTTGTGTAAATACACCAGAAATACACAAATACACTACTCACTGAACAAACTGCACATGCATAACATGAATGGTAATATACCTAACGAAGAGCAAAGATGGAAACTGCAAGGTTTTCATGGTCGGTTCATGAGATAAGCCATGCCCCGAGGTAACAGCCTCTACCACATACAGTAAGGCTGCATTACCAGATCATTTTAATAATCTATATTTTTCCTCCTAAAATATATAAATAACAATACACTAGCTGTAATATGTAGGATGCTAAGCATAAATGAACAAACAAGACAGATAATTATATTACTCATCATCACTGTAAAGGAGTTAAAAATTCAGCAGTGAGCAGACACCCAGGTAAATTAAACAGTTAAAGAACAATTTCAGGAATTAATCCTCTGCTCTCCAGGCAGCTGTCAGACTGCAATGATGAGCAATTTATCTTCCGCCTCCAACACTGTCAGCAGACAAGCGGAGCCACTGGGGCAGTCAGCTGCAATCCACACCCTTCCCAATACCAAAGCCAGGTCTCGGAGGAAGGAGAGAGACACCAGGCCACTTAGTCATTTGCCCAGCTGCCCCAAAAACAGTGAAATACTCGCACTCCAGAAGCCAGCTAACTTTCATCCTTTTGCTTGTTTGCTGCCTGCTTCCTGACCAAAGACGAGCCCACAATACATCATCCTGAGCCTAAAACTCCCTCCAACACAGGAAGAAACAACTTCAGACCTGCGGGCGGGCAAGGTAACTCAAACCAGTGACTGGCGCTGCCAGCTACACACAATCAGAAGTGTCTCACCTGGAAGAGCAGGCGAGAACAGCGCTTCCCTCCCACATCCACAGCTAGAGTAAACGCTGCCTTCCCTTTCCTTACTGCCAGAGAAATAGGTGGTCTTATTTTAAAAACACCTGTAATTTCATGAGGCTGAGCCGCTCTCAGGTTAGCTTGCAGTGAAGGTAATGCCCTTTCATTTTACCTTAAATGCAAGAAGTCAGAAAGCACACAGACACACTAATTGATGGTACAGATCCCGAGCTAGCCTGCGGAAGACACCGAGCACCTCACTCACCCCACAAGAATGTACAACAGAGCAGCGCGGAGGCAATAGCGGTCTGCAGGTTTTGCAAATCCTGGTACCGTGCACAACGAGAGAGCAGGCTGAGTCAGGGCACACCTGATCAGCTCATTTCACAACACCATGCCTCATTAAATCATAACCATCAATAGTCTCATCTATCTGTAACCAGTACCAAGGCCACAGTTCTTTGTCACTACTGACTCCAGAGGAGGTCAAAGACACCAGCAAAATAAACCTATGAACCACTTGGTCACCTTTTATGAGTAAATCCACAACAGCAACCAGAGTCCATCCCCACAAATAACTAATGGTGCCTGAACTCCAGATATTGCCCACAGAACCACTGCATCCAATTTACCTTTAGAAGCACTACTGACATGCTTTTCAGCCACAACTCACTGCCTAAAATACAAAGAATTCTTCTCCTACCCTTAGGAACAACAAAACACTTCTAGTTAGTGGCCATGAGTCGGGGTATTTGAAGTTTTGTCTGAAACGAGGCATCTGCTAAAACTGAAAACTTCAGGAATGGGCTTGTTTTGAAGGTGTTTGCCTTGGGTCAAGTAAGTATTAACTTCCCAATTTTCAACAGCAATAATTACATTTGCTAAACAAGGATATTAAACAGTAAGTGCCTCTGTTAACTATATTATCACCAGAATGTTTCATCTCTTTGTTTTTTGCCACTGTGCACTACAGAATGCAAAACTTATCTTGAAAACTTTAAGACTTTTACAAAACCTCACTCTTCAGCAGGGCAGCTATAAAATCTCCTTCCTACAAAGAGAGCCCCAGTGTTCCAGACAGCACCATCTCTCCAGCTGGATGTGCTTCCAATAGTCTGACATCAAATACACATTCCAGTTTTTTCATCCACTCTGTTTTGCTGAACTGTCATGATTTCTCTCAGTTCTATGTAAAAACATATAAAGAGCAATGGAGATTCACAATACCAAACAGGAACAGGGGCAACAACAAAAAAAGGGAAAAACAAACAAACAAAAAAAAATAAACAAAGCAGTAATTTACTGCTGGACAGCATTTTTGCCTTCGTTTAGACTCTTTAACCAATATCAGAAGTACTGACGCTCATCATTATTGCCTTTCAGGAACAAAAACAAAAAAAAAATGCTTTCTTTAATAAAGACATGTTACACTAAAAATTCACTACTGATTGTGGGTGTTTCCACTTCAAGTAATTCCTAGTTGAGTCCTACAGTAATTTCTCTGTCCACAAATCTAACTCAGCATAAAGGTGGAACCATCAACAAACACGTAATGACTAAGAACTCACCTCTAATTCTACACAGCCGTTTTTGCTTCTAAAACTGACTCCGACAAGGCTCTTCCCCACGATGGAAAACCCCTTTTAACAACAGAACCTTGATGACTTCTGAGTTTACAGACACCACTACAGATACCAGCATTTCCCTTCCTTGCTCTGCTCTGAAGCTGCTTCCCTTGCAGGCACAGCAGGTGGAGGAAGGGAACCAACCCCCTTTCCTACAGCCCTAAGCAGCAAGCAGGAGAACGAGATGAAAGCCAAGAGAAAACAGTAAGACTGCAGAGAAGGAAAGAAGTAACTGCACCACATACTGCAAGAATGAAGGAAGACGGGAAAAACGGAAGAGCACAAATTATCCTGAGAACATGAAAAAAGAGCCACCCACCAAACAAAATGCAAACATTAATTGAAGTGTAACTCACGGAGCGTGGCTGCGAACTTAAGACAAAACCATCTTTCAAACAGAGACATGTCACCAGCTGTTTTATGGTGCTCAGACTCTGCTCACAAAGCAGTTCTGGCTGCGTGCAGCCAAGTACCAGTGTTTCCCATTTCCAGACTCACATGCTGCTGCTTTCCAGTTCTTACCTTCAGCCAGCGAGCCCCACTGGCCATCCTCCAGCTATCCTGTAGCCACCAGCAACCTGGCTCACTGAGGAATTTTTTTTTAAATTGTGGACATATTTCATTTAGGAGGAAAAACATTTACTTCCAGCAACGCTGAAAAAAACTGCACATGTAGAAAAGTAACACCTGCGGGTACGAAGCTGAACAAAACCAGCTTGCAATGGCCTGCAAAACAACTCCCTATGTCATGCTAACCAGGTCTGGGAAAACAACCCTTTATTTTGGGGAATGATCCACCTGCGACAGCTTAACCAGATTCAGTAACTGTTTAACCAGATGTTTGGTCAGCTTCTGCAACTCCTTGAACACCTGATGCTCCCTCTCTGGCTCCCATCGATGACTTCTACACGTAACCGGTTTGGCTCACCAAGATGCCAGTTCAAGCGTATATCATAGCAGGGTACACGAGCTTCCTAAATTGCTGGGGAGAGGCAGGGAATCAATGTACAAAGGTCTCATATAATGGCAACAGCCCATTCTGTACGGAAAACAAAGCAGCAACTCACTTCAAGTGTACTCCAAATGCAGCTCTCCAACATATACTCCTTTTTGGCATTTTGATTTGGATTAAAATGTATTTTCATATGTCTTCTGAATAGAGCACTTTGAATTATAACAAGCAGAATCAAAAGGATACCCAGTAAAATGCCCTTTGTGCTATTTTTTAAGTACAAAAAAACAAAAAGTAAAAAAAACAAGCACCGAGCTCATATTGCAAAACAAACATGAAGTTAGCTCTCATACAAAGCATCACTGTTCATCATTTGTATTCTACTCTCATCTTCCCACTCTGAGAGTTTGTCACAGAAAAAATAATTTAAAAAAAAAAAAAATCACAGTGGATCTTATCACCTGCTGAAAGCAAGGAAACCTCTGACAACTCTGTGTGCCCTACTACAGCTCTTGCTTTCTAGGTACACGTAGGAAGCTGAATTAAGCCTTCCCAGAGGCTTTCATGTAAGGGACAGCTTTTTCCACAGACCACCACCTCTCTCAGCATGAAAGGCTGCCCAAGCAGCTGAGCGCTTCTTTCTGAACTACACGCCCGGGGCCAGCAAGGAGCTACTGATGCTGTATGAAAGCACAGCAAGCTGAACTCTTGCATACGCCTGCAACCCAGCAAATTTACCTGGAAGCTGTGGCCTTCCGTCAGCAGTGCCAATGAGATTTTAAAAAAAGAAAAAACTTGACTCCTGGCTCCACAAGATAGTAGTTTGGACAATGCCATCACAAAAAATTGGACCTACTGGAAGTATGCTGAGGATGCCAGCCAGTTCATCATGAATAGGGCAGCATGGCACAGAACACCTTAGCCCTTCTGACTCTGAAGCTGTACTTTGGGCATACCACCACAAAAAGGAGCACCTACTATAAACGTTAACAACCCTAACTATTTTGTAATGAAAACAGCACTATTTTGAGGGGATCTTAGCCATCCTCAGTGTGGAATGCCACCCAGGCGTGTCAGTGTTCAGAAGGAGGAGAAATCCAGTAGCATTAACCAAGTTCTGCAAGGAGACCTAGGCAGTTATTTTCTCCTGCAGACCATGCTTGCCGAGAAGTTACACTGGCAGGCTGGAAAGATAGTGGAGGACAGCTGAGGGAGAAAGAGAGGGAACACGACCCACAGAACGTCTTGGCTGGGGCTTGCAGCCAGAATCGCACCCTGGACCTCCTGCAGAACACGGGTAGCCTCTGCTCTGGAGTACTTCAGACTGGACACACAAGTATGCAGGCTTCTGTCCCTGCAGGAAAACTCATACAGCAGGAACATCCTGTGAATAGACACAGTATTTCATCGTGCAATACTTGTGCAGACATGTTTTTAATGAAGGCATCCATCATCCTAAAAAAGAACGTGGAAATATCAACATCTGAGAGGAAAGCGAGGTGGGAGAACAACCCCATACTCACAACTATAATGAAAAAATATTAATCCTACAGCTAGGCTATAGGTCTTGAAGAAAGAAAATACAAATCACATTTTGCTTTTATACTCATACAGTAAAAGCACTTGGATAAATACAGTTCAGATAAGCAAGTTTCCCCAATAAATCAAAGGCAGAAAATATATGACACCCAAGGCCCAGAACATCATGGCCTCTCCTCTGTGTCCTCTTTTTGCACGATCCCATTTCCATTTAACATCTCTGTACTTTGCATACCTAGAAAAAAAAAACACACGAATTTGCTGTTCCTTATTTTTGGGAATGCTTTTATAAAAGTTCTATCAAGCTCTTTAGCTTACTAGGCACACAGAATTAAAACACACCCAGAATCAATCATAGTGCTTTAAATGTGTTATTTTAAGCTTGTCTACATCAGAACACAGCACTGACAGCTATCTCTGCAGCGTACACTTCAAATGACAAAAAGAGAAAGATTGTCTTTATGTGTCACAGGGCGCACAGATTTGTCACTTGTGACATTCACTGGGGTGAAGGGCAAAGGGGTTTCTGACGCCCAGGCACTGTCCTTTCAACTTGACATGCTTCATTCATGCATCAGTCTCTCCAGGTGCCTCGAGTCTGAAAAGCTGGAAAGACCCCGGATACACATCCTCACTTTTTCCAACTGCTCTAAATTTAGCATCTCAGTGAAGTCGCTATTCCCTCCTTCCCCAAGATAAAGGCAGCACTGAAAGGGAACACACAAAAATCAACCAATCTGGCCCATGAAACACGAGCTGCATTCACAAGGTAAAAATAGAAAGCTTTCATCTTCCATTATCAGACACTCTACCGCACAGCGGAGAAAGCTAAAGCTTGAGGCAACAGTAGGTTTCAAATACTCCTCAAAATGTGAGCGGGGCTTTCCTTTTCTGCTCTGCGAAAGGCTAAGAGAAGTTGGCTTGGAAATGACAGAAAACATTAGAGTCAAACAAGCCTCTCTGACAGCAATCCAAACAGAAGGGCCTAGGGACAGGCAGTTGTTTAAGCAATAACATCATCCCCGCTCCACGAATTCTCCTGTTTGCAACAGCCCTTGCCTCCTCTCACTTCTGCTGATTCTAAAACTCTACATTTTTAAATCTTAAATTCTAAAATTGTAACGTTTTTAAGATTCAGTCCTAGCCCTCGGAGGAATTTAGGAGAAAAAAGGAAGAGGAAAACATCATTGCTAGAGAGTTGATGCTTCATGAGCTTCAAAAAATCTTCCTGGCTCGAAGCCCTCCAGCCTCCCTCTGAGAATAGCCGCCAGAATTTAATGGGTTTATCTGTTCTCTAGGGTTTGGAGAGGGCAGACGGAAGGGAAGGAGGAACTGGAGGAAAGGAGAAACACTCTGTATTGCTCCTCTGTCAAGGTGTGTCAAGTTCTTCCAGGAGTCCCTTCAGCCTCCACCTTTACACTCTCACAACAGATTAATGTAGCCATCTGCTGAGCTTCAATTTTTTAAAATGTTCTTATTTCAAGAGAAATCATCAGTGAAAGAACCACTACACCAAGTCACAACCCTTCCTCAAGCCACTTTTTCTGTGGTGGCTTTATCTTCTTACGTGTTCTTGCCCACGCTGTAGTTCCCTGGTGAACCAGAGACAAGCTGCGTTCGCTCACCTCACTAGCTGGGGAATTGCTGTTTATGAATATGAACAGAATATGCCATGAACTGGAAACAGCACAGACCATGTAAACTTAGGAAGTCAGTCAGTCTGGCTTCTTCTATCACTCACACGTAACCCACTCCTACACACATTCAGAGAGCATCCTTTGGGGTCTATCATCTATTGGGTAATATCACATTTCATTACCCAGCCGTGTGTTTTTCTGCCTCCTTTGTCCTTGCAGAACCCTAAGAGGTGGCAGAGAAAGCGCTTCCGTTTTTTATTGACAGAGTTCAACACAACAGCAGCACAAGCACAGCCCTCCTCCTAGGCAAAAGGAGGAGGTGCCTGGAAGGGGTGCCTGGTGGATGGTGCATCACTGAACGACAGGGTGAGCACTGGAAAGAGGAATTACTGTGAACAAGCACACAGAGCAGCGCAGAGGAAGAGCGGGAGAAATATTCCCTTGAGGTGGAAAAAGAAATCAAGACACAGTTCTAGACTTTTCCACGGCATCACTATCCTTACTTTTAAACAATGACATGAAAATTTCACTGAGGCATCCCACAACACTTGTGCAGAGCATCTGACATCAACATGCCCTACAGGGAACTTTCAGCACTCTCCAAATGGAATTAACTTTCTCATTTTACAGCCAGGAAAATTTAAGATGCCTATGAGGCAGAGAACATGAAAACAGCAGCAAAACTCAGAGAGCTTAATCCCTCAAAACTAGAAAAACCTCAGTAATCACCATCTATGGATTCTTAAAGAACTGGCAAATTAAATTACAGGGCTAGGTGCAAGGACTTTAATAATAAAACTATTAAGTATAGGTTAGTATATGATCTGAAAATGTTCAAACATAATAAGTAGATTTAAAAAAAATAAAAAAGCAGAGGAAGTGGCAAACAAAAAGTCATCCAGGCAACTAGTGCTCATAAAAATCACCTAAGTAGAAACATACGGCGTTGTAACACATTGTAAAGGGAGGCACAATTAAAGAGGCTGAAGGAAAACAGAATAAAACACATCAGTTTGCCAGCATCAGAAAGACAAATCACATCAGACCAACATGACTTTTTCAACATAGCCCATTTTCTAGATGAAAGAAATACATCACCTGTAATACAGCTGCGCACCCTACAGCATGCAACGGTCTTGCTTAGGACACTTGAAGTGGAAATTAAGAGCTTAAAAGAGGAAAAGGAAACTTGCTATGAGGGACAAAATGAGGGTTATACAAAGCCCAGACTACTATGCAAGTTAACATTTCACATAGCACACCAAGACAAAAATCCTCAGCATTAAGTCTAATGGCCTCATCAATAAATAGTCAAGGGGAAAGGCAGCTACTTGCGTGCCAGGACACCGGGAAGAGCGCAGCGTATTTGCATTTTGAGGGTACTGTAAGTGTCCCTCGTACTTATTCAGTAAATCCTGAAAAGAAGAGCTACTTAAATTTACAAGGAGTTTAACTGCTACAAGTATGGCCAAGCTGACTGAGACGGCATCTCCATCGGAAATTGGAAGGTTCCTTACCACCAGGAAAGCAAGACGTCAGATGGGACCAGAAGAGGCAAGAACTCTGAAGGTAAAGCTTGGTTAGTATGTGAGCACTGTGACATGACATGGGGTGCCTGTAAGAGCAGGGACTAGACTCACTGAATCAGTCCTCTCCTGGAAAGATTTCTTTCACTCATCAATACTTTAACAAATTTTAATACAGGTGTCTCTTTCCTCTTCTGCGAGAGCTTATTCAAAGAGGTAGTCATAGTAAATCTTGCCAGAAGACTTCAAGATCGCAGTTGCACTAACTTTTCAGTTAAATATTCCTACACCGTAGCAATACCAGAAAAGCTCCACTTGTTGCTGGGAAAGGAGAGTTGCTCTCTTTGGTTTAAGCAACATTATGCCTCCTTGCTTTGAGCAAGTCTCGAAGGCACCAAAAATCTCTGTGGGAACAAGTCCTGGGACTAGGTTCCAAGGCAGCAACACCCAGCACACCATCTCCTCCAAGGGGCAGAAGAAAAAGAGTATGTAGCAATAGTCAAGTTAATACGTTATACAGCTGAAATGTAATAATCGCAGACTTCACTGACAAAAAGTAAGGTTTAATAAGAATTAGTAAAAGTTAATTTTAATAATGTCACCATAAGGTCTGGACTTTCTTGCAAGACAAAACTCTATTTATATGCCCAGAGTTCTTACTCCCTACAGACTGGCCTATCCTATCTGTCTGTCTTTCTTGCAGCTAGCCAGAGGAAGTCCAGTGGAATTTAGGTTGTTAAATTCTTGTGCAATCCTACTAGACACCTGGGACTCCACAGGTCTGTAGGTGAAGCAAGCCCCAGCTCAATGCAGGTAGGTCCAGTAATGCATTCAGTTCTCACAGACTGCCTCCAGAATCAGCAGAATTAATGTCAGATACATAAAAAGCAAACTTCTATATCCCAATCCAGTTATACAAGAGTGCTCCCACTAACGCATCTCATTGGGAAGATGGAGAAAGGTAGATGTAATGATGGGAAAAAGATGTAATATGAGCCATGAAAAAATGGCTAGCAAAAACCACCCACAAGCAACAGATCCAGAACAGCATGGTGTGTAAGGGACACAGAACTAGCTGCCAAGTAAGATGTGAGCAGTAAGAGAAGATAATCAACAACAACAAAAAAAACCCACAACAGTTGCTCAACTTAAAAAGAAAAATCAAAATATCCTTAAAATGTGTCAGTAAATCTGATCTTATTTCTTTCAGTGATTTGCAGTAACGTGAGCAATAGCATTCCCAAGTTGGAAGTTATTGTTTACATTATACGTAAGTACTAAGCCCCGAATTCTACATGGTAACAATGTGTGCTTTAAAATAAATTATTCGTTTTTATTTATTTATTGCTAATATTTAAAACGAAAACCCACATTTCTAGAATCCTCTGCTGCAGAAAAAGCCACAATGCAACATAATGAAATAAACACCTATAAATCCAGTAAGAGTTCACAGTCAGTATCAAAGGAAGTAAAAAGGCAAGATGGTAGGAAAGGGGAAAATCATACTCATCTAGCAAGTGCCGTTAGATTTCTGTTTCTTAGTATTTCCACTAAAGAAAGGTTCCTATGCATTCTCAGACAGCAGACAATGGCCAGATGTAAGCGTCTCTGCATCCATAGAAATACTACAATATTACTCATAAGCATAGGTATATACTGCACTTCATCCTTCTGCAAGAAGCGTGGGTCTAGACTTTAAACCACTTTTGGCTGCATTTGGGATCTCAGAGTGCTCTCCCTTCCATATTCCCTTCCCAGTTCCATAATTTGCCACACACTCCAAAAAACAAGAGGACAAAGGAAACTTGCTTGCCATTTCCCAAACTACTACCCACATCGCTCTGTCAAAAGGCTTATAGTTCTCTGCATTACTTTATTTACCCCATGTCCTACTGAACGGCTGGGGACCAAGCTACAAAGGAGCTCTATTGTCTAATCGACAGGAGCCTGATGGAGACGTACGAGACCTCCGTCTGTTCAGGACCTTAACACTAAATCCAAGCAACAGTGCCTGGGCAATAAGTAGTTACGTCTAGATGGCACGAACCGCAGCAGCTCAGGACACAGCCCAGCTATGGTATTATGAAACCACTATTTGCTGCCAGCAGTTCCTCCTTCCTGGGCTATACAGCTTCAAGTACCCAAACTAGTGTGGTCCAGGCTTGCCCAGGAATCCCTACCTGTTACACTGAATGCTGTGGATAATTGCTTTTGGACTTCTAGATCCCATTATAATTAAAAATAACAGAAGAACTGATCACATCGAAAAATCTTGGGTTTTTTAGACCAAGACAGAACAGAACTCGGCCAAACATCCTGCTTACTCTTATCTACCCAGGAAAGACACTCAGCGTACACGTGCCCTTCTGATTCCAACTGCTACCTCCGTTCATGCCTCCTGCTCACCTGCTTTCAGAGACCCACCACGGCCACAGGTCCCACTCCAGATCAAACCACAGCACAGCGCAAACACCTGGGGCACTCTCCATTAAACCAGACGCTTCCTGCAGACACAGCTCCTTCAACGTGCCAGCGTTAACACACGTTAGAGATCATACGTAACGGGAGGAATTGCTTTTACTGGCATGGAAGAAAGTTTAAAAGGCAGTTTGGATGTGTTCATTATATTTCTTGAAATTTTCTTTTCCTCATTTCACCTTTAGATTTTTAAATGCAGTCCAAACCTATGTCTGTCTATCTTGAAATCCTTACTCAGGGGATGTACAACTCATTGCAGACCATGAAAATATACCATATATATGACATCTGATTAAAAAGCAGAAACACTTGGTTTATATCCATATTACTTAATATCCTGTGGTTTTTGCCTCATACCTTATTCAGCTAAAATACTGGGATATTTTGGAGAAACACTGATTCTCCTGAAGGCTCAATGCTCCTGCCATATACATAAAGGGTCCATTTCACAAATGGCATCATATTCCTCAACATTTTTATCCTGAAGAACATTCAAGTCCCAATCTGGATCAGAGCTACACTATGCTAAAACTGAGAAAAAGTATATTTAGGTACCATCTATCCCCAGTGATCTTGCAAGAAGACATACAGCATATGGCAGATGAAAAAACAAAAAAGGGGGAGGAGGCAGCAGGGAGAAGGAGACTTCATTTTTTTTCAGTATTTTACTGAAAAAAAAAAAAGAAAAAACAAGAAAAAACCAAAAAGCCACACAAAAACACTGTCATGAGCTCAGCACTTCATGGAAACATGCAGTGGTATACAGGTATTTTAAACTAAAATGACAATGACGTTTCTATGTCAACTGTTTCGCCCTCTATCTCTTCATTCACAAGAGCAGACATGTGCCTTAGTTCTGTTTCATACCTTAAACTATTAATTTAAAAAAGTGTCACACCATTATTAACTTTTAACATTTCAATGCCCCCTCAAAATAATTACAGAATTCTCATTTTAAGAATGCTTCCCAAAATATCGAGCTCTTTCCAATTTCAGATAAGAAAACATTAATTTCCTGTTGCAATGCTAAAATTTCCAAAAGAACAAAGTATGAGTAAACCGCAGTTCTATCGCAAGTCAGTGGTTCTCACTGCAACCTAGGGACCTTTTAGAGGTAGCTGAGAATTTCCATGAGCTCACTTCAGGCAGAATTGAGATGTTAACTCACCTTTCTCCTGACATCAAGCAGTAATATCAGAACCCATTTTATTCTCCAAAACCTCCGGAGAATGAGATCTTGGGGTTACACAGAAAAACTTGGATAGGCTACGCAAGTTCACTCTGGAAGCTAGGAAATCAGAACACAAATAAAACCACTCCACTGCTTTAAGATCCATAAACATCACCAATTTTCCAACTCAAAACCAGAAAACTGTCAAGCGAGAAAGCAGAATTCGAGAGAACCTGGCGCATAGGTTTGAAATCTTTACTTTGGGTCAAACAGAGAAGGAAGGCTCCTAGCACAGCTCCATCTGCCAAGAGCAGGAGAAACGTGCTGGTTTTACAACATCCTCTACTACTGCCTGATGGTAACAGCCCTTGGCAGGCTGTTGTAGAGCACGGTCCAACACAGAGACACCCAAGCAGCATACAAAAGTATTAGGTGCGGGTCATGAAAGTTGCCTCCTGGCATGCCAGAGACCCTGGGCCAAGCAGCTGAGCCTGCTTCTTGCAGAGTAAGCCCATCCACTCAGAATTCTGTCCTGCCATGATTCAGGCTGGAAACAACTTGGCCAAGTCTCGAGACAACCCAGATCTCGCCGCATCATCCTGCAGCCTTGGTGTGTGCAAAGCAGAGGGAAGGTGGACAAGGACTCCAACCAGCAGAGAAGTGGCAGGGAGGCTCCTGAAGCGAGAGCAAGGGTGACAGCAGCAAGCACAACCATGGAGAGCCTTCACACCTATTTGAGGCATTAGCTGAGACTGACATCTGGTCTGACCTGAACTGCTTCTAGCACAGCCCCATCTATCAATGCCGATAGGTCACAAGCTGTCTGTGGGGCTGGGAAGCGAAACCAGAGCCTCCGGTACCTAGTGCCTACCTGTCATCTGACACGTGTGGGAGAAAGCTGTTAAAATGAGCGTGGCGGTGGCCTCCAGGACCTCACTTACGTATTTCTTCTTGACTAAAGCCATCTTGGACTCTCAGAAGCTGGTGATAACCAGCAAACCCCCCCCCACTGCAGCCACAGGGAAACTCCAGCAGCTGAGCATACGGCCGGCCACCGCAGGGCCCTCCTCACCGTCATGTCATTCATCCACGGAGACATCACCTCCTGGGAGAAACACTGAAGACACAAGTGTCAGCAGCTATACATAGTGAGCAGGCAGCAGAAGTGACTTCTGAATTTCCTCTCGCTGTGCTGGGTTTCCCAACGCCTGTTCGAGAGGTCTTCTTGGGTACACACGATGACCACTCGGGACCCACACGCCTGCGCACCCACCCTCCCCTTGTTGTTTATCTACGTCTCACTCCAGCACTCATTCAGCAAGCTGTTACGCTAAGCCTAAAAACAAGCATATTATACAGCAGATAAAATGCCAAGCTTCCCTTCACTGCCAGCTCCATTAGGAAAAAAAAAAGTGATGAGGTCTGCATGCGTATAATCACAATAATGAGACACTTGTAACCAGCTGAATATCAGCATGCCTGCTGAAACTAAAATAGCACAGTTCGGAAAACCTAAGAGGGCAGAATCTGTGCAGTCCTATGCTGCGGAAGAGGGAGGGAATATTTTTTGGCTAAATTCAGCTCTATCTCAAAGAAAGCCCTACCGCTTTGGCTCTACCATCCGTTGCTCGTTACAGAAGAGCTCTTGACTTTTTTATACATCAACACCCTTGTTGTAAACATTTTTTAACCCAAGGAATTTAAAACGTGGCTGTGGTTGTGGGTGGCCAGGCCGATGTTTGGAAAATGTAATAATGCTGCGTAGTTTGGGTTTGTTTTGTTTTTTAATTTGACTCTTCTGTTAGCATTTAAAAATACCTCCTTTCTTAGCATGCTGCTTTTCCCTTTGCATGTTGTGTAGCCACTAATGGAGAAAGCCACTTTGAAGTCCCCAGAAGTTTAAACAAGGATGAAAAGCCTTTTAGTTGGTTAGTGTTTTTAAGACTTGTCAGAATTAATACGTCAACAAATGCGTACATGCAGCACAGAATCAATCTTCAATATTAGCACTTGTCACATAAATTAATCCCTTTACAATCAGTTTGCTCATCCCTGAGACACTATTGCCAACTTCAAACATCAAAGTAACCCTCAATCAAAGGATTACAGAAAGTTCCAAGCTATCAACCCGCTCTTCCTCTCTTTTAAAAAATTCCATCTCGAATGTATTTTAAAACTGTACATGTCACTGAGTCTTCCCTTTTCCTCACTACAACACTGACTTTACAACTTTAAGAATATTGCTTACTTTCTAGAAAGACAAGATAGCAGAGAAAAATTTCCTCTATTTAGGACGGCGCAGTCACTAATTTTCTCTGGACATATCAGCAAAGTTTTCCTGAAGTAAGAACTAGGAATAAAAGTTAAGAGCATTCTCTAGTCAAGTGCTTTAATACAACACAATTGCTTTTTCACTTTTTGATTTTGTACATTATTTTTTCCATCTCACACTATCAGAATGCCTTGAACCTACAACCTCCTAAACCCACATGCTACAGATGTGATTAATTTTACACAATCTATAGTAAGCCCACTTCTCTCTCTCCCCTCCATGCACTGAGATTTTGCAAGATGGGTGTTTGAAACAACGCCTTTCCCATTAAATTCTCTCATAGTGAATCAGTAAACAGGCAAAAATAACCAGAACAAAATGTGGGGGATAATTTTATTTTGGAACTGTATATTTCAAGTTGTCATACTTTGTTGGATGAACATGTTACAAATTGTTACGTGAATTACATCTTCAGGAAGTAGACTGAGTAAACACAGGATTTCTGTCGTATGAGTATTGCCCAGTTTAAAAGCAGTAAGACACGATTAGCATTACCGTAGCTAGCTTTGCTCTACTGTAATCAACTCAAGTACACAGTTGGTGTTAAACAAAAAGCTACCATGAGAATAAGAGAATGATGACTTTTTTGAATTTTATTTAATTCGTGCTTTGCTTGATGAAGCAAAATGAAAATTATTACTTATGGCAGATATTATTAATTTTATCCTCTGATGGTTTTTCTCCATACTCCTATAAATTGCAGCACTGCTAGGTCAGAGACAGAACTTAAAAACTCTTCACCTGTTATTACATCACTTTGCAATACGTTTGAGGTATATGACAGCATGGCTTCCTGCAAACATTTACAAAAAAAAAAAGAGATCTTTTACTAAGGTCTTTAAAAGAAACTTTCCCCAAAGACAAATTAAACATCCAAAATTTTATCTCAGAAAGTTCTCAATACAGATCTTGGTTAGTTACTGTTTTGCCTTCTTTTTGTGACAGCCATTTGCTTCATATTTTATCACACTACTTGTTTCAATGAAAAATTTGAACAAGCAGGTGGTAAGACAAGATTCTTTCCTATCATATAGAAAGAGTACTTTCACGTACAGAGTCGAAAATTCAATCTGAAATACTTCAAATACAATTACAGACATGAATCTTTGTTAAGGATTATTTAACAAATCATGCAGGTCTTCTGTTTGCTGAAAAAGCATCAGTACAGAGAAGAAACTGGACAATACTAAGATCACACCCAGTAACCTCACATATTTGCAGACAGAAAGGCCTATGACTTTTTGTCTGAGTATTCAACATAATACTTCAAAAGACTTGGCCACCAGAGAAAACACAAATGGGAGAAACGTCTGTGCAAGGGATCCTGGCCATTCACTGGGAGTTAAAGGCAACTGGCTTTGAATATGAGGTGGTTAATAAAACAGATTTCATCCTTGGTTCACTTAGATTCGGGTGAACACGGCAACATAGCTCATAAACAGTTGTTCTACTGGAGGATGCAAGATTTAGCGCTGCACAGCATGTGTCAGGGCCAGGATAAAGCCATTAGGAGCTGCAGGTACCTTTCCTGCCCTGCAGCCCTCCAGCAAGCTGTCATTCCTGCTGCGCATGTCTCCACAAGACATTAGCTCCCATCAAGGTTTCTGCTGGCAAAGCACATCTTTCCTTCTTTGTGCAGCTTGTTTACACAATGAGATATTAACATGTCAGGGAAAAACGGTGCAAAGCCAACGGCTACACACACGCAGCAATCAAGAAAAACTTCAGGCTACGGAAGCAGCTATGTGACCAGAGGCATTTAGGGTGCAACACAGATCTGTCGGACCTAATGTCGCAGACATCCAGCGCATGGGATAAAGGGCAAACTCCACAGATGCTTGTGAACAGCTTCAGTGCCCCTGTGAAACTACTCTGGACACAAATGTTCAAAAGAAACCATTTGACTACAGATATCCATCTGTACACCCCAGGCTGGGACAGTTCTTCCCTTCCTAAGAGTTTCTTTTCCAGGCTTGCCAAGAAGTCTCCCAGAGCTGATCGACCCCTTCCAGACTGTAATGCTAACAGGCAAAGTCCTCTGGAGTTTGTCTCTTTAGAAGTTATTTGGGGAAAACCCAGGATGCCCCCTTTTCTCTGGGTTAAAATTGTGCCTCAGAAACAGTTTCGCTGAGACAAAGCAGCTTTGTGCAAATTCACACCACGGATACCCTCTGACACAGCGCCAGAAAGAAACCTCCAGTTAGATACTGATTTTCATCACCACCAAAAGCCCAGAGTAGATGGAAACACGCCTCAGCAGACTTTAGGGAGTATTTGATGTTTCCCAGCATCAAGCAATCCATAGAGGAATTTCACTGCATGATCACCTGGCTACCCGAAAGTAATTAAACACTAAGTCCAAATGGCTTTAATCACTTCAGAGAACAAATGGTTTCTTTCCAGCTGCCCAGGAACAAGTTCACTCAATCACAAAATATCAATTATTAACTAAGACAATAAGACTGGCAATGTTCAGATAATAACTGCACAGGAAAAAAAATTATCCCAAACAAACATTACTTAATAAGACATCAAGAATAAACCTAAAACAATTCATATAACACACCTAAGTCTCTAGTCACACAGACTCTTTCAAAATTTAAAAAAAAAAAAGGCTCAAAATTCTTCAGCTTTTGACTGAGAAGTCACTTGAACACCTACCTAACCCTGCGCTGAAGTATAAGTCCTACTTGAATAGCTGGATTTCAGCATGTGCTAACCTACTTTGCTGAAATGGAGCCCAGATAACTCATAAAAATTTTATATTGTATTATATAAACAACTCTCTGGCATAGAAGTCATATACTTCATGAGACATTCAAGCTTCCTATATTTAGACCTAAAAGAGATATCTGCATCTGTTTAAGAAATATTAGCATACATTTAACTTGCCACTGATTTATAAGGTCTGCAAGTTATTTGCACCCCGTGAGCTCACATGCTTTTAGTCAGAGGTTTAGGGAAAAGGAACAAGGAGGGATATATAGCACAGTGTAAATCATGTAAACTTGTTCAGGAACTTCCTCTTATATCAGTACAGAAAACAGCCAAAAACAACCTTCAAAGAAATGAAGGAGGTCAACTAAAGGCCATTTAACAGTTGCTGACAATAACTAGCACCAGACATGAAAACCAAAGAAATACCTTAAAGGTTCAGTCCAATTTTCTATTTGGTCACTTCATCTGGTTTTCACCTTCCCTAAATCATTCCTCAATATTATTGCTTGCTTTAAAAACAGAAATGAAAAGACAACCTAGGCCATATGGAAAAAACTACCATAAGTAAGTGAAAAAACCCTTCTATCCAATGCCATCATTCCCAAGAAAAGGCCACAACCCTTGGCACTTTTAGATTTAAGCTCTGAATGCCAAGCCTGAAAAAGCAGGACTCCTGCCTCAAAAAAGACACTTGAAGAGCAACAAAACAAGTTGATTTCATGAATGAATTCTATTTAAATAAACTACTATTTCCATAAACTCCCAATGTATTTAGTAATATATTTCCTGACCATTTTTAACCTGCCAGCACAGTTACTTCATAGGCTCTAACATCTTGCCATTCAATCTACAAAACGGTAATACAGGAGGACAAGCAAGGTGATTTCCATCCCAGTCCTGCCCAGACAGGGAGATGATGCATTTCTTGCTACTCACCATCTTCTTCTTTCAGAAGCAGCTTCCCTGTTGATCATCTTCTCTTTCACTGCATCCCCAAGCATTTCCTCCTGTCTTACTCCTCCCTGCAGGAACTCCGTAATAAAGGTCCAACCCAGAAGACTACGGTCTCTCCACAAAACATGTTCATACAAAGTTGGGCAGTTCGCCCTACATCAGCTGAGTGGCAGGAAAAAAAGACGCTATCTAAACTTGAACAAATAAAGACCAATCATCATTGACTCTCTGGGATTTGACATGAAGCTGTAACGGAGGTACGGCCAACCCCAGAAAATGCAGCTGCTGTCTAGATCCACTTGAAAGGGCTGATTTTACTCTGATTGATTTAAATGCAATTTATTTGCTCTTATTCTTCCAGCAGACAATCTTCCAGAAACTGGAAGTATGGAAGAAACTGACAGTGAAATGAACTTACCTGAAAGCCTATTTGGTACGTTTCTTGCAGCACTCTTGCCATTTGGTTGTGAAAATGAAAGATCTAAAGCAATATGGCACACTTAGCAGTTAAGAGAAACTTACTTTAAGAGTTTGGGATGGCTGTGCAGGAACATGCAAGAGATGTACACTTTCCAAAATAAACTTTAACAATTGTACATCCTAGTACTTCATAGCTGTTCCCTATTTTCCTCAGCTTTGTCCTACATATTCTGTATGGGCAGGTACACCCACCAAACAGGTCTTCAGGTGTACAGTAGGATTTAGTCTTTGCTATCCTACCTCTGCACCCATCTCTCCCTTCTGAAAACGACATGGAAACAAGATCTCAGAACAGAAGGCTCATTGCCCATCTCCAGCTGCCCCAGTGCAACACAAGCCACAGCAACAAGAAACCCGCTATCCCAACAGCCAGTCCTTCCCCGACACCCCTCCGTGCCTCCCCTGCTACCCCAAAGCCTGCCAGGCTGCAAATGCCCTAAGGCCTTTTTGCTTTTCTCTGTTCTTGCAGCTTTGGAAAAGCAAACACTACTGTAAAGAGCATCAAAAACAATAACAGGAAAGACCAAAAAAAAAAAAAAGGCTTTTTCATAGTATTGAAGTTTTTCCTACTGAATTAAAACACGTAAACCAAATCTGCACTAAAACAGCCACCAAAAACCTCTCTCTAAGATAAATACTAATATGAAAGGGGAAGAGAGCTGGAAGGAACAATTTGATTCAGAAAACAATCATAATTACACAACACTGACCCAACAACAGTGTTGTGTAATTACGTGTAATTTTATCACCACCCATTCAGTAGCTTAAACTGGAAAGAAATAAAAATTGGACAGCCAACAGATCACCTTTCTTCCTTCACAGAAATAAAATTATTAATTAATTAATCCAGCTAAGCCCATAACCCAGTAGCAGAATGCCTAACTAATTCAAAAATCAAGCATACCACTGCTGACACATCAGCTTTAGGCAGAAGGTGAGAGTGCTGGAGGGCAGCACAAGTCTGGGATCTGCTGCAGATTGACAACTATAAACTGTGTGCTCAACAACTTTGCACAAAAAACTCTGTTGCAGATTAAACACGTTCAGCATAGCTACACCACAAAAGCTACACTTAAAAAGAAGAGATAAGGGGCAACATCCAGAATCACTGTGGATTTTTTCTTAATTACTGATGGTAATTAATTTAAATTAATTATTAAGCATTACAACCATAGAATCATTTAGATTGGAAAAAACCTTTAAGATCAATGAGTTCAACCGCAAACCCAACACTGCCAAGTCCCCCACTAAACCATGTCCCTAAGCACCACACCTACACATCTTTTAAATACCCCCAAGGCTGGTCACTCCATCACTTCCCCAGGCAGACTGTCCCAGCACTCAATAACCCTTTCCATGAATAAATTTTTCCTAATATCCAATCTAAGCCTCCCCTGGTGCAACTTGAGGCCATTTCCTCTTGTCCCATCACTTGTTACTTGGGTGAAGAGTCTGACACCCACCCCACTGCAACCTCCTTTCAGGTAGTTGTAGAGAGTGATAAGGTCTCCTCTCAGCTTCCTGTTCTCCAGGCTAAACACCTCCAGTTCTTACAGCCACGTCAAAAAAAGCTTTGGATAGACTCAGAAAACTTAAGCGACAACTTTATTTCCTCAGCAAACGGCAAAAAAAAAAAAAAAAAA
>WKFP01015481.1:268806-282957 GCA_011057875.1 Pterocles orientalis
TCAAACAGTAAGCTGGGTAGAAACTCCTGAGCTGATTTCTCCCTGGAGTGCGTTAGCTCAATTTCTCTCTATTTTGTCCTTAGCCCAGGCTCCTGGAGCTAGCCCCCTAGGCTGTGCTCATTTCTTCGTCAGTGCATAAAGAAGAAGCAAGATTGAGGCATGGGGCTCGTTACTGTAAGAATGGGAAGACTTCCCCAACCCATATTTGAGCTTGTCTTGAACACGTGCAGCTATCATGTCCTAGAACCACTCTTGCCAACTTTAGGGATGCTCCCTCTCACATCTTTGCCTTCTGTAGCAACTTTTCACCTCCTTTTGCCTTGTCTGAGACATTACCACTGCAGAAGTGACTTCATTATTTTAACAATTATGTTCAGTTTTGTCTACAAGTCAAAGATTAACATAAGGAATGAAAACCATGCCTGGCGTAGCTCAGCACAGCACACGTTCTTCCCCAAAGTTGTGATATTACAACAGTCTTGTTTCAATTGAAAACTTTATCTAACCTTGGTGGATGTATTATTCTGTTCAAAAACATCCAAATTATAGTGCTACACATAATTTTGCACAGCATCCTCTCAATGCCAAAAAAAAAAAAAAGAATTAAAAATAAGTCATTAGTCAAAGCTTTTTGTTCCGTTGCTTTATTCCAGTTTCAAAACGGAAGATGAAAGTTTCAGTGAGCGATACTCCCAGTCACACAATCCACCAAAGCCCAGGATGCCTTGCCGCTGCCCCTGCTCCTACAGTATACAGCCTTCTGTCCTCTGGATCAAATCTTTAAACCCTTTACTGAACAGGCCTCCAAAGAGTGTCTCTCATTATTTAATCCAGAAAAGATTGTGTTCTCAAAAAAAGAAGGGGAAAGGTGGCAGATTTCCAGTCCCTCCAGAGAGAAGCAGCAGCACCCTGTGAACACTGAAGCGCTCCAAGCAGGAGGTGCTTCGTGAAGTTCCTATGTGAGCCCTATTCCTGGGCAGCACTTGGCTGCCTTAACCTTGAAGTAACTTGCACACACTTTCAGTTTTTGGCTGTGCCTTCATGGCATTTGTTGTCTTTATAGATGCCTCTGTGTTTTGCACAGATAAGGAAAATATTTGTGTATAACCCTTTCCTGTCTAGGAAATGCTCTAGGTTAGCTAAACAGCTAATGGCATGTTGCAGTTAGCAGCACAGTACCAGTCATGTCAGAAAATATGATGCAATTGCTCAGTTAACGCTTTCCAGACACTAATGTACAGTATACCAGCATCTAAAACCCAACTTGAAAACATTTCTGTACAACATGGTCAATAGCTATTATCTTGTTGAATGGGGGAAAAAAATAAATCCCTGTATTTTCCCCAAATACCTCACAACCATTTGAAGCATGTTCATAGAAGTAATTTCTCAGCTGTAGAGATTTAAAACTCTCCAATGTTGTAGCTTCTCATACCATCTCACAGACCTACGAACACTGTTCTAGGCGCTCTGCTCCACCCAGTCACAAAGCACACAGGCAGGATGCTGAGCGCCTTGATTTTCAGAGCATGACCTCACCATTACCCTGTCTCACAGCAGAGTCACTTTGGGGTTCTGCAAAACCACAATGCCTTGTACATTTACCAAGTGCTTCACAAACTGATTAACTACTTACGGACCAAATCCTAGAAGATATTTAAGCACAGGCCTTATTTTACATATGGTATGTACACCACATGCACATGTAGTTCCACTGAGCTCAATATATTATTAGTCCAGGCAGTCATGTGGGACCCAAATGGGTAAAATTGTGCTTTTTCATGGACTTGCAGTCTCCTCTAAAAACATTATCCAAAAATTATTATCCAGTGACTACAGCATCTCAGAACTAGTATTAATATTAAATAAAAAATGGTCATGTTACTGAAAAAAAGAAGTAAAAATTAAATACTCACTGTGAGGCATATTTTAAATGTATGTTTCATAATGATCTCTGGCTTCATAAGTTTCTTTTTCCTCACTTTTTTTTCCCCCCATGCATTCCAACAGAAACACTAAACAGCGAGGCACCTGAACTCTCTGAAGTGAAAAGCCACACAAATACGCATTCTTTTCTAATGGGGAAGCAGTGCTTACTGATGAACAGGAGTTGCAAATAAATAAGTAGCGATTTTCACTACAAAGTTAACTAAGAATGGGAAAAATCTTTCCTTGAAATAAGCTTCTTCTCAGAGCACTATGCATATCCATATTCTATAGTGATGAAAAACAGTGAGTTAACTGCCAAGCAAGGAGTACACACACTCGATTTAACATGCTGATAACTGAAAGGTAGAAAATGAGAAGCCATTCCAGCAGTATGAAAACAAAGCACGAACAGAGACTTGTCTTCAGCTCTGCTACCTGACAGTGAATATATTATTACTGTCCACCTTACTAACACATTTTGCCCTGCTGTTAGGGCAAAATTCCCCACCTTAAAGATGTTCTGATCCCTCATCACTATGAAATTATTACTTGTTTCTTTGCTGTGAAGTTACAACCACAAAATTAACATTCCTCCCAAAAAAAATGCCACCAGCTAAAAAAGCAACAGGCCAGTTTCAAACAATAACAGATAAAAAAAAAAAAAAGTAGGAAAGTTCATGTTCCTTTGTGATCCAAACATCCTGTTCTAGCCACCCGGTGTTAATCACCAGCATGTATCACTTCCTGGTCGATCACCAGTCACGGCGGCGTGGGCAGCGTTTCTGCACCTCGCTGCCGGGAGAGGTAGAACAAAACGGAGCAGATACGATTTGGTTAATTTTTTTCCTCTTACTTCTATATGTTTGCATACATGTAACCATAAGGTACCTGATGCTGTCTGGTCTCTGGGACCTAAACTCACAGGTACTAACACAGCCCATGCAAACTTCTGAATAAACATCTTTATCCAAAAGTTTTATAGCACAAACGTAGTGTGCACCCCTCCCGCCACCAAATACAAGGCAGTAACTCTACAAAATGCAAGACAATCTTAACAGAAGAGTCTCATGAAATACTCCCATTTTGTTGGGTGGCAGTCATGTGCAAGCCTTTGCTATCCAGCATCAGTGCTGGCCTTGAAATAATTGAAAACCCACATAAATCTGTGATAGTATAACCTAGGCTTTTAAAGAAATGGCCCTCGCAGCATGACACTTTTTTGCAAATCTGCGGTAGACAAAGCCTTAAAAACTTTATCATTTTGCTGCAGTAAACTGAGGAAAGTGCTATAAAAAGCGAGAGATACAGAACTGAAGGTTTGCCAGGAAGCTGTCTGGTTAAACAGATATTTATATTAATTAGAAAGGCAAACCACTGGGAACCAGTGACAACTGCATCATATTCCTTGTCTAGAGCATTATACACTTATCTGACTGGAGAGGTTGGATATCTCAGTGGTAAATAAATTTTAACAAGTACCATGTTTCTTCTCCCTGTGCAGATAAAACAGCTGTGGGCAGAGACCACACAAGGTGCTCTCCTGCAAAACTCTGTTTTGCCTGTTTCTACACATGGCACACCTGGTCCACTTCCTACTTCCCCTTCCCTGCTGCTCTCCCTTCCTTGGACCAAATTAGAGGACTCCCGAGAATCTGCCAACACCCCATCATTTTGGATAACTACCATCATCCTTCCTATTTTCTACTGTGCCTATCAGGCAGTAACCCACTGCTATCTCCCAGCCATCCCGGAGAACCTGTTCCACTTTCTGAAAGCAAACTTTTCTGTTCTTATTCCCTTTTATTATGTTTTTTCCCCCATCTTTATTAAGTTTTCTACTCTAGAAGTATGCACTGTTTCAGGACCTACCTATAACTAATTAAATGTAGAAAGAAAATAATTAGAAGCATCAATCTCAACAAGCTACAAACCCTTCAGTTCCAACCAGCCTTTATCAGACGTAAACGACAGCTACCACATGTGAAGAAAACCAAGGATCTCAACCGCAAAAAAAAAAAAACAACATTTCTCCACTACATCCACTGTAGCAGCTCACCATGCTGCTTTCCTGCGAGAGAAGAACCCCGTAGTGCCTTCCATGAGTAACCCAGTCCAGCTGCCAACTCCAAATTTCGGGATACACAACACCTTACCATTATACCACTTAATGGATCATCACTAGGTCGGTCTCCTTGGCTTACACAGCGCAGGGAGCATCACCAGCTTTCTACAGCCAGAAAGAATCTGCCTCCGCTGGTTTGGTCAGCCATGAAATAACTCATCTCTCATGTGATACATTCTGAGGCTGGAGATGCACGACGTGTTTAGCAGTAAGGATAAAACTACATAATTAAATGTAGGCACAAGTCCCAGGAAAAAAAAAATAGTGCCTCTTCAGATGCTTTAACAGCTTAATCTCATTTCCTAGAAAACACCATACTATGAATACTAAACAAGGCCCTATCAAGCTATTAATTTTTTTCATTATAAATCCACTGAGCCAGACAGTGCAATTTACCTTTTTTTAATTACTAAAAATAAAAACAAAGAAGAAGAAAGGAAGGAGGGGAATAAATATTTAATATGCTAAGAAGACATTTCATATACTCCAGTGTTCTGGGGACTGGTATTTGAATTCTTAATGGAATAAACATGAAAAGGGGACACTGGACTAGCCTATTTCTCTTCAATTCTGAAATTCCCACACTTCTGCCACTGCTGGTTAGTGCACATCCTTCCCCCACCCCTGCAGTGGCATTCCTCTCCCATGTGGTCACCCAGCAATACACTGACAAGTGCCCATTTCATCAAGTGTGTGCAGTGAGTACCAAAACCAAACGTCTGTGGCCCCTCGCATTTTCTGTAGAGGGCCTATACTGTAGCACAAATTTAGATGAAGAGATACCTTGTGCAAGCAACACAGAGTGATACGCAAAAGACACACTTCCAGAAGGACTAGATGGGCAGGTCTAGACAGATCCACCAAACAGTTTCAGAGACGGAGAACTGTACTTACCGAGACAGCCCATTTAAATTAGACTGATAGCTTTTTATTCTAACAGTTATAAATGGAGTCTTCACTATCCACGAAGACATAACATTACTGTGTCTGGGTTCCTGCCAAAACTGGAGCAATAAAACCAGTAAACTGTCAAGGCAAAACATTCCAAGGAAAGTTTGAAGCCTCTGCACTTGACACCATTAAAAAAAATAAAAAATAAAAAAACCAACCACACACACCACACAAAAAACCCACACAACTTTTTCATACCTATTCCTCACACTTACTGTATAATGAAGTTTTGAACTTATGTAGTGGTAGTGCTCTGGTTTGTATTCCCTCCCAGACCACCTCACTCCTTCCAAAGCATGTTCTTCAGGTTCATGGCTAACTAAATATCTGAATTCAGAGGTAAACCATAATCAGAACCATACAGCAGTCTCTATAAAGAGGTTCAGAAAAAGAGCTGAATCTGGATTCTCCCAACTACCGCCTGGAGAAGCCCCTGTATCCAAACACTGATAACAGAGGGAGCCTGACCAGACCAAAGCTGAGCGGCTTCATTTACCTCTCCTGCTCTAGTCTTCAATCACAAACACACTAATTTTCTTCCCTGGTTTTTGATTATCACAATCATACGGGTATTTTCTGAAAGATGTACAAGTTTTCTAAAATACCCCAGAAGTCAAAAAAACAATCAACACGTAGCTAGTAGTAAAAAGTGTTGGCTTACAGCGCTTGATTCCACTGTCGGCTACCAAACCATCACTACAAACCTCCTTTCGTGATACTTCCCTACAGTGCACCATAGTAAAAATAAATCAGAAAATGCTCTTTCCTAAAAAAAAAAAACAACAAAAAAAAAACACACACACTTTAATTTTGTTGATCCTCACAAAGAACACAAACTAACAGAATTTCTCACATTTTCCAGTAGTTACCAGGTATTGAGCAGGTTCTCAAAGGTATTCAGAGGCTTATAAATGCAGCTATGAAACAAGCTGGATTTTCAAAAGGTCTAAACAAGTTAGGTCCAGAATGTACTTTACTTTAAAAAGTCTGAAAATTATACCCTTCTATTAAAAAAATAATTACAGCAGCAAGAAACACGTGGAGTTGCTATCAAAGTCCTACCCACACAATAACCTAGTTAACATCACTGTTTAGTTAGCAACCCTTTGCTTTCTACAAGAAACACTTCTACAGAAAAGTGATCCTCTTTGTTTCCTCCTCTAGGGTATACAGTAAATCTAATGTATCTTTCTCTTGAAAATAATATATGTCAATAATTTGAAAAAGTAGGATTTACCCAGCACTTAGAGAGGCAAGGTGACAAACAAGAAAACACTTTAAGGTCTTCCTGTGGAACGAATATTGACAAATTATTGGAAGATGTGCCATTAAACTATTTTTCTATTATTAATTTCTAACTATGCCTTTTTGAGAATATAGATGCATTCTCTTCCTGATAGTTTTCTTCCTTTGAGATATTCCAGATTTAAAAAAAAAAAAAACAAACAACTTAGCATTGTGTAACAGTCTCAGTCCTTGTTCTCAATTCCGCTCCTGTGCCAACAAATCCCAGCTTCTGGTGTAATTTTTAGCAACCCCCCGTTGTTGTCCCAGATTGCTCCTGTGAGCAACAGTTCAGTTTCCCACACGCCTGCCAGGCTGACCGCTTGCCCCCATATTAATGTGGGGTCCTGGTGTGCGACAGCACCAGGCAGGCTTAGTTAAACCCACTCCAGCTCTGCTGACGTGCTGTGACTCACCTGCTTGAACACAGACATGGTCCCCCAAAGCTTTCAACGTTTAAGACTGGACATCACAGTGCAATAAACAGCAGGAGGAAAGAACGGGGGGAAGACAGAAATAAATCCACATGTTTAGAGAGTAACTGCACGAAGACCCTAGAAAAATAATTAAGAGCTCTTGGGGAAGGGGAAAAAGATGAGGAGCTCCATGATACAAGGCATTCAGGGGCTGTATTATCTTTACAACGGATTGTTACCCTTCCCAGGATATTGCATTTAAACAAACACTCTGTGAATACAAAATAGGGTCCCGCAGGTAATATAATAAAGTAGACTCACAGATGGATTTTCAAAAACTGCCAAGATTAATATTAAATCAGCGTGAAGCAAGTCACCAGTTCAGAGGCTGCGTTTTGAGAGGTCTGTTACCAGCACTGCAACAAGAAACTACTGCGTGAGGACAGGAAGAAAAACTTACGTTATTCCCTGAACCAACTGCAATACTCATGCAAGGTCATCCCCTCGAGACTGTTGCTATCTAGTTAAATTGGGTTTTGGTGATGGATTAGAAAACACTTTATTCTGTTCACCTTGGATTTAAGAGCATTTGCCTCAGCTCTTCTAAATTATTTGATTTTATTTAAAGTAATACTGATCTTTGAGGAAAAAATTGTCCTCAGAAACACAAAGAAAACCTCTGGTATCATGGTTAGACCACAGGTACCGGGAGACACCTGACAAGAGGCATTTGCATCAAAGGGAAAGGCACGCCTCTCCTCCAGCACACGGTGGGACACCAGCCATGCCGTGACTGCAGAAGAGGCCCCCACCCTGGCCACAGCAAGGGGACTGCCAAAGCACTCGCTGCATTTCCCACGTATTCCAGGGCAGGATAGTATCAAAGGTCTCCATTGAGATGCCAAAGGAGAGCATCCTCAGCTGTAATCCCAGCAAACTATTCTTCATCAAATCCATGCTTGTTCAGGGTTGCGCTACATCATCTCTTAACATACTTGCCAACAGCTTATTTTTTTTCACAACTAGTATGTGACACATCATTAGTTTTATCCAGGACCCTGTTTGTACAGTAATACTACGCTCCTGAACATGTTTCATTTCTGTGTGACCAACGTGTTCCAGTCGCGTTTGCCTCCAAGCAATGGAGAGAGGAAAGCAGCACTGGATGCACTTCAGAGACCACGAGGTAGAAAGGGTGTCTAGCAGACTCCACAGAATATGTGCTAAATGCATCGCCACAGCCCACAGAAGGCATCCCCATGCACCATTAAAGGCTTCACCGAAGACCAGAAGCCACTATTACAGCATGCCACAGCAAATGGAGATATCAACAGCACAACCAAGTACCATACGTTCATGGAAACCCACTACAGTAAAGGCACCCTGTGTGCCAGCAGGACACAAAATTCAGGCAAAAAGGATGATTATTCTGTGAAGCATTGAGAAGCCGCTCTTCCATTTCACAAACGTGAAAGCAAAGCACAGAGAAGCAAGGCAAAAATCAAGCCATCTAATAGACGGGCATTTAGCCCAAGCTGAGGTCCCTCTCCATTCACTGCACTCATTTCAGAGTTGTTTTCAGAGCAAACAACAAACCCTCTGCTTTCAGCCAGCTAAACATGCAGAAGGATCTATCTGGGCCAGACGACTAGCAAAGAACTGAGCTGTGGTCTCTTAAGAAGGAGATTTAAGGTTAAAAGGCCATCAGAAGCACATGGATGCAGAGCACTCGTTACCCAGCAGCACATCTTGGCAGCGTGGCAGCACACGTGGAAAGCTGACCACTGCACAAGAGCAGGCAGGTTACCCAGGACTTCTCTCAGAGCAAGATCAGGCATGCAGGCAAACACCAGCTGTAGCAAATACGCCAGATATCTCAACTGCAGCAATCCAGGCAATTGTTTGTGTAACCCTGTGTAATTATTCGATATTCCGGATACTTCTAAACCGTTAAGAGATTTGTAAAGCAGAAGCACATCCGGGGAACAGCTGTTCAAGACCCCCATAGGAAAGGAAGAAAAAAGCCACAGGTCCTTCTTTAAAACCTCATTTATCATTGGAATTTTAGCCGACACCAAGCAGTCCCTGGAACTGCTGATGTGATGCAATCACCAAGGCAACATCCCTCCTCCCTTTCCACCCCAAATAAAATCTACATCAGCCCAAACCACTCCTGATTAAACCTAACCCAATCAGTGCAAAAAAACAAGTTTTGCATAAGGATAAACCTCAGCACAGCTACTCTCATGGCTGACCACTGATGGCTACGAATTGAAACAACTACACAGCCACAGATGAGCTCTGGATTTGTGTGTTTGAATCCTTTCAAATGCTCCTTGAAAGTTCGTGTTTCCAGAGTTGATAGCTTCGCTCATTTTAACCATGATAATCATAACCACTTTCATTGGAGATGCTCTACAGAATCCTGCCACACTGCAATTATCCCTTGGGAAGTGGGAGAGCCACCAAACAGACCAAAACGCAAACCAAGACAAATTCAATACCTGGCCCTCCCGGGTTACTTCCACACCCCTTTGCCAGGGATGCAACAAGCAACTGCAGGACTCCCCCAGCCTGGACTCACATTTCCAATGTCCCCAGCAGGCAATGCAGACACACAGGTCTTGTTGAGACAGGGGTCTACAAAGTGCTGCTGAGCAACTGTTTTAACTTGGCTGTGCAGCCTCTGATCTCCTACTTTAAAAGGCTCCCATTCCCAACAACCTCATTTTTAATCGCAAATTGCACAACGGTTTATTTGTGCATTCTTCATACACATAGAAAAGCCTCTGCCAAAACAAGTACTCCTAAAAAAAGCAGCTGGGTTAACTGAGGCAGACTGCAAGATCTTTGAGAAATGAGGCTCATTAAGTACTTAACACTAGCACAGTGTAAGCCATTCATTCAAAACTCAGAGCACAGATTTCCATTACTGACTGAAATAAAAGATTCAAGAGACAGTGAAGGGGAGGGAGGAAATGCATTTGAACGTTTCCATCAGCTTTTTCCTTCTCAGCGCTGTGAAGCCCGCTAGCTGTGGCTTACAAGAGCTATTCCACGCACTCCGATACCTGGCCTCAGTCTACACTACCAGGTCAAACCGCCCTGCAGCAGCGGGAACCTGCTCAGTTCACTCCTGGCTGTCACCCCATTCATCACAGCAGCTCACTCAGGAAAACACAGTTGGCTAACAGCAATGGGCAGTTGCTTTCTAACTGGAAAGCCTCTTCCCCTGCTCTCCTCTAGCCTCCAAGGAAAGATGAAAAGCCACCACAGTGTCTCACCTGTGGCTAGCATAACAAACAGCAAAGGAAATTCCAGGGTAGGGAGAGGGATCAAAGTTATTGCTGTGGGTTCATTCTTTCAAAACATCTGTACCTTGTTGCTGCTCTCTCTCTTTAGGAGCACAGGGATCACAAAGAAATTAGCACTTTTTTTAATAAAACACAGGATAAAAGCTACAAAAGCCAAGCATGGCTTTGATATTAGCTTCAGGCTTTCACAGCCATACAACTGGCTACATCACCACCAATTCTGTAGGCATCTTTCCCTTGATCAAGTGTTCCATGAATTATAAACCTGAGTGCAATACCTCGCTTGGAGGGACAGAGCATTCGGAAAATGAAAATCAAAGGGACCAGTTCCTCACAGAAAGAAACATAAGAACTGTTGTAATAAGTTTAAGGGATCAATGGACTTCTCCACAGAGGAAAACACAATTGAGTGAAGTGGCTTCTTCACTGAAAAGATAAAACTGTCACAGAGCCCATGGAATCTTCAACCACTCACACAGCTCAGCAGAAAAATTCTGACAGCATATGACTTCTCGAAGTTAGTAGCAAACAACTTTCCAAACACCTTTTTAAACACTGATGACCTTTTAAATGGAAACTAATTAACTTCTAGAGAAAGTTCTACATATTCTTCTGTACAAGGGAAGAGTTTCCAGACTGAGTCAAACTTTAACCTTCTCCAGCATTCAACAAGTCCTAACTAAACAATCTTTTCTTACAAGATCATGAAGATTCAAGGTCAGTCTGTTTATTCAGTACAGACATCAACAACCAAGAAGTGCAAAAAGATTAAACATTAAGACCATTCAACGTGGCCCTTCTTCAATCTGACCCAACGGCGAAGGCCATCCTGGACATGTAAATATTGTCTTTTCTTTCTACTGAATTACACAAATCAAGTTGCTAGTCTCTAACCTAGACCTCTTGCATTTCAGAAATCAACCCCAAAACAAAACTGGGCCTAAGCAGTTAGAAACCTTCCAGTTTCTGCAGCACTTTAAGTAGCTCATATCCACTACCTAACTACAAAAGAGCAATAGCTCTTCTTTAAAAGCTATTTTACAGCTTATAAAGAAGCACTTTTTTTTTTTCTTTAAAAGCACTGTTTTAAAGCCAGTTTCTTGGCAAAGATACCCCTTTCCCAGTCTGATCAGCCAAAACCAGATAAACACTCAGGGATGGTTCCCAAAACCTTACACACCCTCCTAAAGTCTGCCTCAAATCTGTAGATCTTTCCAATTCAGTCAAACCAAATCCTAATGTCACCAGTCACTATCTTAGATTTTTACTTGCAAGGATCTGACCTAGTCCCCATCAGATTCACGTTTTTGCTAAGAAGCATCCTTTCACATTAATTTAACAATAACAGCTGTACTTGCATATTTTCAAGGTCATTTGAAAAATGAGCAGACCTGTAACACCACAAATCTTTTTCTTGTCCTTGCATACTGTGTATTTATTAAAATCTGTTAAATGCTTGTGTTGCTCACAATACGTTCTTCTCTACTTATTAACAACAAATCTGCATGGAGTTTCACTTCAGAGAAGAGCTTTACATCTCAGTTACAGGTGATGTTCCCTAGAGTCAGAGACTGAGACAGTTCCCTTCTGGTTGGTTTTCCCTTTAACAACAAATATACTTAGTTTGCTACAATGTACAAGCAAATTATACAGATCTCATTAAAAAAAAAATCAGGAATACCCTACATTAGCCTAAGAAAGAAAGTTATTTAACTATAGATTGTTATTTATTTGTCGAAATTGGTGGCTATGTCTGCCCAAATTCCCAGGATATCACAGCTCATCATACAGTTCAAGGACACGAAGTTGTAAAGAGACATCACTTGTGGAGAGCTTACTGCATAGACTTCAGTGCTTCCCCATTTGTGCTTCTCCAATGAATTAAACTGAAATAATTTACATTATCAGAGCACAGAGATAATGTTGGAAGAAAAATCTATTTTTTTTATAAAAAAGTTGGTTTGTCAAACCCAGCTCAAAGTGCATTTTTGCTTGATATGCATTTTCCCATCTGCAAAGTGGCATCTTTCCAAAAGAGTCTTCTTATGAAAAGAGACAGCTGCTGAAAGCTCCCAATATCTTTTACGACTCCAGGATTCAATATTTTATCCTCCTGTCATTAAACCATCCCCCTCACTCCATCCAAATAATCACCCTTTGAATCTGGTGGGGAGAAAAAAAAAAAAAAAAAAAATAGAAAAGGAGTATTTTTCTTACAGTAGCAGCTTAACACTGCTACTGTAACCCAGATACCAAATTTCCTCGTGTGAATGTATCCACAATGCCCTAAGCATTACCCTAATGCCTAGTCAGTCCAACTGGCCTGACTCCACAGCATGCCAACAGACCCATTAATCCTCAAGCTGTGCAAAAAACTCTTTAACAGGGCAACCCAGTCCACTCCTCGCCCTGTGAGGAGCACCTGTGGGCACTCTAGACTTAAACCACAGCAGATTACAGCTAAGAAACCAAAATCAGGTTTTGGTGACACCTTAAGTAGATACAGTTCAACATAACCAAACAGATGGGTTACTCAGAAAGCCTAAAAATGTAAAAGATCAGTGCTTAAAGTCTAAATGACATGGCAAGACAAACTCTACCTGGCCATATATTTTGTTTTCTTAGACAATGCCATCAGATTATCCAAAGGTCAATTATAAAAACCTCTTTGCTACCCAAGGTAGGGTTCATCCGATATCCATGAACAAAAAGTCAATTACCCAATTTACTCAGTGTCCTTCACGATACTGGGTGGTAAGAAACAACTCAGAGAGCTTCCCAAAGAACTATCTGTACCCTACATGCTTAAGGATTTTTCTCAGCATATTATATTAAATTTTAATTCAGAAAACTGCACCTCGAGGCTAATGCACAGCTTGAAACAGTTTTGGGGAGAGGGGAGCAACATCCATGCACTGCAGCAAGTCTCTCACGTATTTTAAAACACTCCTGCAATCCTCTGTCAATTTGCTACATTTACCATAAGCACATTCCTACAGAAATAAAACCTATGCAATTTGTGACACTGCAATTTTTCTTTAAAAGGCAACTGCAATAGCGTAAATAAATAAATGTATGAAAATAACACATTTTAGAAAAATATCTCAAAATACCAGCCAAAAAAGGGCATTACTTTACCAAGAACTAAGGCCCAGTGAAATTGGTACAGTATTTATAACCAGTCCCTTTGCCTGGTCCATGGAAAATATACTCCAAGAGAACACAAAAAAAACCACAAGAACAACTAAGGCAGCTTTCTTAATTCCTGCCAGGCTTCTGACAGAGTCTTACATCTCTGCCAGTTCTTCCTCTACGTTCCAGGAAAAGCTGCTCTTACCACTTCAGAAACACTGACACTGGGAGGTGGAGAAAGTTATTCCTCTTCCTTCTGCCAGTTCTGTCAGGCTGTATATCCCCTTTTGCACAGGCTGAGGTTTTTTATCAATAAAACTATAAAACTAAAAAAATTAGCAGGTGAAGATGACTTGGGAAAACACTTCTGAGGCTCATCCCCCCCAGAACCTGTACAGTGAAATGGCTAGTGAGAGCAACTTGGATACAACTCACCTACTCTCAGTCTTTAGTGCACCAAAAGCAGCAGTACAGCTGGTGAATCCCTGCCTTCCATCATCTTCTGAAGTCGAGCAGTGCCACGCAGATTAGACATCTGCAAGACATAGGTCTAGTATTCCAGAAGGAACTATGCAAGCAGAAACAGCTCCTGCCTAAGCACAGCCCAGCCTCTTTCAGCTCCCCAGGGGCTCTGGCACACGAACAAGGTTACACAAGGAACAGCCACACTCTACACTTACAATGTACAGACTACTCCACAGCAAAGCTTTCTTTGCAACACATCTCAAGGAACAAGCACAACAGCATCCCTCCTGTCATTAGGATCTAAGCTACCCTGACACTACACCACATCTATGCAGAGCCAGAGACCAGCAGCAGCAGGCAGCTCTGGCTCCCAGCAAAGCAGCACCTGGGAAGGCAGAGGAAAGGGTGTGCATCAAGCACAACTCCCTAACTCCTTCTCCACAAGCTTAACTTTGCTGGTGGCAGAAGGGAGAGGCCCCATCAGCACCATACCAATTGTGTCCCAGAGAGCACCTGAGCAGCTACAGAGGCGAGAGAG
>WKFP01015482.1:43008-61211 GCA_011057875.1 Pterocles orientalis
GCTCATTAAAAATCCTCTTGAGCTACATCCAGCTGCCTGGGTGGGAAATAAGCTGTTAGGGATTTGGGGCTGGTGTTTGCAAATGACTCGGGTGAGGATGCTGCAGACAGAAACCTGGCAGATGATAGTTTCTGTTTTGTAATGTCCAGATGAACCACAGAGTTATCTAAAGGTGTATTCCTGTCTCTTCTGCAGCCTTCTGAGGACCAGTTTGGCTTCTTACATCTCCTTGTGTCAGCAGGTAATTCTGGTTTACATCTTCGCTTTGGGGCAGAAAGCATCTCCCATCCAGGAGCTAGAGCTGTCTGAACGCCCGTGAAAGAAAATAAATGAACCTGGAACTGCCCCGACCATCAGCCTCTGCATGCCAGGCGGGGCGGGGGACAGCCACGCTCTCATCTCGCAGCTTTGTCCCCTCCCAAGGGCACGTCCTCCTCTGCAAAGCCATAGCTGGCATTGGTCTCCAAGACCCCACGGAGGTCAGAGGGGCTGGAGGGCTACGGGATGGGAGCAGAGCAAGGAGTGATGGTGGCGTCTTGGAAGAGATCAGCTGAACTCCGGGAGAAGGGAAGGAGGAGAGGACACGACCGCCAGCAGCAGGAGCAGGTTGAAGTGTAACAGGAGAAGAAAGTGATGAAAAATGAAGCAAAAACTCATCAGGGAAGGTTGGAAGAAATGCAGAGAGCATCACAGACATGACGTTCTCAACCGGTGCGTGGTCTCCTGTTAGCCATTCCTGAATGCTGCAGGGCCAGGAAGATCATTTCCCCACGAGCTCTCTTGGGAAGATGCTCGCTTCTGCCACCGACAGACAGCAAATGCAGAGACAGGGAAATTCCCCATCGGCTCTGCATCCACAGCCCCGAGCAAAGCTGCTCTCCTCCCTGGAGCAGAGCCGGGCACCGGCACAGTGGCTGCGGTGGCACCATCGGGGACCTCGGTAGGGAAAGGACCGAGCAAGCTGCTTGTATTTGGTGCCACAGATGAAAACCTTGGGGTTAAACCCAGCCCAAGCCCCCAGCCTGGGGAGAGAACTCTTCCAGACAGGGTCCAGAGAGGAGTGCCAGAGCTGGGGACTTCTCATGGAGTTTACAAGCGGTGGGCTGGATTTGCCCCCGAGAAAAAAAGAAAAAAGAAAAAAGACCCTCCTGTAGCTAGCTTGCGGCAGGAATGTGAGTGATTCTGCTCATGCAATGAACCAGTGGCTCAGGCTGCATCCCCACACCCAGCTAGCTTGCCGTGCTGTTACCCGGAGAGCTCCGCGACCGGCTGCAATTTCTGTTGGAATCGAGTTTCCAGCTGATGCACAGCAGGAAAAAAAAAATCTGATTAGCAGCGTCTGCAAGAGGAAGTTGTTTCAAGTCAGCTTGCAGAGAAAGAGCCTTTACAGCAAGAGGGACCGGGAGAGGTTTATTGGAGAGGCAAGAGCAGGTCCAAAGGTGAGTCTGGTCCCTAGGGACAGCCCCAGTCCCCACAGGCGGGACCTGGTGCCTCGCTCCCGGGCACCAGCAGCATCCTTCCGACAGGATGTGGTCACGCAGCCACTCGGTCCTTGGTGGCAAAGGTAGAAAAAGGCGTTTCTAAAGGTGGACTGAAAAGAAGGATTTTTGCAGACGGACAAGCAAAAAATGCGGGTGAGTTTGTTCTCTCCTCTTTAGCTGTCCTCCGTTTAAAGAGCTGGCTCAGAAATCACCCCCTGTGTGTGTGTGTTCTGCAAATCTATAAAAACGCAGAAGGAGACTAACTGCTGTCCTCGGCTACTTTTATATCGCAGCGTATTTCTCTTTGACTCAACGTTTGATTGTTTTTAATAACACTTTATATCTTACAATAACATTTAATACCTTTAATAGCATTTTATATCTTATCATAGCTGCATTTATAGCAATTGTTTGCTCCTAAATACATATAGAGTGTTTTAGGAGATAGTATTAAAATTATCTCAATTTCCAATGGTTAAACTTATGAAAAAGTTATTTTTTTTTTTTAAAAAGGAGTTTTACTTACATTTATATTGTCTGGAGTTTCAATCCTCAGATTCTGAAAAAATAATAGATTAATTAAGCCTTTCGAATATCATCTTCGTTAACGCTAATAAAAATAAAATATCACATAAATAGACTGCTTGACTTCCGAAAAAGTTAAATATTCAAGAACAAATGGATTCAGTATGTCACATTTTAGGTTAGAGAGGTGGAAATGGAGCTTACGTGACTGTCCCTTGTCGCCGACTCCCACATCTGCTGCAGCAGCATCAGGAGCTCGGCCACGCTGCTCATCGGGAGAGCGGCGGAGACGCCAGCAGCCAGCAAGAGGAGGTAGAGATGGGTCCGCATCCTCCTGCTGTGCTCACAGAACCTGCTCCTGGACCAGTCCTCGACCATTTTATCATCTCTCCCCATGGAAAAAACAGTTTAGGTTGATTTTGAAAACTGATACCAAAAAAAAACCCCCACCAAGGGTCATTTGTTGAGATTTTCTGGAAAAGAAAGGTTCCAGTAAACTGGGTTTAACCTTGGGGCACACTCCTTACCCAATCAGCAGTTCCACAGAAGTAGGTGATAAAGATGTAACGATGTGGCCTTTCAATCGCAAAATTAGTAAAACATAAGATGACCACCAAGCAGTGCTGTCTCCACAGCACTTCTCTAGAAGTCAAACATCTCTGATATCAGCATACAATCTTCTGATAGGCAATAGGAAAATGACTGTGTTGCAAGGAGAAAAAAACCCAAAACCAACCCAAAACCCCATGGAAAATATGTGGACCACTGCCTAGAAAAGGAAGATGACAGCATTTGCATAATACTGGTGGAGAAATTTGGTCAAAATGCAGGTATTCCATAAGGATTAATTAATTTCCAGCAGGTGTTGGAGCAGGAGGGAGGCTCCGGGGCTGGGAACAGCGGAGCAGCTCCGCTGGGTGGGGAAGGAGGGATGCAGGATGCTCCGAGGGTATCGGACCCATGGGCAGGGCTGGTGCTGGGGAGCTGGTTTCGTGCCGTCACTACCCAACTTGCTGGCTGGGAGCTGGCAAGGGGGAAGCCCCCAGGGTTCAGGAGGGTCATGTCTAAGGTCTTAACTCTTTGAAGGTATTATGGGTTGATATTTGGCCAAATTAGCCAATTATGTGACTTGTGTTTCCCTCTTTCCTGGGAGCTGGAAAAAGCCTTTTTTTTTTTTTTTTTTTTTTTTTCCCCACTTTTTCCTTGGCTGATGGTTGGTCCTTCCCATACCGCAGCGGTTCCCATCACCACTGTGAGGGTTTGCCCCAGGACCCGCTGCCACGGTCCCCCCACCCTGGGTCCCGCCGCAGGAGCAGGTCTGCCTCCTCTTCCCCTCCTGGCCAGCGCAACCCATCCGGTATCTCGGGCCTTTCCTCCTCCGGCCTCTCTCGCGTTTCTGACCAGTTCTGCAGAATCCTGGCACTGTCCCAGAACGTTGTACAAACTCTGTGATGACTTTTTTTCCCCCCCCTTGCCAAATTTTGGTATCTCATGTTCAGGAGACGACTCCCGGTTCCCAGGAATTACAGAGTCTGTTTTCTGCACAGATCAGCAGCAAAAACTGAGCCGGTCTCTCTGCAGGGCTCTGGCCAGCTCCCAAAAGAGCGAGATGGGTATGACCGCTCTGGCTTCTTCTGACCTACTCCAAAATCGTCAGGCTTTGCAACGCAGGGTTTTTCTCTTTTCGTTTTTCCCCTCTCTTCTCCTGGAGATAACAGCCGCTCGGACGCTGGTTTTTCTCTCCAGGCTGGCTCCGTGTCCCTGCACAAACCTCAGCCCCAGGTTCACTGTTGTTCTGGTGGTTTGAAGTTTTTTTTAATGTGAATGCAGGGTTAAGAAGCTGAAGGATGATGTAAGAACAGAATAGGGCAACGTAAGCGACAGGTCCTGAGCTTCGGGATGCTTTGGTCCCTGTAGCTCCGGACATTGCGCTGGGAGCACGGGCAGAGCGAAGGCACAAACACTGATAGAACTGGTAAGAATAAGAATAAAAAAGAAAAGAATAAGAATAAAATGAGAGGAGAGAAGATTTCTGAAGAAACTCTGGAGCCTGGAGAAAAAGTCACTTAATCCAAAGTGACTCAGTTTGAATTTGGAATGCTCAGGAGTATGGGAGTGAATAAATGATGTAATTAATCAGTGAATTCATTAATTCTGATCCTAATGAAACAAGTGTTTCAGTGGGGGTCAGGGTGTGATAAGCAACGTTCCTGTTATGATTTAAGAATATTATTGGAAAAAGAATCTGGTGTAGCTACAAATGACGACAAGAAAGCCACCCCCAAAGGTGCTGCTGGTGGCAGAGCTGCAGGCTGGGACCATCCCCTGGAGCAAGGACCTCTCTGCACGGAGCAACGGCCACTCCTGCGGGTACGTGCCTGCGTTAACAGGCTCGGCAGACTCGGCAAACACCTTGTGTGCAGTGCCCGGGGAGGTGGACCTCAAGTGGCCCATGGGCACTGGCAAGTGGTGGTGTGCTGCTGTCACCTTCGCATCTTTTTGCTGGTGTTGTTAGCTGGAAGCTGCAGCTGTTTGCAGCAGCTGGGTTTGTTCCTCCATCTAGATAAGCGCGAGTTACGATGCTCAGATAAGGTTTCTTTACGGGTGCAAGCAGGTAATGCAGCAGGGATATGGTGTACGGTAGTGTTTGCCCCTCCAGCCTGCCAGGCGCAGGAGAACGGACGTTTCTGGAAACTGGGGAACAGATTGCGTCCCCCAAACCATCTCTCCCCTGAAGATGGCAACGGCTGCTCACAGCCAGGGCAGGTCCCCGGGGAGGTGGAGGCTCGGTTGGAGCTGTTGGGGCAGGTGATGCTCCGGGGTGCTGCTGGCAGGGACCCCTCTGCGATCCCCCCCTTCCCTCCTGTCCTGGGGTGTCAGGAGTGAGGGGGGTCCAAGGGGTGGCCGAGGGGCATCCAAGGGGAGCTCGAGAGGGGTCTGAGAGATGCCTGAAGGAGGTCCAAGGGATGTTCAAGGGGGTCCGAGGGGTGTCCTCTGGTGCCCCAGAGCCGCTGCCCAGGGCATGCAGCCCATGGGTGCTGCCGGGGGGACACGCTGTGAAATGGTGTGTGGGTGTTTCGGTGGTAACTGGGATGAACGGGGGGAACGGTAAATGGAGCTCTAGAATAGAGTGACGTTTGTGACAGGCTCTGCGTTGTGTCCTTTCCCCCTCTTATCTCAAAGGGCAGGAGAGATGTGCGAGGAGATGATGGGGCTTTGGAGATCCTATCTTAGAATCATAGAATGATTCTTGTTTTTTAAATCCTCCTGAATAAGCAGGACTAATGTAATCTCACACATGGAAACTACACTTCATCTGCAAACCTCATCAGTACCTGTTTTGTCCCATTTCTTAAAGATAACCGGTTCCTGGGCATCCGTGGGTGGCTGCAACGTCCCACCCAAGCAGATGCTCTGTGGTCCCGCACGTATTTGGCCGCATGAAAAGCTGGAACTAGGGTTTGCGAGACCCCCTCCGGACCCCTTCTCTCCACTCCTGGGAAAGCAGAGCCGCTCAGGACCACAGGGTTTGCTTCCTCCTGGGCTGGATCCAACCCAGAGACACACAGGTGACGGTGGGGGGGGTCCCTGCACCAGCTCTCCTTTCTATTAGCGTGTGAGCTGCTACTAACCTGCAGAAATGCTCTGAAACGCTTTCTCTCTACGGTTATGCTTCAATGTGTTGTGCTGGGGGCTCAGCGGTGTTTTCTCTTATGGTGGCAAATTTTCTGACCCCAAGCTGATCCACCTCCTGGGGTTTTATCTTCAGTTACACCTTCTTCCAGACAGTGCTAGAGAAAAGGCAGGTAAGGGCAAAAAAAAACCCCAGGGCTCTAGCAGGGGGTCTCAAGTCACATTGGCAGGATTTATGGGATGAGTTTGTAGCTATCTGCTGCCTTTCACAGCATGCCCCTTGTCAGGGCGCTGGTGCAGTGAGGTACAGTGCAGAAGCAGGCTGGGATGCTCCAGCAGCGAGCAGAAATCCTGCTTCGTGCAGCGGGGATAAAAGATAAACCCCCGGACGTTGCTCTTGCCAGAGGAGCATCCCGCAGCAGCGCTGCTCCATAGAGTGGCTCCTGCAGCATCTCTGCTCGGGTGCTTGCGCCAAGGCCAGTCCCAAGCCAGGGAAATTGGGAAATTTTGCAAAGATTGGTCTTGACCTGAATGACATCAAATCTTTTCTTAGGAAACAGGCTGTTAGGAGGAATGTTGTTTACAGCGATGGTCCGTGGAAATGACTGCATTCTGGAAACAACATGTGCAGTATCTGAGCAGTTTTACAGGGGAGAAAGGTTTTAACTCTGCTTGGGGAGGTCAGAGCCTGCCTCGCCGAGGTGGGCTGGGGCAGGGGTTCAGCGGGAACGATGCTCAGGCTGGTTTTCCTGATGCTAGTGCAGTACGTGAGGTTTATTCAGTACGTACCCATTAGTGTAGGTAATTTATTGTGTATTACCAAATGCACTGCAAAGCATAAAGGATTTTAAATGCAAGGACTAACCAAGCCTTCTGTTTTCCGGATTTTCCTTTTTCTGCACAAAGTGAACCATACAAGATCTATACGATCGTCCTGTAACTCCCTGAAGTGGTGCAGCAGAGGAGCAGCGGGGGGATGCTCACCTCTGCATCTCGGCAATTCCTTCTGGCAGCTTTAACATCTCTCCTGTTTGGCTTCCTCAGCCAGAAAACAAAACTGGTAGGAGCTCAGAAACCTGGGATTATACTTCTTTTAGCATAAACAACTCCGTATACTTGTCCGTAGTTTTTTTTGTTTGTTTTCTGATTTTTATCATGGAAGCACGGTGCTGGGTTTCGGTTCCCAACGTGCTCTGCCCCTCCGCATGCAGCGAGAAACCTTCCCAACACCAGGCTCTGCCCGAGTTTGATTTTATTTAGAATTTTATTTCCTAGAAAATGAAAGCCTTGAGGCTTTTCCTCTTCACTCGCAGCAGTGAACAGCATTGCACGTGAATTCGGACGGTTGCACAGCCAGCCTGGTAACTCCTTCCACCCTCGGGTGCAGCCCTTCCCTCCCAGGACTCCTACAAAACCTCCTTCGTGTGTCTTGATGACTCTGGTTTGAAACAGCACCTTTCCTTTCTCTTCTGAAATGACTCTTCCATAGGTCGGCCAGATTGCAAAGGGATGATGCACCACGCTGGCAGCACGGTCCCTCTGCGCACCGAAAATCCGTTTCTCCCACTCAAGGTGCTTTGAAATGCTCCCAAGGGCTCAGAATTGTCTTATAATCCTGGTGTTAGTATCCCCTGAAGAGCAGACAGCACGAGATGAGAATTAAAGGTGCTCCAAGCTCTGCTAACAGGAGGTAAAATGCTTCCAGAAGAGCAAAATGGAAAGAAAACGGATTTCCCTGCACGGACGGACCCACCGCAAGGTAACGCAGACAAATAGCGAAAGAACACGCTTGTAGGTGTGAGCTGAGTTTACACCAGGTTGTATAAAGAGATGCTGTAATTAGATATTTCTTCTCCTTAATTAGTTAATTAGGGTCCAGTGCGGTCTTTTAAGCGTCAGCAGGATTTCTCTGTGCTTGCCCGGGGTGGGGGAGCCACCGGTACATCCCAGTCTAGCTGACACTTGTGACGGGTTTTAGCAGGGTTTGGGAGGAAAGGTGAGTTTTTATCATGGCTTGTGGTAGTGTTACAGTCACTCAGCAATGGTTGGTTGAAAGGGTTTTTCTCTGGTTTCGATTAAGATTATATCACTTCTGCAAACGTTGCTGTAAAATGCCACCTCTGCTGCTGGTTTTCGGCTTTATGCAGAAAGCTGGGATGAACCCTAAAATAAAAGGAAAAAAAATTGTTCTCCAGCCTTACATCAGTTTTAGCAGTCACGCGTCATTTGCAGTTACTTGTGAAAGCTTTGTTTAATTAATTAATGCCTCTTCTGTCTGGGTCATGTTTCCCGGCTTATCGCATCCCCAAGGATGCGCTGTGCCTCCCCGGGAGCTGCGCCAGCGGGCTGCTCTTTAGAGGGGTATCTCCTCATCTTCAGCTCTCAAAATTCAGCGTTTCGCTGTTGCCTGCTCTTGCTAAACCTCCGGCAGGCCTTGGCTTGGGGGATGTTGTCCTCTGTGTTTCCTCTTTCCAGCTGTATTTATTTGCTCTGACTGAGGTTTGTTAGTTTCCCAACCCAATGGATCAGCTGCTGTCGCACTGCTGAGAACAGTGGCTGGTTTCATCCTGGCTTTTCGCAGCCACCAAGAGGAGGATCCCTTTGCCGTGCACCTTTTTATTCCTTTACTGGCCATGTCTTGCCTACCTCTTACAATCCACAAACCTGCTGGGCCCTTGGGCAAAATGATTCTCAATTATTTATTCATGAGGTTGACTTCACTGGTCTGTGACTTCCCAAAAACACATCTATGCCAAGTGCCTTTGACTTAAAACTTAAGCAAAGATGATCTGTTGTCACAATAAATATGTTAAATAGATAAAGAACGTGTACCATGCAGGTATACTGCACTGCAGTTACATCCAGGAACTTCAGGAAAACATGCGGATTTCAAACTTAATTCTGCATGTTGTTAAAAGATAGCCTTTTCTCTTTTTTTTTTTTTTTCTCCTGCCTTCAGGAAAATAAAAATTCTGCCAATTTTGTAAATGTCTGTAGGAGAGCACATTCATGGATCTGTCTTCTAATGTGTATTTTTTTAATTTCACTCACACAGTTTTTTTTCAAGCCTTGACATACACTCTAATTATGGCAGTGGACAAACCCCCCAACAGAATTAATAGTTTAAAGTTTTTATTTGTTATCACTTTGAACATTGACTCTGTACAAATACAAAAGCTCTCTATAAATAAAATAAATATGTGTATAAGACATAAATATCTGATAATACACACAGAAAACATTCACGTTAATGTCGTGCCGTCTCTCCCTGGTGCTCCGGGGTAGCTTTGCAGTATTCCGTCGGAACCGGCTCTAGTGTTGGGTGAAAGATGTCCCCGGCTCGCTGGGTTGCCAGCACCCTCGGCAGGGTTTCTAGCACCTCTCGTGCAGGTTTTCAAAGAACTTTGTGTAGCGCCTCAGGGCGCTCCGCGGGGGCACCTCTGTCATCGGGCAGGAACCATCTCTCTCGGGTTTCTAGAAAAATAACAACAACAGGTAACAGGAGAGAATACAAAGAGCACTTTGCTGCGGAGTTGTCGGTGGTTGTTCAAGGCTGTATTTAACCAGGAGAAAGGACAGATCTTCATGAATGAGTGGAGAGAAGGCTCTGGGAACCAGGAATACTTCCTCCTGGCTGACTTTGCTCACTGCGATGAGGCTCGGGACCTTTTCTTACTGATCTCCTGGCTAACGACAAGTCCAGGGTTTGTCTAAGGGTGATGCAACTTTTAGAAAACTAACTTCCATCCAGACTCTACGAATTTCCGGTAAGTATTGTCTATCAAACCCCTGCTGAGCAGCAGCCGTAAGGCTCAGCAGTGCGAAGTTAAGAGTGTACAGAGAGGGCATCAAAATTTTGCTGTTGACTTTAGTTGACCAGGATGCTGGGTTGCTTAATTTTGTATGTTTTGAAAGCAAATGAGCAATCCATTCACACTAATTTCACATTTTCACCTGTTGATTCACTATAAATAACTGATGAGAAACTTACTGTACGTGCTTTCTTTAAAGCTGATATGATGTGGTCCTTGTTTTTCTCCATCCGAGAAATGTATGTTCTCATTTCATCATTCCTACAGTGACGTTTCAGCCATTCCACGGTTCTTTCAAGCTGACAGGGAACACGGTTGCACTAAGAAAAAATATCAAACAACAGAAAAGTTATATTCTGCCAAATTAGCTAAACTTAATCTTTCATTAAATTCAATAGCTAACTGCATGCACGCAGAAGCAGAGATTACCTGTTGTCTACCCTATTTCTGTACAGTCAGGGAAAGGGGAACTTTTCTGTGTTTTTTGGGATTTGATAATAATCTACAGCAGGAGAGAAAAAAGCATATAACACTAAAAAAATCCTTATAAAGAAAAAACAGGGTAAAGGGTTGTGAAAGAGGGATGAAATGGATTGTGGTTGCAGTTTTATCAAAATCACGCCGAGGAGCTCGGGGAGATTTGATCTGTGAACTGCCTCTCGCAGCCTCCATCACCGGCTGGAAGGACAGAAGCACTGTACCCTTCTGTCTGTAAAGTGCTGCTCTTCACCTTCTTTAAAGCTGCAAACATTTTTTCCTCTAAAGAAAAGGCCTCCCAACGACAGGCTGCCTGTTCTTAGTTATTTCTCATGAACCTTTTTTCAGCTTGCAGAGCCCGAGAAATCTGCAGACCACAGGCTGAAAACCACCGATCAGCAAGGCTGTGTGTGATAACTCACCGTGCCTGCAAATTGCTTCCTTCAGAGACAAGCTCCACGATGCTTTATAACACTCACCTCATCTGTTTGCCGAGAGGTAAGAACGCTTTAGCCTTTCCGGTACTAACCATGTTCACCGCTTTCTGCTCTAAACGACAGCAGGTCCCGGTCAGGGTCGGTACCTCGTACCGTAAGGTTGAGAACAGCCTCAGCACCGAGCTCTCTGCGAGAGCTGCTGAGATTGAGTTCTGCAGAAGCATAACCAAGCCTCAGAGACCTTGGTCTCTAAATTGGTTATTTATTTCCACAACTTTTTGCTTACAAGGAACTTCACTGCATTTGATAGAGCTGCTCGCGGACATCCCATTAGCATGTGTATTCCCTTTTTGTGAGATTGGGTCTTTTTGAGTAGTCAAACTCTCTCTTTCTCTCAAGATCTGCTGCAAAGCATCAGCGTTTTCCAAACGATTAGCAACAGCAGTAATAAAGAAGCTTTGAAAGTCTTACCTGAAATTTCCTGCAAGGCACGGGAAGAAAGGTCTAAAATTTTAAAAAAGAAATTAATGTTAGAAAGTGTTTCTCTTCTAAGTCGCTGCCACATTGTTAAACATCTCTAGCTACGTATCGTCTTCATCAGGTTTGCTATTTCTGAACTTCCTTTGGGGAAACAATTGCAGTGCCAGCTTCTGAGGAGAGGTTGACACGCAGTGCCTTCAGCATCTCGAGTTTAACAAACAAAACACAGGACATGCAAACCAGAGCTGAAACTAGCCCAGACTCCATTTCATACTTCCATCAAAATAACTGCAGAAAACGAAGAAGAAAAGACAACGACCCACCTCCTCACTTGCTAGATCTACCAGAGCCTTGAAGTTTGCTTGAAATTCTTCTATCGCGCTGCCCATTGAGCCAGATAAGCAGCAACTCACTAAGAAGATATAGAGCGCCAGCATTTTCGCTTCCAGGAAAGCTGTGTTTGATTTATGCCCTTTTAACACCATGTGCTGCCTATATATACTCGTGTACACCTTGAATATTAAACCGAAGGGAAAGTTTTCTCATAGAGGAAAAGGCACAAGAATGCAGTGTGAATTATTATAGGCACTGTGGGATGCCTCAGTGGGGGCAGGTTGGGGGTTTCCTTCCCTCTGACATCAAATAAGGGGAAAATACCTTTGTAGATAAGAGATGTCATTTTCTTACACGATATCAAAAAAGCTGATCACAGGAAATAGGAGTATTCCTTGTACAGCACACATCTTTATGTGGTTCTATTCTTACATTTGCATCATGTAATCAGACAGATGGAGACGATCTGGAAATCTAAGTCATTCTTACATTCCACTCAGCAATATGACATCCTTTGTTCACCAGGATTTCCAAACATATAGTGAAAAATCATAGCCAGTCCTTAGACACACACAGACCCCAACATCACCTAAATAATCTGACTTCTTTAGCCTCCTTCCTCCACCCTTGCTGCTCGGTGAAATTCAGCGTGGGATATATAGCTGGGGAAAGCATGGGCTTCGTTAGCAACAGCCAAATAGTAAAAGCGTGGTGGGCATCAGCGGCAGAAATGAGCAGTCCTGGCATCATGCGAAAACCTCATTTGAATTTAAGGAAATCCTTCAGCATTAGTGGAAAAACTCTATAGACTGAAAAAGCCTGAAGTGTGTATAAATGGCTAAAAAATACTTTCAGATGCCTGGCAAGCGCTTGTGAGAGGGTAACAGTCACCCATCGAAAGGTTACAATTTTCCAGCAAAATCGGACAAATCACTCAACAATGTGAGAGGAGTCATCTGGTTTTCCACAGCTATCTGCTCGAGAGTCACAGAAACACAGGAGAGCTCGTGCTCATCAAATAATTCATTTCTCGATACTTAATTTTATGAACAGACATGTTTAAGTCTGGTTGAAAACATTGCTGGGCTAAACTTTTAAACACTTTTTAATATTAAAATACCTATTCTTGTCTTAAAATTCAGTGTAACTAGAAGTTTAAAAAAAACCCTCTTGAAAGGATCTTTTGATCCTAATTCTGGAAAAAGCTTTTAACAGCAGGCTCATAGAGCATCCTATTGAAAAGAGCACATCCAAAGGAACACAAGAACCCCTCCAGCTGAAAATGTTTGGATCCTGGAAGAGCACAAGGGGAATAAAGCAACATATACTTACCTTCCTCCATCGAAATCAGCATTTGACTACTCTTAGAGACAGGATGCTGAGTGAGATGGACTTTTGCCTGACCTGGTATGGCCACTGCTTCCTAGGGGGAGAGGGATAAAAAGCATTTATGATAAACTAGGCAGAAGAAAAGCAAATCTCCTGAAAGGTTTCCCTTTCCCATAGTGTGGATCTAAAGCAAAAATTTTGTTACATTCCACAAATGGTGGTAGTTTTACTAAAATCATTGGTATAGAAATTAGCATGTCTATCATGTCGTGTGCTAATAGAGTATTTATTTTTTTTAGTTTTAACAAGAATTAAAGGAGTAAATGTTATTCTCGCTCTACTGGCCCATAACCTAATTTTTCTGGGCTGTCACCTGCATCTGAATCACCAACAATGTCTTTAGCCTTTTGAAATAATTAAAAATTTTGCCCAAAACTGATCATAGCCATGGTGACGTACCACGAAGGTATGATTTGAGTGAGGAAGAAGATGCGCATGATTTTTAATAATGGAACACTTCTGTCCATCATCCAGGAATAGAACCATGGCAGTTCTCTGTATCACAGTATCGATGAGTCTTGCAGAATTTGAATAAAGAAAGAGTTGTGACATTACAGGAGGTACGGGGGAGTAGAATGGAAAAAATGTATGAAGGCAACATAGGATAAGTGTCTCCCAGTAAAACACCATTCACCCAACTGCAGCAGAAAGAAATGAGATCAATATGTAAGGTTCTATTTCCCAGCTGAGAGCATGTATCTTGTCTGTCAGACTTTGCATCCGTGCTTATCCTGTAGGGTGGAGTGAAAGCAGAAGTGAGAGTGAATTAAAAACAAAAAAAAAAAAGAATCAGGTAAATGAAGACATTATAGTGGTTAAAAAAGTGTCAAGGAAGGATGGGTACTTGAAGGAAAAATAGTGATATAAGTTACTGCGAGACAGGCAGTGCAGTGAGCCAAGAGCAGCATATGAAATGACGGGGTGGACTGCAAAGAAATGAGAATGAAGACAAAACGATTTGGCTGAGTCAGCAGCTCGGTGCTGCCGGCAGAGTCGGGTGTCTGGGGCATTCCTCCAGGCCTGACTCGGAGCTGAACTAGGTTTGCAAATCAGGCGATGATAAAATCTGTGTTCCCCCAATTCTCTATGAAGTGGTGCATTAAGTTACAGATAAAAAGCCATGTGGACCAGTGAAGGCTGGCTCTTCCAATGTCTCGGCCTTTAGAACTAGTTTGGAAAGAAACACACGTTGAAGAGATCAAAGTACCTGGTAGAATAAGAGAAAAGGTAACATGGATTGCTGCAGATGGATCATGCCAGAGTGACCAGACAGCCTTGATCGGTAAGAGGCTTCATCCTGTAAGACAAGGATCCTGGGTATCTGGGGTTTAGCAAAGCACTGCACCAACCGATAACGTATTGGTTAATCTGGAGGAGATGTGAAAGTATTAAGGCAGATGAATATTTTACTGGGCTGTGGTAAGAGTCATGTTGAAAAGGAAAGTTATTAGGCAGAAGGAGATAACTAATGAACAGCCTCAAGATGTAATCTCCGTCCTACTGCCATTAACAACGTGGTTGACCAGTTGAACAAAGAACTCAGACAGTGGGAGAGCTTGGCTTGATTATCTGTGAAAATGAAGGTTGAGAACATGTTCAGTCTACAAACAGATTGGAAGATAAGAGCAGGAAGAAGGTATCTTAGATACAGGACAACGTTCAGACAAATTCAAACGGGGAACGCTCCAGCCACCAGACTTTTAGGCTGGAAATATAAAAGTTTGTAACCACTAGTTGTTCTTCTACCTAATGTTCCAACCAGTTCTATAAAGGAGCGTTGACAGATTTCTAGAAGGGACGACAAGATAATCTGCATTGCAGGAGACTGGAAACAGTGACTCAGGTAGTCCCTTCTGCTCCTCAGACTTTCATCTTCATACTTTCACATTCAGAGATCTACATCCTCTGAAAGGCTGATTACTGTGCTGAGTGTCAGTCAAAGGAGACAGATCACAAGTGAAGAAAGCATCTCACCAAACCATCCCACAGTAGCATAAACACTGATTTAGAGAACAGATTTCATACTGGTGCGAAACTAGTGCGTGTGAAACAGAAAACTCTTACCAGAAACAAGGCAAACAACTAAGTCACCTAATTAAGGACTTTTGGAGAATATTCCAGAGGTCAGACTGGTTGCAGAGTCAGGATACGGTCTGTGCATCACCCAACAGCAACATGGAAAAGTGTTGCCATAGAGAAAGCAGCAACCACAGAGAGTGATGGCACCGTGCTCCTGAACAACTGAGTCACAAGGAGGCAGCTGCCGGGCAGGAGACGGCACCCAAATGGAGTACGATCTAGTATCATCTATCTAGGTGCTTCTGAGAGATGGGTACGACTTTTATCTTTGGCTTTGGCAATATTCTTACAGCCTGCTGTGCCAGTAACATCTCAGGAAGTGCACACTAGCCTCTTGTCTCAAGATCTGTAGTGGCCATAGCTCACATTTTGGGAATTTCTTTCGCACTCCTAAAAAGTAGGATTATCCTCAGCCTACAGTCATAGAGAGCTCCTGAATTGTTAGCCACAAACCACCTGCTGGCTGCCAGCTTACTTCACCTATCATTTATATTACTCATTTTAATTACAGATGATGCCGAGATTGAGCACAAAGGGCTGTTTTCCAAAGTTTGCCTGTTACCTAACCATGAACTTGGCCTGATACAAGACTGGCTGCTTCGTTTCCCTTCATAGAGGGTGCACAGTAAGCACGAAAATACGCTGGTGAAGCTCTAAATCAACTTTGGAGTTGGCTGAAAGCATAAGCAAGTGAGATTCCCCAGCCTGGCAGCTCGCCAGTTTACCTACAGGTGAGCCTGAGACAGCTCCCCCCTGGAGAGGGGCTGCCGGGAAGGGGTGAGGGTGTTGGTGGCATCCGCAGCTGGCAGGGTGTCCCCACGGTTGGTCCTGGAGGGACTCCTGATCCGTAGGAGCAGCATAGGAAAGTCCCAGGGAAGGGAGGAAGGGACAGTCCTCTGGCTTTTTTTTGTTGTTGTTCTAGTTGGACTTTTTTCTACCTGGAAGATGAACAGGGGCTCTGGAGCAAAGAGGAAGAGGTGCTTCTTGCAGTGGATGGGGAAGAAGACTGGTACAAGTGGGCAGAGGACGTCTGTGGGCTCTAGAAAGAAATGAGCAAAGGGAGAGATCCTTTTCTCTGCCCACAGTCACCTGGAACCTTCCTGCAGTCCCCAAAACCGCCTCAAAGCTCCAGTACTCCTTTCCAACCCCTCTGTAGACCCCAAAGCACCTGTGAAATGCTGAGTAACCTCCGATTGAACAGTGCCTGATGGCACTCGCTGTGCAATAGCCGGAGCTCACAGTCCACATCCTCTAGATCTGATGATACAGCTCTCAACGCGCTGTGTTATCCTTATAATGCTCCATTAGCTGACTTCTTAATGCGCTTTGTGCATGTGATCATTATTAACGAAGTTATTTGGTGATGTAAAACTGTGAGAGATTGACTTTCTCATCATGGAAATAAAGGTCAGCTGCCAAACTCCAGATTTGGCTTAGAATTTAGGATTTCCCTAATGCCCAGGATTTTTCCTCCAATTCTTTTCCAGGACAGACTGGAATGTTGAAAGTGTTTAACAAACTACGCTAAGATCATGAATGTCACAAAATCAGCAGTATTAAGAGTTTATGTTTTCACAGGTACACAGAAAAGGATAGATAACGGTTGAGGACTTAACCAGAAGCAGTTGAAGTTTTCTGTATTGCAGAGAAAGTGGTTATTTTCCCTTTCCCCGTTTTCTTCAGAGTAAGAAATAACCTACACATTTTGAAGTGATCTGAACTTCTACTTTGTGACCCTAGTGAACATTGATAGGAACAACTCTCACAGCAGTTTCTGTCATTCTGTCCAACAATGGACACACGTTATCCATTGATTTCCTGCTTAACTGTTCCAGTCGTACTATTTCGTGCCAGTTCTACAACTACTTGCTTGGCTGCTGAGAGCAGGATCAATATATGTACTATGCTACCTATGGTATAAAACATGCACCCTTGCTAAAGGTGCCATGTCTGGTTTCATTTTTTTCTCGTTTACCCCTGTTTTTATAAAAGAAAAAAAAAAACAGACTTAGCACTGTGACTAAGAAAGTATATAAACCAGGTGGACTTAGTGGCAAAAAACTGCATGGAACTACATAACTTGGCAATCTCCCTTCGGATACATACAGAAGGCACTTCCGAATGCTTTCTAATTTAATTAGGAAAATGAGATTTCTGTGGGTTTCTTTCCAGATTACAGAAGTTGCTGGAATTGCACCTGCTGGTATGAAGTTGCTGTGCTCAGCTGTCTGCGGAACAAGGGAAGCTGTGTGCATTTCATGTGAAAATCTGCTGCAATTTATTGTTGCATTTTGGTAAGTCCAACAAAATTCACCTTTGTGCTTGTGTCAATGCACAAGCCAGATTTTCAGAAAATGGTGAGCAAACAAAAAGCAGGATTGTTTCTTTACAAACAGCTTATATTCTATTTCCAACAACTTTTGTAGGCAGGTATAAAATGCAGAAGAGAATATTATATGCCATTAAGCAAAACATCTCTCTTAATGAGAGGCCACCTGTCTGGGTTTCATACTGTGCAGGAGAAGCTGTTCTTGGAGGATGTGCTGGAGGGTCCTTACACATTTCAGCTGCTCTAACAGCATGCCCCTGGATGCCCAATGCTTTTTTGGGTCCTGCTAAGATGTTAATTTCAAAAAATATCTTATGCCTCTTAGTTTAGTCATTCTTTCCTTATTTTTCATATGGATTTGAAGGAAAGTTTCCCCCAAATTAAACCTAACCGGAGCAATCCTGCAATCAGATGTACGGCTAGACTTCATCCTCTCCCTGCACCGAGCACAACGAGATTGCTGTAGAATTTCTGCCGTTGTCTTCTAGATTTCCTACTAAGGCAGGTGAATTACCAGATCGCACAACACCTCAGACTTGTAAACCATTTCCTGACTCTCATCTGCCGCTGCGAGAGAGGGACTCATCACACTTACACTACCGCCAGCGTCATGGTGAACCGCCGCTCACCCACAGCCCCGAGGACTCACGCTGCTGCTGGAAACACTCGCCTGGCACCGCTGCAGCCGGCCGGGCAGCTCCCATCGCGCCGTGCCAGCTGCTCGCACGCCGGTCAGCGAGCCCATGCTGGCTCTGATTCAACAGCACGTAACGGGCAGAGCGAGCGGACATCAAAGCCAGCGTGGGAAATGTGGTTTGTGAGCCAGAAGCACCGAGCTGGATGGCTGTGGGGATCCGCAGGCGTGCCTGAAAAACGAGGCTCAGCCCCACGCTCCCACACCTCCGTCGCACCCCGGTCTGTTCATCCCTTAACCATCCTGGGGAAAAACAGGGCTCATCCAGGGGGTCATCCCCTGTCACTCAGCTCCCTTTGTCTTCCAACGGGTGACCTCTCCGTTCTGGGCACAGCCGGAGTTTTCCGCCAACACGGCTGCCGGACCAGCGCTGCGGGGCACCGAGCCATGGCAGCGGGCTGGAAATGTTATATTAAAACTCTCTGAAATTATTCTTTTAGCATTGTTTTGTGTTTTTAATGAAAGCGTTAATGGCATCTCAGCAGGGGTGTGGGCCGAATCTCGGGGGGGAATGGGGGGGGTCCCAGGATAGGG
>WKFP01015482.1:61231-74306 GCA_011057875.1 Pterocles orientalis
GAGGGGCTGGGGGATGAGGAGAGGGACTGGGGGATGAGGAGAGAGGCCAAAGGATGAGGAAGGGAGCCATAAGGATGATGAGAGGAGCTGGCGGATGAGGAAAGGGGCCATCGGCCTGAGGAGAGGGGCTATAAGGATGACAAGCGGGGCTGAGGAAAGAAGCTGGGGCATGAGGAGAGAAGCTGGGGGATGAGGAGATGGGCCATCGGGATGGGGAGAGGGGCCGTGGGGAAGAGCTGGGGCGGAGCTTCCTTATCGCTGCTCCCTTCTCTCGCCCCCCACGGCCGGGCCAGCCCGCGGGTCCGCCCGCTCGGCGAGGGGCGGTAGCGAGCCGGGGCGGGGCCCGCTATTGCCGGGGCGGGGCGGTGGCGGGCGCGGTGGCTGCCGGAGCGCGCGGGACGGCGGCGGGGAGCGGAGGTGACCGGGCGGGGGGAGCGGGGCGGCGGCAGGGAGGGCTAGAGCAGGGCCGCCCCCGCTGTGGCGGTGCCATGGTCTCTCCCTGGAAAATGTCCACCCCCGCTGCAGCGCGGGGCTCCGGGCGGGAAACTCCCGCTGCCCACCTCTGCCCCGGCGGCGGGGTTTCTCCAGGAAATGCCCTTTCCCGCCCGGTCTCCAACCGCAGCAGTGGCCGGGCAGCGCCGAGCCCCGCTGGGCCTCCCCTGAGGCGCCTCGCCAGGCCTGGGGGGCTCCTGCGCTCGGCCCTGCCCCGGGAGAGCCCTAAGGGGAGAGGGGAAGAGTGCTGGGGAGCGCTCCGAGTGAAACAGACCCGAAATGCACAAATTTCCGCTGGAAACACACCTGCGTGGGGCAAGAGCGGGCCTTGGGGCAGGAGCGGCCGCCCGCCGTCACCCCAGGCCCGTGCTCGGCCCCTGGGCCCTGCCTGCCCCTCAGCTGTGCCCTGGGGAGGCTCCTGCTGCTCTCTCTTCCCCCTCAGATGAGGACTGAGGTGACGCTGGGTGTCCCGCTGAAATGTGGATGCGGCCCTGGGAGAAGCAGAGGCGGTGGGGAAGCTCAGGGAGTGCTGGGTGCTCAGTTTTTTAAAGGGGGAAAAAATAGCGGTGCCTCTGTTGTGCTCGGGGCGTTCTGAAGGATGTGCGTGGGTTCTGTGGTGTGGAGTGAAGCGTGTTTCTCATGCACTTCAAAGGTTATTTTTGGCCATTGTTTTAGATTTGGTGATAAATAGTATGGCAGCTCTCTTAAACTTGGAGTTGATTAACTTCTCAGCTTAAAACAAGTGAGAGATTTGCCTTTTTGTGTTCTGTACCTTGAGCCGTAACTGAAGAGCTTAGCTGTGTTTTTAAAGATGTTCATAATATGTTGTGCTTGTGTAGGTGTGCTGTCAGCTTTCGGTGATGTGCTGTGATTTTTGCCTTCAAGGTTTTTCACGATGCTTTATTTTACAGAATTGATAACGTTTACACTTCTGACTTTGAAAGAGAAGGAGTTCTGCAGAAATGTCGAAGATTGAGAAAATGAGTATCCTCGGCGTGAGGAGTTTTGGGGTGGAGGATAAAGACAAACAAATCATCACTTTCTTTAATCCATTAACGATTTTGGTGGGACCAAATGGTGCAGGAAAAACGGTAAGACTTACTATAGGTTTGGTTTAGCGCTGTAAATAGTTCTGAAAGGCCTCAAAATCTGAATAATCATCTCTAGAGAGAAGTATTAGTAATATTGCAAAAGTCTTGCTGTTTACTGTGGCTGTTGTGTTGATTGGCATTATTAGAAATCTCCTTTCGTGCCTGGATTTTGCAGAGTGCTGGTTGGTATTTTTCGTAGGAAATTGATCCAGACCCTGATTAAAACTGATTTAGCAAAGTACCATATGCTCATGATACTGAAAAAATAAAGTATTATTTCTTATTTTTCTCTCCTTGCGTATTTAACTCGTTTGTAAGTATTTGGGCTGTTACTGTGTTTTTGCCTGTAGTTGCCATTATAACTATATACTTATTTCTCTTTTCTTAGACTATCATTGAATGTCTTAAATATATATCCACTGGAGATTTTCCTCCTGGGACCAAAGGAAACTCATTTGTTCACGATCCAAAGGTAAAAGTCATAGTGACTAGATTTAAGGTGTATTTACTCTTAAGTCAAATACTTAACTGCACTCGGGGTTGTGATGAAAACAGGGATGCTCCAGTTCTAGCCAGACATGAGCTGACTGTCATTTCGGGAAGAACAAAGAGCTGGGGAGATTAGAACCTTACCCACTGCTGGGAAGGCATGTGTTCGTTTGGATGTTGAGAAGAATTTCCCTTATTCAGTTTTTTTGTTCCTGCTAAAGGTTGCCAATGAAACAGATGTTAGAGCTCAGATTCGGTTACAGTTCCGAGATGTAAACGGAGAGCTTGTAGCTGTCCAGCGATCCATGGTCTGTACCCAGAAAGGCAAGAAAACAGAATTTAAAACGCTCGAAGGTGTCATTACTAGAACAAAGTAAGTTGGTGGTGTTTTTTTTTCCTTACTTTGGCGTGGAGGTGGGTTTGGGTTTTGCGTATTTTTATGTATAAGCCAAGAGAAAGCTTCATAACGTATTCCTTGAAGTAGCTACCAGTGCTCTTAGATTAAAGCTGTGTGGTTTCATCACTTTATTCATTGATTCAAAGAACTTTAAGAACTACCTATGTCTATTAACTTGAGTTTATTTGAAAATTATATTAATAATGATACAGCTTGAAAGTAGCATTGAGTAGAGTTTGTAGACCTTACTTCCTCTAGCACCATTTTCGGTTTCAGATTGTTGTTGACCCATGTTTAACTCCAATCTCTGCTATTTGAAAAATGTACTTGCTCAACTTCATTCAAGATCAGTTTTGCTCCCTCTGGTGGTTCTGCACAGTTTTAAAATGTCTAAAAGTCTTGACTACAGTGCATGTGTTGAATCTGGTAATTATATGCTTAAAAATTGTTACTCATTAGGTTCTTGAATCAATACTTTAAACAATGAGATTTACTGTTAAAAATGCAGTTTGCTTTTAAAAGAATTTGCTAGTAACTTCTTTGGGGATTGTTTTTATCTGTGCTATGTAGGCATGGCGAGAAGGTCAGCCTGAGTTCCAAGTGTGCAGAAATCGATCGAGAGATGATCAGCGCCCTTGGTGTTTCCAAATCGGTGATTAACAATGTCATTTTCTGCCACCAAGAAGAATCCAACTGGCCATTAAGTGAAGGAAAGGCCCTGAAACAAAAATTTGATGAGATCTTTTCAGCGACAAGGTTTTTCTCTTTACTGTAATTAAATAAAAGCTAAGTAAGAAAATGTCTTCTATAATAGTGTAGGTGTTAATGAAAATGTGTAAGGCATTGTTTTGTACATCAGCATTGCTGTATTGCCCGTGGGATCTGAAATTTTGCCTCTTTTAAAGGTATATTAAAGCACTCGAAACTCTCCGTCAGGTACGACTGAAACAAAGCTTGAAAGTAAAAGAGTGTCAGACAGAACTGAAATACCTAAAACAGAACAAAGAGAAAGCCCAGGAAATCCAGGATCATCTGAGGAATAGAGAGGCTCAGCTGGCTGCGTCTAAGGAGAATGTAAAATCAATTGAGAGTCAGCTTGAGCCTCTAAAGGTAATTCGCATGACGATTACTAAGGAACAGAAGAAAATGTGAAAGCTGAGTGAATTTCTTGATTAAAATTTTAACACTCTTATGTTTGGTCATCTGATCCTCTGCTCTGAAGCAGAATCCAGCATACCTTAACAAACCTGGGAGATGCTGGTCTCATCTGTAAACAGTCATGGGAGGTTTAAGAACACAGTTTGTGAAATTCTTGTAGTGGCATTGAGGTTTTGTCGCTTAATTTAAAATCTGTCAAATTTAGTTGTTACCTAAAACTATTATAAGCTGTAACTAAAACAAAAACTAAACTAAAACCCTTTAAAACCCTTTTAAAAAAAAATACATTATAAAGCTGAAGGTTTTACACTTAATTGTATAGGACAATTGATTATGGGGTTCATAAACTGGTGATGTATTTTATTTACAGCATTCTTTCTTTTGTAGAGCTCTCTGGCAGCAGTTGAACAGAATCTCACAAAAGTCATGAGGCTAGATAACGATGTCAAGGCCCTGGAGAGCAGGAGGCGGCAGATGGAGAAAGATAATCAAGATTTGCAACAGAAGATGGAAAAGGTAGCTTTGTAAATTCCATGCTGCCTTTTGCTAGCCAGTGAACTGAGTATATATTTTATCACGCATCAGATGCTGGTGAAGAACATTTTCATCACCCACATAGCTCACTTGATATCATCAGATATTGTCAGTCTGGCTCACTAAAGCTGTGTTCGTTTGTGAGTAATGTGGGTTAAGTTACTTTTTGTCACTTTTCCCTCCACCATAGCCTAACTTGCCAGGAAGGCAAATCTGACAGAAGTTTTAATAGAAGTGATAATGAGTGGTAACTGTGCCCTGCAGTGTGTAACTTGAAAATATCTACCCCTCACAATATGTTGGTGATAGCACTTGTTTTGACCAGTATGGAATGTCTCCTGACATTAGTATTGTTCATCTCCCTGAACATTTTTTATTTCTTTATATTAAAATAAGAAATAATTGTCAGTGTTCTGTTGTGATTGTGCTAAGGCATTTAAAACTATTTTGACAAGGGGAAAGAAATTCGTTAGTGGTAAAAATTTAAGTTCATTTGTTTTAATCAGCCTGAAAAAAATAGATTTTCTTTTTCCAGTTTTGCTTGTAGCACATTTAATTTTGTCTCAGTATAGAAATTCTGTATGGGACATGTTTGTCTCTTATTTCTTGAATTTTGTTGTAGTAAAAGCTGTACTTTTAAAAAACATCATTAATTGGCTTATAAATATAGTTAATACGGAATAAAGTTAGCTTTTTGTGTTTGGTGTACAGGTTTTTCAAGGAACAGATGAACAACTCAGGGATAGATACCAGAACCACCAGAGGACAGTGAAGGAGAAGGAGAAGAGGTTATCAGACTGTAATCGTGAATTGGATAAAGCCACCAAAGAGTGCCAGAGATTTAACAGTGAGAAATCGGAACTACTTATTGAACGAGGTATTTTAGACTTTATGACTTTGTATTTATTTTTTAATGTAATTAAGATCTGAAATGGAAATACTGATTAGAATTTAAGGGATTTGAACTGTACAAAACCCCCAAAATGTGTATCAGTTTGGGGTCAGCTACACAGTACAGTATGAGGCTCACAGGTCAACAGGTCTTAGCGTTCTTCTAGAGTTTCTGATGTGCGCTTGGTTTGAGGTGTAATTACAACGTGTACCTTTGTTCTGAAATGGATTATTCTTTATAAAAAATATTACAAATAGTTAGTTTATGATGGTATAGAACAGTGTCAGTCTAGCAGTTTACAACACAGTTGTTTTCACAATCTGAGTTTGTACTTTAGGTGATGAAAGTGTCTGCTAACCAGGTGTGACTGTAGAGTGTGTTTTAATCAAGAAAAATGTGAAAGCTGAATGCTTGGCGTTCTCCGGTTGGGGCTGGGGACTAGTCAGAGAGGCTAGTGTGTATATTTTTAATCAACTATGGGAATTTCAGTAAGGCTGTGGTAGTTGAAACAGAATATATGCTTAAATAAAATATGGTTGGGCTGTGTTTGGATATATCAGAATAATATTTTTAGTGTTTTCAGAGGCTTTCTTTTAAATTATTGATTTATTTAATTAATAAAAACTTAGTTACCTGTAATACAAATCTCTCAAGCTAAAGGTTTTTTTTTTTACTCTGGAGTTGTTTAAAAATACTTCCGTTTCAAAGACTTTAAGATGATAGTTGCAGCTGCTGACTTTGAATCTTTCTTCTGCCTCAGTCTTTGAGCGTTTACATCATGTTTTCTTTTTGTGAAGGTCGTCTTCAGCTGCAAGCAGACCGTCACCAAGAACACATTGCAACGAGGGATTCGTTAATTCAGTCTTTGGCAGCACAGCTGGAGTTGGAAGGTTTTGAGCGAGCCCCTTTTAATGAAAGGCACGTTACCACTTTTCACAGTTTGTTGAAGGAGAGACAGGAAAGAGATGCAGAAGCTGCAAATCATTTGATGGTAAGAATTCTGTTGTTTTAATAGTGCAGGTAGTATTGGTTATTAGCGTGTTATTGGTCTATATGCGTCTTCATGGTGCTGGGAGGAAGAGGAAGAATGTTGGGAGGGAGCTCAAGCAATTTTTTTTGTTCTGGAATTCTTTATTATGGCTTACCCGAGTCTTTCCATGGAAATTAGTTTCGGAACGAAGAGTGGTCATCAAGTAATCTGAACTGCCAAGAGTATTGAGCAGGTGGTTCTTCAGATAAGTTTTTCTCAGCAGCCCTCTCGTGCGGGTGCATCACTGACAAGCTGAAAAGCCTGAGGAAGAGTTACAGTGGGCAACTGGTTTAAAAATAAGCAACTTTTTGTTGAAGTCATCTTCATTTTCCTATTGAAACATTTCAGCAGGAAATTTTTGACAAGTTCTAGTTGTCTCAGAATTTCAATGTCTTGTATTACAGTGGTATTTGCAAGCTAGTGTGAAGAAGTGTTTTTAAATGTTGTTTTCCTATGAGAAAAATGAGAGTATATTATTGCTGACTTCTTTCAGAGAGAATTTGCGCGAAAAGAAGCAATGAAACAAAAGCAGATAGATGAAATAAGAGACAAGAAAACTGGATTAGAAAGAACCATTGACCTGAAATCAGACATTCAAGAGAAAAAACAAGTTGAGCTGAAGAATGTAAAATATGAATTACAACAGTTGGAGGGGTTTTCAGACAGAATTCTGGAGTTGGATCAGGAGATTGTCAAGACAGTAAGTTAATGTCATTGAAAAATTTGTAGAAGTTTGAAGTAAAAACTTCTGGCTTTATTGTTAAAAAAACCAAAACAGAACAACACCTTGATGTTCACTCCATCTGCTGCATTTTTGCCCGTTGGATACCCACTCTATGCTTTGTCTGTTTACACGTTGCACCCTTTGGGGCAGGGACTATTCACTGCTTTGGTTTTGTACAGTGCGCGTGTAGAATATACAGCTGCTGCTTGGTGAGTTACAGCCACAGCTGCTGATATCGTAAGAGTAGTCAGTCTTCAATTATTGGGCTAGAAAAATATGACCTAAAGTGCTACTCTGCCTACATTTTTCTAGATAATTTGTCTGTAAGATGGGCTATTTTGTTATAAATGTTTTATCTGATTAAGTATTATAAAGTTAGAAGCATTTTATATCCCAGTTGAACAGCTGGTTATGTCTTTGTAGTCAAATACTTTGTTTGTTAGTGGTGTATGAATTCAGTGGCTGACTGTGATTCTTCAGAAATAAAACTGAATCTTAAAGCACCTTCCCCCAACCCCTCCCTTCTTCCTGGGCTCAGCTTTACTCCTCATCTTCTCTACCTCTTCCCCCCTGAGCAGCACAGGGCGATGGGGAATGGGGGTTGTGGTCAGTCCATCACATGTTGTCTCTGCCGCTCCTTCCTCCTCAGAGGGAGGACTCCTCACGCTCTTTCCCTGCCTCCAGGGTGGGGTGTGGAGCTTTTGTTTTTTGTTTAGGAACATGAGCTGGAGAAGGCTGAGAGGAACAGCAATGTAGAAACACTCGAACAGGAAGTACAAACTCTGCAAAATGAGAAAATAAACCTGGACAAAGCTCTGAGGAAGTTGGATCAAGAGATGGAACAGTTGAATCTACATACCATGACAATTACCCAAATGGAGATGCTGAAGAAAGACAAAGTAATTTTTCTATCATCATCTATTAAGAGGGAGACATGAAGTTAATTCAGTCCCCTCAAGATTTGTGCGTTTTTCGGGTGTTTATCAGCAATCGTGTGTAAAGCTTCTATCTGACTTTGTAGGAGCCATTGGCTCCATGAGCAAATTAAATGACATAACTTGAAGATATGAAAAAAATTAATTTAAAATGCTTCATTTCCCCAGGCAGACAAAGAAGAGCAGATTAGAAAAGTAAAATCAAGACATTCTGATGAACTGACATCACTTTTGGGATACTTTCCGAATAAAAACCAACTTGAAGACTGGCTTCATGATAAAAATAGAAAGATTAACCAGGCAAGGGATAATCTTGCAAACCTGAAGTAGGTAGTAATTTAATTGATTGTGTTTGTATAAGTATTTATGTAATTATGAATTTAAATGTTGGAAAGTTTAATATGCTTAACATACTTGTTACTGTAATTCATTCTAGTTTATTTAGATATCTGCAAAATCAAAGCAAGCATCCTGCAGAATTTATGTAATGTATAGCTGATATAGTTTGTGCTGGTTAGTAAAATCGCAACATTTGTAGTATTTCAAAGGCAGCACTAAAAACAGATTTAAAAAGATTGTTCTGGAGCATCCTTAATTGTTTATACTAATCCTTGCTGAGTGAATGGCAGATGGAAGTTACTGGTCTTCTGACTTGGTTATAAGTCACAGAGGGGTTTGTGACTATATCATGAGTTCATGTGTGTTCACCTGTTCCTGATTTCATTTGATTATATAAAACAATTTGTTAGAAAGAGTAGGTAACATCAGACACTATGCAATGATACACATTAAACCTCCATAAAACAAAAAACCCCAAGATTTTAAGTGTAAGAATATTGCATAATTCAAAAGTATGGAACATGAGTAGTAGGATGCCAACGTTCTTTGCCTAAGATCTTCAATAATATCTCGAGTAATCATTGCCATAGGAAAAAAGTTGATATTGTTTTATGCTATAAAGTTTGGTATGGCTTTGTCATTAGAAATGAGCATCTCATCAGTAAGCATCTAGAAACCAAAAGGGAATTAAAATGAAATACTTTATGCTGGATGTAGATTAATAAACAGCTGATGCTATAGATTTCCTGAAAAATCATTAAAGAAGAACTGATGAACAGCTCTATAATATCCATTTCAGATTAACTTGGACAGTTTGAAATCTTCATTTTTTTGTAATAAATGAGTTTGTGCATTGATGTTTCAGCAAACGACTGGCGTCAGTAGAATGTCATAAAACTTTTGTCAGCAATGAGCTAAAAAAGAAAGAAGCACAGTTGTCCCTTCATGAAGCAAAACTTTTTGATGTTTGTGGAAGCCAAGATTTCGACAGTGATCTGATCAAACTTCAAGATGAGATTGAAAAAAGTTCAAAACAGCGAGGTAAATTTATCTGTAGCTCTACTTTTTTCCCTAAAGCTTGTTTTAAATGTAAGCTGCAGCTACTGAGACAGTCTGTTGCTTGTGCAGGACGAGCAGTCGACACAGAAACTGGCTTCAGGGTGATGATTACTGAATCTTGTTTCCTAACAAATTTTCCTTATCTTTACTACTGTTTCTGCTTTACACTTAAGCAGGTTCAGTTCTTTCCATTATTTCAGTTAATCTCTTACTATGTGTAAATGAAGTGTCCGCTTTGGCTTACTGTGTGTGTAGATCATGACCTCCTCAAAGCTAAGGAAATGTTTGAGTGCGTGGATCTGCAGGTGTGAAAACAAGTACAGAACCAGCCGCTGGGCGTGGGTTTGGTCCCTAGGGCCTACTACTAACTGAAAGAAAGTAATTTTTGATGGAACTACTCACTTTCACCATTAATTACAAAGGGAGGAGCATGGGACTCATAGAATAATTCAGGTTGATGAGGACTTCAGGAGTTGATTTAGAGCAACCTGCTGAAAGCAGGGACGGCATTGCATTCAGAGCAGGTCACTTGGGGCGATTTTGATTTCCTGTCTTCGTGATTTTGTGGGTTATACTTTTGTTTCATTTGTGGTAAATACGTATCTAGTTTAGATCTGTTTCTACGCTGTTTATGTTTTTACATAAAGTCTTTTGTTTCTTTTTAAACCAGCTGTGCTTGCTGGAGCCACTGCAGTTTATTCGCAGTTCATTACACAGCTGACAGAGGAGAACCAGTCGTGCTGTCCCATTTGTCAAAGAGGTTTTGAAACAGAGGCTGAACTGCAAGATGTAATCAGTGATCTGCAGTCTAAGCTGCGTCTTGCTCCGGACAAACTGAAGTCAACTGAGTCTGAGCTTAAAAGAAAAGAGAAAAAGCGTGATGAAATGATGAGTCTTAAACCGCTTAGGTAAAGTACTTAGCGAACTGTATTCTTGCAAGCTGGTTTCTTTCGAAGGCTTGGTTTTTGGTTGTTAAGAATTATGTAGACGTTTTTTTTTTCTTAGGGTATAAAAAGCATTTAAAGTAAGAGTAGAGTACACAGCTTTCCTGCCCGTAGGTGAGGAGGCTCTAGTCTCAAGAAATTTGCAGACCATTGTTGGGAGAGATCTTGGAGAACCTAGGTTAGAGGGTAGAGCTTTCCTTCACAAGAGGGCACTCTTGCACAGTGGATTTAGACCCTCTCATGAGCACTTGGTGTACTTAACATCCTTCCTTTTTTTTTTAACTTTTGTTTTCTTTGTTTCATCTCACCTGTCTTAAAATGAGGGATGGATTACCTTAGCTGGGGATATAACATCAGCTTAACTGAACGTGGATGAGGTTAAGGGGATACTATTTGGCTGCATTTAGTCTTCCACTATTAAATCCTGTCACGGATTTTGTGATCTTGAATGTCTTGAATTTGTGCTGCTGTTGACAGAAGAAATTTTACGGATTTGTGTTTTATTTAAGGCGAACTGTAGTTGAACTCCAAGATAGGGATTTACCAGACTTGAGGAACAAGATACAGAATGCGAACAAGGATTTAACAGGCCTGAAGGGTGAGATTGAAGAACAAGAGTCACTCTTGCAGACAGCTTTGTCTCAGGAGGAAGGTGCCAAGGCACGTCTACAGGATATAACCCTAATGGAAAGGTACCAGGTATGTTTTGGCAATTTCTTTTAATATATAAAATGATACTTGCTTGCTAGCATCTAAATATGGAGTTCTTCAATAATATGGCAAGACTTTGAGGTCCTAAGATTTTTCAAGCAAAGTAAAAATACTTTAATAGACAGCATAACATAGATGGTGTTGGTACTAATAAAACTTAAACGTTTTATGTAATGGTTCTTGTTTTTGAGGCCCACAGGAATAATTGTACTGTTAATGATGTGACATTGCTCCAGCAGAGGAGATAAATTTGAAAGTCTCAAGTCATGTGTGCCTCAAGCCGCAAGCTTGTTCTTTTGTGCCAAAGATAGAAAATACATTGTCAAACACTAATTTAGTAATAATAGTAATTTTCCTCATACTTTCAGACTGATATTAGGGATGTTGAACGAAAAATTGCTCAGCAGGAGGCTAAGCTGGTAGGGGTCAATTTAAGTAGAACTGTTCTACAAGTAAGCCAAGAAAAACAAGAGAAGAAACACTTGTGGGATACAGGTAGGTCATACAAAAGTGGTATTTCATTTTTATGTTGAAAATAGTGTTCTAAACTTGCTGCCATTAAAAAATTAAACTTTAGTTTACTTATTTTACATTCTGACATAACTGTATTCTAATAGTTTATTGTTTTGGTTTTTGGGGTCATAAACTAGTTTAATTTAAATTTCAGTAAGGAAGACAATAAATATTTTTAGTACCAGAGTGTCTGTTTCACTCTGTGTTTGTTTTCATCTGCAGTTACTGGTAAAATTGAGTTAAATCAAAAACTCAAGCAAGACCAGCAAAATCAGATTCAGCAGCTAAAGAGTACAGTTAATGAGCTTAAAGCAGAGAAACTTCAGATTTCCAGCAGCATGCAGCGTCGTCGACAACTGGAGGAACAAACAGTGGAATTAACCACTGAAGTTCGGTCCTTATGCAGAGAGATCAAGGTAGGAAATACTCTTAATTATTTAACCCTTTTTGTTTTGTTCTCCTGGGAAAAAAATAATCTTGTTATGTTTAACATTGCCTGTAGTCCTAGCAAATAAGGTGCATTTTCAAATGTTTGCCCTGAGCTGCTGTTGCATATCCTTGTGAATTTCCTGAACTTTATTAATACATATCTTCACATCTTTTTTTTTTTTTAACACACCCTCCCTCTAAAAAAAAAAAAAAGTAACCGCATGACTTTTTTTACCACTTAAAAATTGCTGATCTTTAACAGAATGAGAAAATAAAAAGAACTTTCTCCAACTACTTTTTAGGAAGCAAAAGAACAGGTATTTCCTTTGGATGCAACTCTAGAAAAACTGCAGCAGGAGAAGGAGGATCTAATGAATCAAAGGACTGCAAGTAATAAAGAAGCACAAGACAAGGTTTGTTTGCTTTTGCCGTAGCTGGGAGAGAGGATGATGTATTGTTTTCCAGGTGTGGATGGAAGCCATGGTAGTGAGTTCGCTTTTAGGAAACAGCAGTGACTTTAGCGAATGCTTTAGATTGGTGGAGCTTTTAGGGAAGAAAAGGAATATAAATGAGTCAGGAGATGAACTTAATTCTATTTAACCTTTGACAGTCTTGTCAAAAGGCTTCTAGGGACGTTTGGCAACATTTAATGACCAATGGTATTAAAAAGCTCTTCCTGATAAATCAAAGAGGAATAGCAAGGATGACTGTAACCTGTCCTTGCCTGGAGAGAAGCTTGTTTTCCTCAAGTGAAGTGGCCCTGTTGTGTAAGCACAAATGAGCCATCTACCATTTATTTTGGGACACGTGTTCATGGTAGTAAGGAACATCTGGATTTCAAAAGCTGAAGGCTTTATTGGTAAATAATAAATGGGTTTTTTTGTACCTTGACAGTAGTGTTATCCAGGATCTAATTTTTGATGCAGAGTGTATCAATTCTTGGACAGAAGAAAGCATTTCATTTGAAATCTTTTCCCTGCAGATGAATGGCATAAAAGAGAAAGTTAAAGATATAAACAAGTACATGAAAGAAATTGAAAATTATATTCAACAACGAAAAGAAGAGTATAAAAAGGTAACCTAAAAAGCAGTTAATAAATAGTTGACATTAAAAGCACTTTTGCATTTAAATCATATACCGTTGTATTTCTTTAGCAAAAGGAGTCTGAACTTGATGAAGTAAATTCTCAGCTAGCTGCCTGCGAGAAACAGAAGGAAAAGATAAGTAAAGAGATGGAAATGATTCGACAAGATATTGACACTCAGAAGGTAGATCTGTTGTTTGAAGTGTATTTCGCATTGTTGAAATTTCTGGTTTTGGTTTAAATCTGCTGGTCC
>WKFP01015482.1:79388-95965 GCA_011057875.1 Pterocles orientalis
CCCTCTAAAAAAAAAAAAAAGTAACCGCATGACTTTTTTTACTACTTAAAAATTGCTGATCTTTAACAGAATGAGAAAATAAAAAGAACTTTCTCCAACTACTTTTTAGGAAGCAAAAGAACAGGTATTTCCTTTGGATGCAACTCTAGAAAAACTGCAGCAGGAGAAGGAGGATCTAATGAATCAAAGGACTGCAAGTAATAAAGAAGCACAAGACAAGGTTTGTTTGCTTTTGCTGTAGCTGGGAGATAGGATGATGTATTGTTTTCCAGGTGTGGATGGAAGCCATGGTAGTGAGTTCGCTTTTAGGAAACAGCAGTGACTTGAGCGAATGCTTTAGACTGGTGGAGCTTTTAGGGAAGAAAAGGAATATAACCGAGTCAGGAGATGAACTTAATTGTATTTAACCTTTGACAGTCTTGTCAAAAGGCTTCTAGGGACGTTTGGCAACATTTAATGACCAATGGTATTAAAAAGATCGAAGAGGAATAGCAAGGATGACTGTAACCTGTCCTTGCCCGGAGAGAAGCTTGTTTTCCTCAAGCGAAGTGGCCCTGTTGTGTAAGCACAAATGAGCCATCTACCATTTATTTTGGGACACGTGTTCATGGTAGTAAGGAACATCTGGATTTCAAAAGCTGAAGGCTTTATTGGTAAATAATAAATGGGTTTTTTTGTACCTTGACAGTAGTGTTATCCAGGATCTAATTTTTGATGCAGAGTGTATCAATTCTTGGACAGAAGAAAGCATTTCATTTGAAATCTTTTCCCTGCAGATGAATGGCATAAAAGAGAAAGTTAAAGATATAAACAAGTACATGAAAGAAATTGAAAATTATATTCAACAACGAAAAGAAGAGTATAAAAAGGTAACCTAAAAAGCAGTTAATAAATAGTTGACATTAAAATCACTTTTGCATTTAAATCATATACCGTTGTATTTCTTTAGCAAAAGGAGTCTGAACTTGATGAAGTAAATTCTCAGCTAGCTGCCTGCGAGAAACAAAAGGAAAAGATAAGTAAAGAGATGGAAATGATTCGACAAGATATTGACACTCAGAAGGTAGATCTGTTGTTTGAAGTGTATTTCGCATTGTTGAAATTTCTGGTTTTGGTTTAAATCTGCTGGTCCGTAGTGGTGCAAAGTTTGTCTCCTCCTGATTTAGTTAATCAGTTGTTAGTCGGAATAGCTGCTGTACCTGGTGTGGGGAATACCTGCCTTCTCACGTAAGGTGCCAAACTGCAGGTACCAAAAGTTGCTAGTTACTCCAGATTTTGTCATGTACTTCAAATTCTTGTGTGTATATTTCAGATACTGGTTACATTATTTATAGGAAAGATGCCTTTCCCCATTTTGTCCCACCACTTACTGTCTAGTTCATAGAACTGAGGTGAGGGACTCGAATCTCATCCTAAATTACGTGCCGTTTGAAACATTGATTAACATTCACACACAGGATCACTCCCATGTTCACCTGTGACAGTAAATACTGTATTATTTCAGATTGAAATATGAAATAACACTGCTGGTTTCCATTATAGCCTATTTCTAGCACAGGATAAGTTCTCACTGTGCTAACTTTCATTGTTGTCAATTATTTTATCCTCGTAGCATGTTGTGCAGAACTCACACTTTGTAATTGAGAATCAATATATTGAAACATTTTACAACTTCTTGTTTTCTGTGGAGATAGATACAGGAAAGGTGGCTAGAGGATAATCTTACTTTGAGGAAACGGAATGAAGAGCTAAAAGAAGTTGAAAACGAGATAAAACAACTTGTGAAGGAGATGGGAGAAATGAAAGTCCCACAAATGAAAAAGTAAGCGTCTTCAAAACAGAACAGCGTGTTTTGCACAAGAATTCACTGAATAGCTGAATGTACGATTCACTGTGTTTAGTGTGTTTCCTGGCCCACCTCTCTCCCCATTCATGTAGACAGCTTCCTCCTTCAAACTGCTGTTTGCATAATATCCCCACGGCAACAACATAAATTACTCTGAAGTGATCCAGCGCTATGAAGTATACTATGAAGTACGTACATGTGTACGTGTGCCCATATCTGTTCCAGTCTAATCCATTTTTAATGACTTTTGCTGGGAATTCACATTGAAAAAATAATTCCTATCTCTGGATAAGAATATTGAGTTTTAATTTTCAGTCTGCTCACCTAGATCTCAGCAACAAATTTTACATTTGTTTCAGTAGTTTAATATCAGTTGCTTAGGTGATAAACACTTTTGAAAAGGAATTAGCCTTATGCTGGTTCTTATGTGTGAACTATTTATTTAGCTTTCTAGAGGCTACCCAATTAATTAATCTAATTTTGCTCAGTATCCTAATTTAATTCCACCTGTGAAATTAAATATTTTGTATGTCTCTGCATATAGTACTTTGGTGTTGGAACTTCGTAAGTTGCTTCTCCCACTCAGCATAGTGATTTGAATATGTTCTTGACAAACTTTAAAATGTCTTTATTTCAATAATGTTTTAATTTTGATAACATTAGGAGTAGTATCATTTTAACTGTTACAGACTTTGTAGATACAATATAATGAGCTACTGTCTTAACATAAAATTAAAACTGTGATTTAAAAATTGTGAAACACTAAATGCGAAAGACTTGTATTTGTGTATCAACTATGGTTTCACAGTGAAAAAAACCATTTAGAGGAGAAAATAGACTCTCTGAAAAGAAACCATCATGTCGCGCTTGGCCGACAACATGGATTTGAGGAAGAGATTGTTCGGTTTAAAAAGGAACTTCGAGAGTCACAATTCAAAGACGCAGAGGAAAAATACAGGGAGATGATGATTGTTATGAGAACGACAGAGCTAGTGAACAAAGATCTGGACCTTTACTACAAGGCTCTTGATAAGTAAGTGTTGTCACGGGAGGGTCGTTCTCAAATCCTTTCATCTTTATTACTATTGATAACCTTGATGCAAAAGCAGCTTTCAGTTTGAGACTTCCAGGGGTAAATTAGAGATAATAAATTGATATAATTCTTTGAGGTATAGAATAATTTCTCCTTATAAAATCTGGCATTTAAATATTAAGATAACAATTCAAGTCAGGAGAGATAATAGTGAGTGAACTTGACACATCACCCATCTGTGCCTTCTGTGCTGAACTCTTGGCCTGAAATAATCGTTTCCTGTGTGCCTGCGGTGCTTAGAGAATGGCCAGACAATAAACACCTTCAACTTCATTTTTTGTATAAAAACGTGTGACAGAGCCAGTGGAGCCGCAGGCTGTTCCTCTGTCCCTATTCCTTTGTAGCGTTTTTCCCCACTTTTTAGGAAGATTTTTCTAAGTATATCTCCCAAAATTGCTGATGGTTTTCCTTTCTTCCTGTGATTTAGGGTTGCTGGGGGGTTTTTGAGGGAAGTACAGGATACGCAATGGATAATTGGAAGAATGTGTTTCTTAAAAGTCTGTCTCGTGTGTTATCTCAAAATGCATAAACTCCAGAGTACGAGTTTAGGAAAGGTGAAATCTGTGTTTAAATCCTTCACTATTAACTCGGATCTTTCTTGCATAGTCTCTCATACTACTTTCATTTCTATAGCAGGTATATTTTAGCATCTTCTGGTCATATCTTAACATGAATAAGATGTGCCAGGTAGTTTTCTTGTTCCACCTGATCTTCTCAGGTAAACAGTTGTGTTTTCACTGAAGAATATTACAATACAGAGGTGGTTTTTTCCCCTTTTCCATTGTAGGTGGGTTTGTGCTTCTAGTAGAGAAGGCAAGATCAAAAGCAACATCTTGCATTTGATGGAAAGTGTAGTAAACTTTGTGATTGTTTCTACTTCCTCTGGAAGTTTGTTTTCCAGTTCATGCCTGGCCAAAAATAGCATCTCAAAATTTGTAAACATATACAAAATAAAACACATGGCTCCCTAAAAACCCCTGTATGTTCAGTTATAATGATGGAATTGCAGTGAGCTTTGCAACTTGATGGACAGTGAGGAAGGATCTTGGAATCTGTGGATACATTTCAGGAAATACAGAACTGGTGCTCGGTGACAGAAAGAGAAATTGAATGTTAGGAGGAAAAAAAAAAGAGAAGGAAAGAGAAACATTTTGACCACTGTATGAATTCCCAATACACCCATGTCTTATATAGTACAGAGTGTCGGTCTCCTGTGCTAAAAAGGGTCTAGTAGGGATGGAAAAAGGAGCAGAGAAAAGCAATAATACGGTTGAGGGTACAGTGTAACGGACAAGAAGAGAAACTAAATAGATGAGAACTTTCCACGGTGGTCTAGAGGGACCCTCTTTTAAGCAGTTTTCATGATACTTTCTAATATTAATCATATTTATTTTAAGCTAATCCAAAATTTATGGTGTGAAGATTTAAATTGTCCAGAGCATGTATAATTCTTCCCTTTCAGCAAATGGAAATGCACTCCAAGAATTTCCCTTTTAGAATTCAGAATCTTTTTGTATGGTATCAAATAATCTATTGTTTCTATTTAAGGCAAAACAGGAAATTAGTCGTGTAGTTTCAAGAAAAAATAGATAAGCATCACTTATTGGTAATCATCCGAAAAATCGGTGAGACGAAATGTTAACTCTAATGGCCAGAGGTTGAAAGCTCTATCTGTAGCTGGGAAAACTGACATTTTGGGGGTTCTGTGCTATCAGTTGATCTTTATTGACTTAATATTTAGAGGTTTATGATAAATGCTGATGAGGAATGCGTTCTTGAGTTTAACTGAGTAGTTGAAAATACTTCCTTCAGACTTCACAAATCCTGTTAGAGTTGATATTTTAGTATTCCCCGGAACAGGTGGAAATAATTCCTGTAAGAGAGGAGGTAGGAGAAGTATAGGTAAAAGTCCATTTCAGAAGTTTATTTTATTTCCACCATACTTTTTTGAAAGAAGACATTGGCATGATTTGAGCAAGCATTTTTTTCATTACAGAACACTTTTTATTTAAAAAGCCAAGTTAGAAATGTAGCATCCTGTTCTTTCTTGGATGCTTTCATAAGGAATCGTCTGTTACAGAACTGAACTAATGGTGTTGTATTAACAAGAGAAATTAACTTGCAAGTTATTAATGGCATCCCCTGTTACTCTTGCTGCTGAAGAGAAAGGTAGCTCTAGTCATAATGTCTGTTTTGGGTAATTTTATCCTCGATACAGAATTCTCTGCTCTGAGGAAACTTCACAGGCTCTCCTTTCCTACTGAAGCCCAGGTATTTGTGTTGTTGGGGACTGTACCAGTGAGCAACACTACTGTTGTTTTGGAAAACTTAACATCAGATCCATCTTCTTAGTGTCAGTCTGGAAATATACCTCACACATAAATTACAGATCTCTTAAAACGTCAGGTAAAGTTGGTCGCTCTTGAGTGACTCTCCTACATCTTCAGACTGAGCTGTTGGTGAGTGTAGAATTAGTTACACAAATGGAGTGTGTTTAGATACCTTTGTGTTCAAAATGAACTAGTATTTATTAGATTTTTAGTAAAAGCTTATGGGGAATGGAAAGGGAACTGCTGCCTTCCTTAAAGCTCTTGTAGTCTATTGCAGTCCCTGGTTGCAGCGATAACAATTTACATTTTTTCTTTTTTAGAGCAATAATGACATTTCATAGCATGAAGATGGAAGAAATCAACAAAATAATTCGTGATCTTTGGCGGAGCACCTACAGAGGACAAGGTATGTAGTTTTTTATTATTTTTGCCCATATGTATGTACTTGATAGTGAGTGCAGCATATGGAAAAGTGTTCAGAATCTTGAAAATCCAGGATCTGACGATCCTGTTAATCAACTCCTGTTAATCCTGTGATATTTTTAAAGATTTTTTGATAATGTAAAAGCTGTCTCCTTCCCTTTTTCAGATATTGAATATATAGAAATCCGTTCTGATGCAGATGAGAATGTCTCAGCCTCTGATAAAAGAAGAAGTTACAATTACAGAGTAGTAATGATAAAGGGAGATACAGCACTGGATATGCGAGGAAGATGTAGTGCTGGGCAAAAGGTAATGGCATTTCATTTTTAGTACGTAGTAAAGAGGATTCTGAAAACTGACTCAGGTGAATGCAAGAGAGCAACGTGTTCTGAAGTGACCCTGAAGAACAGGTGGCTCCACCTCTAACTTACAATTTGTACAACTTTCCTCCACTGTACCTGGATTTTGCTGACATTATGCAGTCTATGATTCTGAACATCTGAACCCTATTTTGGGGTGTCAAAACCCATTGGTTCAGCTGGGGACTGGTCTGTGCCCCTGCAGGAGTGAAGCGTTCAACTTCCTTCTCTCATCAAGTTCAAATCCTCCCAGTCCCTGCTAGTTACCACTAAGGTTCCCATAACTTTGGATCTATTGACTTGCTCCCGTATTTGGTCCTCCCTGAGGGCTGGCCCATGGTGGTCTTTTCACAACTGTGTCTGCCTCTCAGTGTGGTACAGCCTGTTTTTCTCCAGGTTACGCTGCTCTCCCCTACTGCTCAATATAACCTTTCAGTTTGTGTTGCCAAATATCATACCGTGCTGTACTTTCAGGCATTGCATTTCATTGTCCTGTGTCAGCTGCTGGCTCTGCAGTCCAACCGTTCAGCTGTGTGGGTACTTTAATCACACACACGGACTGATATCACCCCTGGCCTGACAGTACCCTGATCAGAGGTTCATCACAGTTAACCGCTTTCACATGTCGAGAGTTGCTGTTTCCACCTGTCCTTTATGGTCTGACAGAGCATTTGAAATATTTCTATGCAAGAGAAAAGAACCAGCCTTGTTCATCTGCCTGCAAAATCACCATCTGGACTGATTGTTTTGGTGGTGTAGTATGGAAAGGAACCACAATAGTTGTAGCCATTTGCCACTTGGCTTATATATTTGTTGTGCCACGTAGGCAACCAAAGCTCCCTGCAGTATTGCAGCAGGAAACTCTGCTTCTTCCTTAGATGAACCATTTCCATGAGAACAAGCAATCTTCCTAAATGCAGAGATGGTAGAAAGGGACAAAATGCAGCCAGGGCTGCTTATACTTCCCTACCAGAACACTTTCTGCCCATCCTTTGTGCCTGCTGTCAGCGAGACCTGGAGAGCTCCCCCTGACAGCGAGGCTCTCTGTGCAAGGTGCCAGGGACAGCCTACACCGAGGACACTGCGATTGTGTGAGGGAGGTCCTTCCTCTTCTGCAGCAGGAGCTGGAACTTTCTGGCTTCCTTTCCCCTGCAGGGGCTACGATTTAGAGGAAGAATTGCCATTATCTTAAATAACAAACTGCCTACTTCCTTACCTCCAGAGCAGCAATTCCCACCGTGTTGCTCACTCCAGCAGAGTTTCATTGGCAGCCAGGCCTTTTCCGTCACTAGATGGTACGTGCAGTAGTAGAAAATGAAATCAAGGAGTGGAATAAAATGGTACACAATATTTTAAAGTGCATACAGCAATAACATCATGGAAGGATATCTCATGAGAAGGTGAATACTGTATTGTTGCTTGAATATGAAAAATGCTGACAAATTAATTCCCACCTGAGTGTAGATGTGTGCTCGGTTTTGAAAATTCCATACGAATTTTGGGGGAAATCCAAATCTTCTTATAAAACAGCAGTATACACAAAAAAATGTGTCCTCTCCTCAAGTAGTCTGGGATGTTACGTTAGAGTCCTATGTAAATGAGAGTGAAACTTGTTCACAGTTTCTTAGCTTTTATTCTGAGAATTCTTTGATCGTGAACTGTGATGCCAGCAGTCGTGATAATTGGAAAATATTTTTGGCAACACAGTTTCCATTGAGTGTTCTGTCGTTTTCACTAGTTCAGGGGATCTAATAATATTATTAGGCGTGCTAGTACAAAACTAACACGTCAGGTGGTAAATCCTGCTGTCCTCGGTTTCAGTAAGCAGTCAGGAGTTCGGTAAGTCAGACTTAGTGATGCACGTACAGATTTCCGCCATCCCTGCTGCAGCAGGGTGGGGTTGGACGGCGTGTAGGGGTAATGCAGGTGTCAATGTCGTAGGATCTTTACCTCGGATTGGAATCCTTATTTCCAATATCATCTGAATTTGCTGTGTTTGACTTCAGTATTTTTCAGAATGGATCTTTCCATTCAAACTTGAAGCTTCAGTGTAGTTTTTCAGTAACTAATTAGTTATTGTCATTTTGAGAACTATCCTCACATTGTTATGTCAACTTCAGAGAGTGAAATTTGGATGTTTGTTCTTTTTTCCCTTAGGTGCTCGCTTCTCTTATTATTCGTCTTGCTCTAGCAGAAACATTCTGTCTCAACTGTGGCATATTGGCACTAGATGAGCCTACCACCAATCTTGATCGAGAAAACATAGAGTCTCTCGCACATGCGCTGGTCGAGTAAGTGATCTCTTCTTGTGAAGCTTAAAGATGGATATTCTTCAAATGCTCATAGTAGTTGGCAGAAGTTAATTATATCATAAGCTGGCATATCTTTGTTGACATCTGCAAATATATATGCAAAACAGTAGTTTTAGATTTCCTCTCCTTTATCTGGAAAGGGAAAAATATTTCTTCAATAATCTGGGGGGGTTTATGCGCGTAAACAGAGTTGCTTTTCAGCATTAGAATGCTTGACAGTTCATGTCATCCGTTATCAATGGTTAAATATTTTTGTGCTATGTGTTTACACGTTCTCTAAAACTAGAATATGAGTTAGGTAACTGTACACTAAAGAATATCTCTTTGTAGGATAATAAAAAGCCGCTCACAACAGCGTAACTTTCAGCTTCTGGTGATAACTCATGATGAAGATTTTGTTGAACTTCTGGGCCGGTCTGAATACGTGGAAATGTTCTACAGGATAAAGAAGAACATTGACCAGTGCTCTGAGATCATGAAATGCAGTGTCAGCTCCCTAGGCTCCTACGTTCATTAGAATTCCAACTAATTATGTGTTAGAGACTGGCTTAGCTGCCTGACCTGGTAGACCTTAAAGGGAGGCATCTTAAAAATACAGTGTCTTCATATCATATCCTACTGAAGATCTGTAACAATTTTAGCTAGAGTCTGAAACAAACTTTTAAAGTTCATCTCTTTATGTTCCTGTGCCTGGGTTTAAAAATCACCATGATTTGGAAGAATTTGAGTCAGTACAATGCAGTTAACTTTTAGATGTATTTTGCGCTTTAAAAGTGAAAATAAAGTTGTGATGTTCTTTGCGTACGTCCTGGCGGGGAGATCCGGGGGCAGATTCTTTAGGCCAGCTGCAGCTCTGGTGATAGAATTGGGCTCGCTCTCCATCACTGCACGGGGGCAAGTTCAGGGTTGATTTGTGTCTCTAGGCAAAGCGTGTTCATAGCTCCCCCCTACTCTACTCAAAATTGAGAAGCCTCAAAGAGAACTTTTGCCACTTTCTCTACAACTGTTACTGGGGCTGTTCAAGGACAGAATGTTGACGGAGTATACCAGCTTTCTTTAGAATAAAGGAAAGGGCCCTCATGAACTAGATGAATGAGTGAATGGATGGCACAAGCATGTTTTAACCGTGTTCTCTTTGCTTAGTGACATTTATCTCTCTCCTGATTTAAGATTATGACATTTATGACATTTACATCTTATTTTGATTCTCCATGTGAGATATAATCGTGTTCTGTGAAAAAGATACAAAAATGTCCCCGAGAGTTAATCTGCGTGGATGCTGAGCACCACTTGGAGTTCTTCCTGAAGCCCTTGTCCTTGGTACACCAACACCCGCTGCCCCTGTGCAACACAGAGCGCAGGGAACCTGCTGCTCAGCTAAAATGACAACGGAATGGCAACAGTGATGGCACGCTTCAAAATGCACCGGACCTGCTCCTCACAAGTCCTGAGATTTTGGCCAAGGGTTCCTCGGCAGCATGCCTCACCACCTCTGAAGCCATGCGAGCGCTGGGGGATGCAATTTCTGGGTCTCTGTTTCTTCGTAACCAAGTAAGGGGGCACCTCTTCTACCTCCAACTCTGCGTACCGGGTGCAGGGCCACAGCAGAAGGTGGACATAGAACTTTTTGAATCCTTGCAGACAGCAGTTATCAGTTGAACCTCCTTTGCACGCAGTGTATGATCAAAGCTCAATTCTAGAGGAAAAATCTTCAAACTACCATGAAAAAAATTTAATCTCAGTAACAGTTAAGTTTAGAGAAGAGGAGGCTGAGAGGAGACCTCATCACTCTCTACAGCTGCCTGAAAGGAGGGTGCAGTGAGGTGGGTGCTGGGCTCTGCTCTAAAGTAACAAGTGATAGGACAAGAGGAAATGGCCTCAAGTTACACCAGGGGAGGTTTAGGCTGGATATTAGGAAAAAATTTCTTCACTGAAAGAGTGATGAGGCATTGGAACAGGCTGCCCAGGGAAGTGGTGGAGTCACCATCCCTGGAGGGGGTCAAGGAACGTGTCGATGTGGTGCTTGGGACATGGGTTAGTGAGTTGGGTGGTGTGGGTTGATGATCCTTGAGGTGTTTTCCAACCTTAATGATTCTGTGATTCTATGATCAGGACATTTGTCTTTGGCAAATACAGGAGTGAGCCTGAGAGCATTGTATGTTCCCTTCCTCACGCTTCAGGGATGAAAAATGGTTTCCAAAAGCCAGCAAGGATGGGGTAGGAGTGCGGGCAGAGCGGGAGGGTGCAGGCAGGCCCCGGGGCTGGTTAAGCACCACGGACAGAGGCAGCCCCAGGCCCTGGCCATGTGCTGTGGCTCCCTCCCTGCTCCCCTGGACCCCCCCCCATTAAATCCTACCACCACCAACACCATCCACTGAGGGGTCTCGACATCAGCACCCGAAAAGCCAAAACCCAGCAGCACCCTGGGTCTGATTCTTCATCACAGTGGCTGATTTTCTTCAGCCTTCCACGTTGAGTGGACATGTTGGTAGGTGTCTTAAAGGGTAATGCCAGGAAGTGAGCCCTTGGCCCAAGGATCATTTCCAGTTTATTTTCTGAAACTGCAAGTCACTAGAGGCAGGGTGGCCCCAGTCATCGGGAAACCACTCAACGATAAGCGAATGAATGGGACTTCCTAGCAATTACGCTCTTTCACCAATCCCCTGAAAAAGCAATTAACATCAAACTCGGGCTGGGGAGAGGGGGAGAAGGCAGAGGAAAATGCTGCTAAGATGCATGACGTTTGCAGTTTTAAATAAGAAGCTTCACTGTCTCTAGTACTACTTCCTGAAGGGGAATTTTCTTGAAGATATAATCAACAGAAAAAAAAAAAAAAGTATTTGAATTTTCAAATTTTCCTGTACTACCTGTTTAGTTTAGCATGACACATATATCCCAGCTCATGAAGAATTACATTCTCTTCAGAAGTAGCTCCCCAACCTTTGTGAATGCTGTGGGGTTTTTTTTCCCCCAAATTAAAGCCATAGCTTGCAATTCTGTAAAGTTCTCTGAGCACATTTTTGCCTGAATCAGCCCTTCTGTTCCCCAGGTTGTCCTCATGCACACATTTTGAGGATTAAACTTTTTTTGCCAGAACTTGGAAAAAACAGAGAAAATGTAGTGGGAGACTAACCTATGCCAAGTGTCAGTATAAAAATGAGAACAAAATAATCCATGTATGATTTTTTTTTCACACCTTTCATTTGAATAACCCCTGGGCTCCTCTGTAGCCAACAGAGAGACTCCACTAGCCCCGGGCGTTTGGTATGAACACGGAAATAAAAATTAAATGTTCGTGGGAGTCAAGTGGAGGAGAAACTTAAACATTTAATGATCTCCTGCAGCTCCTGGGCACCTCGGGGAGAGCAAGGGGCCCCGCCGCGCGCGGGCTCTGCTGCAGCCGCAGGAAGCGGGGTGCTGCAGATGGGCGCTGTCAGCCGCCCCCGGCGCCACGTCAAGGGGATCCCTGCTCCGCCGCGGCTTCCTGCCTCACCGCGCGGCCACGGCGCTGCCGCGGAGCCGCTGGGCTCCTGGGGTCCCGGCTGGGCTCAGCATCCGCTCCAGATGTGTCCTGCAGCTGGAGGGATGGAGGTGAGGGTGAGGAGGAGAATATCAGCGGGAAGGTGTTGGGGCCCGTGGTGCTGCACAGAGTTCATGCTGTCTGTAGTACAGAACCAAGCTGAGACATTTTAAGGCAAATTGTGCCCATTGGGGTAACTCATGGGACAAGTGACAGTTTCGTGCAAATCGTCTCCACTTGCCACTTTGATGGGAGCTGAGGCTGATTTCCAGCGCAGGAGAGCGGCTCCGCAGTCCCGTCCTCCTTCGCAAGGAAGGCACAGCCGCTCGCTCAGATGCACCATGATTTAAGAAACAAAAAATGACAACGGAATACAATTTGAAATGGTTTCACAGATCTCAGCCCTGGCGAGTGCTGCTGGAGCGGGAGTGCAGCAGCTCAGGGCTCCAGCACGACCCGCTCGAGCAAAGGGCTTTCCTCCCACCTCTGCGCCACATCATTTATTTCTCCAGTAACTTCGGTTTATCTGCACTTGGTAAGCAAGGTGGCAACTACTTTCACTAGCAGAGAAAAAAAAAAAATCCCTTAAAGAGTGTCTGAAGAGCCTTGTTTCTAAGTGGAATTTACATTAGCAGTGGAAAACCAAAACTTCAAAGTCACTCACACGGGACAACGCTGTGCTCTGTGCTCAGAGCCTGTGCAAAGGCAGACGCTTGGCCCCAAGTACTTTGGCTGTTCAAAACTGCACGGAAGGTGAATTTTTTAATTTCTTTTTTTTTTTTTCAACCCAAACTGCTTTCTGACCTGCCTGAAATAAAAAAGTGACTTACAGAGCACCTAACTTGCTGCTTCCAGGAATATCTGTTCCATCACGTTGCTAACGGGGGGTGCTTGGTTTGCCTCGGGCGTGCTGTATTTGGGGGAAAAAGCTTTTGCACACCCTAAGAATTAAAAAAAAAAAACAAACATGTTTGTCTACAAATAAATACGAGAAACCAAAGCAATAAATATAGATGATGCTTTCAAAAGCTTAATCATTTCATGTCTCCTTGTAACTTTGTTAGCATTTAAATGTCACAATATCGTTTCTGATCTATTTCAGTATGACGGTTTGTTTACCCCCCCCCCCAGGCAGGCTGCCAGGAGCCAGCGCTTACTCTCTACTTGCTGCAAGATTACACCTTCGGGAAATGTGATGCAATTTGCAAATTCTCCTTCATCCGGCTTCATCCTACTCCGTGTAATCTGGTTTATGCAGCAAAAAATGAATTGCTGGAGCTGTGGCTGTAGCGCACGGACCCCAGCAGCTGCACCGGCCGGAGGCACCGGGCTGGCTCCAGCGCCGGGACCATCCCTGCACCGGGTCTGAAGCACGGTTTGTAAACTCAACCACTGATTCAAGAGATACTGCATGTGCTGATGCTAGACATTGCACGGTGACCCACATTTGGGGTTTTTTTTTTTCCATGTAATAAAATGTTTTATTCAACTTCTCCACCATCTGCTGAAAGCAAGGACGAGCAGACGCGGGGAAGCCGGCTGGGAAAGGGCTGTGGCTGCTCCGGGAGGATTTCAGGAGCGGCAAAGCTGGGCTAGCGTTGGAAACAAGACACTGATTAGTAGGGTTGTCCAAAATCCGGCCCTGAAACATTATAGAAGAGACCTGAAGTTGTTTGTATCACCTTAATTAAAGCCTCTGCGGAACCTTACGGGTTCTGACGCTGTTTAATTCCAGGATCCCGTCCTGTCCCCCTGCAACACCTCCAGCTCAGGGCTGCCGTGGGGATGGATTCAGCTCCTAAAGCCAGGGCGTGGAGGTGGCAGAGCTGCGTCCCTCTGCTGAAGCAGCCGGCTCCCGTCGGTCCGGTGCTGAGCTCCTGCCGCTTGAACTGGAAAAGCACAAATTCAGCCTGGCTCAACTGACCGACCGTAGTTCCCCCATCTCCTGCAGAGCCGGGAAAGCGCAGGGGACCCTGCCCGGGGAGCATCCCACCCGTCAGCCAAACCTGCTCCTCTCCACTGGTTGCCATCGATCCCACCTGAGCCCGGCGATGCCATCCCAGTGGTGGCCACAGCTCCAGCTGCCCCGCTGCTCTTCGTTTGGGGGCGATGGTTGGGGGCAACCAGCCTTGGCTTTGCTGCTGGGAAAAAAAAGGAAAAAAAGAGAAAAAAAACCCACACAGGACAAAGCCAAATGTCTGGTTTCAGTTGCACCGAGGGTCTCTGCAGCTGCTTCCTCTGAATCCTGGTGCCGCCACCCAGAGATGCAGCGATGGAAGAGTCCGACCAGCACCAAACTGGGGTCCAGCTAAATTAACCACTTGGATCGTTTTGCTGAATTGATCGGGGTGGCTTAAATCAGGCATAAAGAGCCTGGGGTCTCCCCCAGCTGCTGGACCTCCGGGACCCGCCTGCGTTCTGCCTCTGGCCACCGCTGGAAGCAAAACCAGCTCTTCCCTGCCGAGGAGACCCAGTTCGGACTGGGTTCACAGCCTGGGGTCCTGCGTCCACCCTGGCTGCCAGCGGAAGGCTTGGGGACATTTTTGTGTCCCAGCCCCACGTGTCCCCATCCCTTAGGGCTCGGCCGGCAGTTCCCGTCCCACCACCAGTGCTGGGGTGATGCACAGGCAGAAATTTTCTTTGTTATTTCCCAGTGACCCCTGGGTTTAACTGAAGATGCTCGGAAGGAGCTATTTTGGTTCCCTTCAGGCCAACGACAGCCCGGGGGGCTGCCATCCCCTCTCCCACCCGACCCCCCGCCTCGACACCATTTCTCAGAACCAGGCTTCCCTCTCGAGCTCTCCTCTTCCACCCACACGAGCCCAATCGACAGATGTCAGCTGTTCCCATCATCGGGTTCCCGTTATCGACAGTTTGGGGGAGCAACTTTATCTGCCTTTGGGGGGGGGGTGACACACGCTCTCTGCGCAGGGTTTGCAGATGTGTGGTGCTCCAACCCCCCCCCAGCCCCAGCATCTTCCCTGGGGCCACACTGCATCCTGCTCAGCTCAAGGGCCCTGGGGACACCGGCGTGGGGACAGACGGATGCGTGCACACCGTGCTGTGCTGCCGAGGGCGCAGCTCCCGCACCTTCCTCCCAACGCCTGCGACGGGAAAATTCCAGGGTCCCGCCTGGCTCTGACCCAGTGGTTTGATTTCACAGGAACTTCGATGGTTGGGAATTGTCACCGTCTTGTTTTTCCAGGAAAACCGATTTTTTTCCGGCTACTAAAAGCAGTGAGAGTCCAGTCCTGCTGTGCAACACTTTGACTTCACTGAAAATTAAAAAAAAAAATTTAAAAAAGTTTAAACTTAAATGTTTCTACATTTTTTTCAAGTAATTTAACAATTTACAACTATTTAAAGCCTCAGACCAGGTCCAAGGTGAAGCCTGGGGCTCCCCTGGCCGGGGCAGCAGCACGTGGGGCTGCCGACACATGGGGTGTTGGGGGGGCACAGAGCCATGGGGAGCCGCTGGCACCCAACCGCCTCACCTGGGCTGGGAAAAGGCACTTGGGAATTTGGGGAAGAAATGAGCCATTTTGGCCAGTCAGGGTTTTTTTTTCCCCCACAGAGTTCCCACTAACGGCACAGTTCAGCCTCGGTGGGAGATGATGGTGGGTCCGTGTCTGTTCTTCTGCTTGAGGATGCGGTGGTTTGGGTCCCTGAGTTCCTGCTGGTCTTCTGATATCCCCTGGGATGGTGTGGGACAGCAGGGGACAGTGGGGGACAACGTGGGATGACGTGGGATGACATGGGACAATGTGGGATGACATGGGATGGTGTTGGACAGCGTGGGATGGTGTCGGATGATGTGGGACAATGTGGGATGGCATGGGATGGCGTTGGACAGCATGGGACGGTGTCAGATGATGTGGGACAATGTGGGATGGCATGGGGTTGTGTCGGACAACATGGGACAACGTGGTGTAGGATGGCGCAGGATGGTGTGGGACAACGTGGGACAGCATGGGATGGCGTTGGACAACATGAGATGATATGGAACGGCATGGGACAGTGGGGGTTGGCATGGGACTGTGTGGGCCACCATGGGACAGCACGGGAGAGCATGGGACAGCATGGGACAGCATGGGACAGCGTGGGACAGCGTAGGATGTCATGGCCCACGCGGCGCTGTGCCGAGCCGGTGCCGCAGGCGGGATCTGTGCTACAGAGCTGAGCAAGTCCTTGTTAAAACCTGAACACCCACACGCCAGAAAACCCCCTCAGCGACTTCTTCCTTTACATGCAAGAGCATTTTTTTTTGTTTCTTTGCAGATGTTTAACATCTTGATAAAAGTTTTGAGGTTTTTCTTTTCTTCCAGATCTGACTTTGGCTACCGGAGGCTGCCCGTGCTGCTGCCATTATGGCCAAAGAGAATTCTTTTTCCAACACCCGCTCAGTGTTCCCCTCCGACACCCGCCGCGCGCCGTTTCCTCCTCCAAAGTGTTGCCGTCACCCCTGGCAACGACCAAGCTGTGGTCCCAGCATGTCCCCAGGGCCACCGTTGGGAAGAAAGGGCCACGTTGGAGCTGGGGGGGATGCTCCACCTCAAAGGGAAAGAGAGCAAGCGGTTGGGGTGCTCCCACCACTTCCCGCAACGGTGGTGTCCCCAGGCAGGGGGTGGCTCCCGGCACACAGCCAGGAGGTGCCACCGCAGTCAACCAGACGCTCGCTGGGGACCTGCTGACCG
>WKFP01015482.1:106690-131689 GCA_011057875.1 Pterocles orientalis
ATCCACAAACGGCAGAGCTGAGGGGGGTTCGGTCCAAGCAGGCCATGAGCATCCTGGTCCCCATCCTGCTCGCCGTCCTGGCGCTGGCAGCCCGCCCGGGCCACGGGGCCGCCCTGGTGCCCACCAACAACTTTCTGACGGAGAGCATCAAGCGGCTGAGCGAGCTCCTGGAGACCAAGGTAGGGCTGGTTCCTGCGGCTCAGCCCGCACCCGCGGAGGGGAGGGACGGAGGGTTTCGCAGGGCTGGGCGAGAGCGATGCTGAGTCAAAGGAAGGTGCTGAGCGCACGGTGCTGAGGCGGAGCGGGCGGCCGGGGGTGGGTGTCTGTGCGTGCACGGGTCAGGATGGATCTGCAGCAGCGGTTTGGCTATAGCCTGATCGCTCCTCTGCTTTTGTGTCTTGATAAAGGTTTCCTGTGACAAGATGAACGTGACAAACATTTTTGCAGACAAGGTAAGAGAGGGGAAAAAAAAAAAATTTAAAAAAAAAAATCGAACCCATCCTTGTTCAAAAACAATCATACAGCCACGATGGGTCCTGGGAGAGGATGCTGGGGGCTGGAGGAGAGCACGGGGCAGCCCAGAGGCAGCTGGGACCCCCAGGAGTCCTGCATGGCCCAGGGCACAGAGCCTGCTGCGAGCCCCTCGGGGCAGGGACAGGGGGCTGCCAGCACCAAGCCCCCCACAAGCCCCAGGCAGGGATGGGGGGCTGCTGGGCTGGTCCTCACCCCTGCCCAGGGTGGATGTTCTCACCTTCCCGCCCCCGTCTCCATCACCAGTGGTGCGAGGGGCAGGCAGGAAGGGGCAGTCTAGGCTGGAGCAGCACACGGGGGTTTTCGGGCTTTTCAAGGTTTTCAGAAAGAAAGAGAGGAACCTCTTCCCTTGGAGCCGTGTGTCACCATCTCTGCCACCCACACGCACCCACAGAGCGGGTTACACACATTATCCCTCTTTAGCCAGGGGAAGGCTCTAGGAGATGCCCTAGCAGATAATAAAACCTCTTTCTGCTCTGAAAATTGCTGCCTAAGCCAAGCTCCCCAGCCCAGGAGTTCCTGTTTTCACAGAAAGCTGATGCCCAGGCAGCCGAGGGGTGCAGCAGCATCTCACAGGGGTGCTGAGCATCTCCTCGGGGGGTCCCAGCCCCACACCCAGCACAGGGAGGGATACTGCACAGCCCCATGGCTGCAGACCTGACCGGGGCATGGGGACGAGCCCATTGCTTATTCCCACCTTTGCACTGGGAACACAATGCTCTGCAGACACAGGTGCTGGCTCCTGTGCCAAACTCTGCCACAACTCCTCCCCAGCAGCTGATGGCACCATTGTCCTCAACAGGGACAGAGCCCTGTGCGCACGGGGTTCGTGAGGCTCTGGCACCTGGAGCTGTGCTTTGGAACAGAAATGTTTTATTTGCAATGTTTTAACCTGCTGCTAACAAAGCCAGGAGTGTACAAAAGGGTTTCTACAAAAAGCCCTGTGCATCTTTTTCCAGGAAGACGATGACATGGAGATCTTATGCAAAGCCACCACCATCGCCTGGGAGGGCAGGAGCTGCCACAGGCACCTGGAGGGGATTTACATCAACCTGCTGGCTCTGCTCCAACGGCAGAGCCCAGAACGCCAGGTCAGCCCAGGCTCTCCCCTCGCTGCTGCACAGGGGTCGGCCAGCCCAGAGCCTTCCAGCACCGGCTGCTCTGATCCTCCAAGACATAGCTGGAGGAGCAGCTCCCTCCCCAGAAAGCATCCTAACAGACTTTTTCCCTTTTACAGGCACCATGTCCCGTGGCAGCAGGAAACACGACTTCTCTGAATGCTTTCTTCGTGGATTTACGCAGAGTCCTCCAACGATTAGTAAAAGATAGGAGTTTGAAGTGAAAAAACAAAGTTGGGTTTTTTTTTGCTTGGGTATTTTTAATTATTTTAAACTATGATACTCTATTTTTTAAAAAATTATTTATAATAATTCTATAAATAAATGTATTTTTGGACTATATTTGCTGGCATTGCCTAAGACGTTTCTCAGCCAGAAACGGGAGAGCAGGGGAGCATGTTTGAGCCGTGGAAGGTGGCAGCTCCAGGGGAGTGGAGTCGTGCAGGTGTTGAGGTGTCTACCCTTGTGCAACTTACTTGGAAAGTCCCCAGAGCGTGCAGGGTTTGGTTCATGCATCACAGCACTCAGGGGAGCTGCGCAGTTAGACCACAAAAAGCCTGCTACCTGCTGTGTGGAGTGGGCTGAAGTGCTTTCCTGAGGAAGAAACGCAGCACAGACCAACAGAGCTTCTGCAGCAAAGGAAACAAGAGTTGAACATTTCCCCTTGCTGCAGGTGAATTCATCCCATCTACACAAACACAGGGTGGGACAGGCTGGCCACGCAGCACAAGGCTCCCTGAAGCCAGAAGAGCAGGACAAGCCTTCACTCCATCAGCTGGAGCCGCTGTGTGGTGCGCAGGACACACAGAACACACCCAGTACCAACCATTTCAGGGGACAAGCAGCGGCTCTCGCAGGGCTCTGGCTCTGCAGGGCTCTCGGGACAGCTCCAGCAGAGGATGGGCTCCAACAAGGGGCTCAGCAGCTCGCTGGGGCACATCTCGGGACCCACACCCTGGCCTCATCCCACTGATCTCCTCTGGAGTCTTGCAAAGCATCATTGTGCTCTGCCCTGTCCGCCTCTTCCACAGGAGTTGCTGCCCACCGCCCTGGGGCTTGGCAATGGGGGTCCCCATGCCCCAAACTCACTTTCTACCTTCTCGGGGAAGCGCTGTGTACCACAGAGCCGTACAGACTATTTCAGCTACCCCGACACATCTCCCGAGGTAGAAAGATGCTGTCTGAAAAAAGTTATTTGAGAACCATGCACAGAGATGGAACTAGGAATCGAGAATTTTATTTCATGGTATGAACATGCTCCAGGGACACAGTACTGATATATACAGTGTAATGAATAAAGTTTAACCATAAAACAAAGAATAAATCAGAAATAAACCGAGTTAGAAAACCAATAAATAGGAAGAGAAATTATACAAACAGAGGAGCAGGTTCTCCTATATACAGGACTGGCGAAGCAGAACCGCTGAGAAGGGTGGAGCTGGACGTGTGCAGACAGTAAGTCAGTGAAAGGCACTAAGGACCATCTTCCCCTCCTCTTAAAGAAAGGATCAGGAGCAAGTTAAACATGAAATAATTCATTTACACAACATTAAACAACATAAAGCGGCAAAAGCCTTGATGTTAAGGTGGATGTTCTGGAATGAGGGGAATCTCCAGGTAGCAAGATGAGCACACACAGTATATGTTACGGTAATGTGGGTTAGGATAGATCCTACAGAGCACACACTGACCTGGGGTGAGAAGGGCTGGATTAAGCTCTTAAACCCCATACAAACCAGGCTCCTTCCTCATTAAAACACACTGTGGGCCCGTGAGACGTTCACAGGTTGTCTGGGGCTACAGAGGGCCCATATGGCAAACCTGCCAGACAGACTCCCTGCTTTCAAAAGCAAGTTCCCAGAACTTCAACAAAACCCCACAGTTTGGAGGCAAGCCAAGCAGACAGACCAGCACAACCATGACTGCTCCACTAGAAACAAAGTCCTGTGAGAGCAGGTAACCTGTCCTCCAAGCCCCTGCGACAGGAGATCACAACCAGTTTCTCCAACCTGCCAATTAAAGATGTGCAAGCAATTATTGAAGTGTTTTCTCTGCCCCAAGGCTCACATACACGCAGAGTACTATTGTCTTCAGCAGCAGGACTGTAACATTAACTCAGTGGAAGCATACGCCTTTATGGTTGTTTTAAATACTTTAAATGCAGTGTCGAGGTTCACAGCAGCATCTTTAAGCCACTGACATTCATCAGTTAAAAGATTTTTCAAGGGTCTTTTTGAAAGCACAGTTCAGGAGAAACTCCCTTAAAAACAGATCATTCAACAAACCCCAGCACAAAGGGAAATACAACCGTTCTCCCTGGTTCTGAGAACTAGGAGAGGCCAGAACCACACACCTACCTGCTTGGACCGAGCAAGGCCAAAACAGAACAGCGTTTGAGCCACTTTCAGTCTGTCTGTGTGACGAGAAGTACGTAACACAGAGAACTCAACTCTACCCAAGCACACAGTAAGGCCAGCTCTTCAGGGGCAAAACCAACCACAGCTTAGATCAGACAAAAATGGAGTATTTGCCTCTTCAAGCACTAGGCTAGAGAAAACAACCACCAGTGTTTGGATCTGTATCTTGTACAAACCCAGGTGACAAAGCCAGGTCTTGTATGATCTCAGGTGATGCTCCCTCCCTCCCCAAAACAGAGGGCAGCATGTTCTTCTCCTAGGTCATGATCCTGAAGAATGTGTTTAAAAAAAAAAAACAGAAAAAGTTTACATCTCATTTAGAATAGCACTGAACACATCTCCAGAGCAAAACAAGGCCAGTTTGAACCATTACAGATCCTGCTCAAGCACAAGGTACACCCAGTGAAGCATCACGACAGCAAGAAAGGGATATCAGCCTTCAACTACTCTAAGTATTCACAAGAACATTCTGGTAATTGCCAACGTGGCTACCAGCAAGAACTCGGGACATCTAAGGTACCTTCTCGCTCTGTCATGCTGAAGAACTCCATTTCTCCCACTAGCAATCACAGCTTTTAAACCTGGAGGTAACTCAGCCCCTGCCCGGCACGGGAACCGTGAAGATGCCTGCAGCTGACGTGCCCCAGCATGAGTTACAAAGCACACAGACCCAAAGGAGATGCGTTTTCTGCGACACAAAAGCAATGTATTAAAGTGATGTGTGTCTATTAGCAGCATAAATATCAAAGAAAGAGCAGCCACCACAAACAAATGGGTATTATCAGAGACCAGAAATTTTTTTTTCCCCTCTCGGAGCACAGCCAGAAGCCTGAGATGATACAGTCTACACAGGAACAGCAGCAGCTATCTCAGGGGATGTTACTGTTCTGGGAAAACTGGGCAATTCATGCCAGTTTCAATATAGGACAGTCAAATTCATCCTCAGTTTAGAGCATGGGTCCAGCACCCTTGTATCAGGGACAAGAAAACAGTGCCACAACGCCCACAGCCCCAGTGTTTCAGCATTCCCTGTAAATAACCTCTGCTGTTCAGACCACAGAGCAATTCACCTACATTTCAACAATTCCAGCTCAGAAGCACAAAAAGCAGCCAAAGCAATGCTGCAACACAGCCTTAAAAGGAGGAGAAAAAAAAAGCAGCTCTCTTTTTGCCTTTGCATCAAAGGCGTCGCTCTCCACAGTGCCAGCGGATCACACGCAAACAGACAAAAATAAAAGCACTACTCAGACACACTTGTTTCCTGTTGCACTTCAACACAGCGTGGTCCCTTCCCAAAAGTCTCAGACTTTCGTAGTTCACATTTCCCCTACCTACCTACTTTCTGTGTACAGCAAGACAGCAAACGAAGGGAAGAGGACTGTGTATTTGATACACAACACGATCAGGCTAAAAGCCACAATGAGGAATATTTAAATAAAAGGGTTTGATGCTCTTAATTCAAGGGTTTGCAGCAACCACATTCCAACACAGATCAGTGCAACAGAGGACAACAGTGAAAGCTGCCAGTTATGTGCAAAGCAGGGCACAAATCAGATTTACCAGCCTTACATTTCAGACTTTTATCAACTGTTTTGAGCTAACACGTCTAGCACTTCACACACATCTAGAACCCTTATTTTCTATACATTTCAACAAGGACTGCCAACAGCGGTTTCCCTGCACAACACGTTTAACACATGGAGTTTCACAACCATCATATATACCAGTTTAATATTATGTTAATATAACATACAATATACAGGTAACTAAGGAAAAATACATTTTTTTTTTAAATAAAGCTCCATACCAGCAAGGCATGGATTTTATAGCCAAACTGTGCCATCTCTTGAATTCCATATTCTGGCCAAATCTTATACACTCACTGATTTTTATGGCAATTCTGACCAGGTCACACCTACTGCAGCAGAGAGTCAATGACAGCTCCTGGTTTTGTCGAACGTTTTCTGTTTGGAGAACAGAAAGAAAAAGGGAAAAACAACACCATACGTATATCATTATGCTGTCTAGGAAAGACAGGGACCAGCCACATTTCAAGTCAAAACTACACCGTGTTCCTGTTCCACAAGCATTTGTCAAAACCAAACAAAAATAACCAAGAAAACCGATGCTGAAATCTCCCCCAGCAGCACGTTACTTTCCAGTATACGCACTGTCAGATCTTAAACCAAACACAGTAAAACAAAGCCAGAAGCTGCAAGAGGGGAATGCAGAAAAGGGCATCAGAAAAATCCCCAGACAAGGCTCTCTGGACAAGATTTTACCATAGTAGAGATTTCAGCTTGGTTCTGTCACACTTGGCACCAGTAAACTTCATACTGTGCAAAATTTTAGCATTTTGTCTTCTCATTAAGTGTATGTTTGAAGACTTACGTAAGCCTGCATGCACAAAGTTAAGCCTTCCCCTGGGTAAATCCCCCATTACATACAGAGTCCAAAGTTCTTCACCTTCTACCCATCTTGGGCCTGGATCTTCCTTTTGAAGTCCTTGGCCTCTCCAGCTTCATCAGAGATTGCCTCAAGCTTTCTTCAGTGTAAGCTAAGTAAACATGGGAAAGGTCCACTTCAAAGGGCTAAAAAAAAAAAAAACACCACCACAAAACCAAAACATCAGAATCAATTTTTACACTGATCAACAGTGCTTTTGCAACACTAGAAAGACATCTCCCCAAAACAAAATACAACTGAAATTGGACACAGGCAGCAGAACTTAGACCCAAGCCATTCAGTACATGCTTATAAAGAGTCACTCACATCTTTTTCTTTTTTATCCAGGACAGGTGTCTGCTTCCTCATGTTGTTTCCTGTATATGCAACACATTTCTTAAAGAAAGAAAGGTGTGTTAGTAAAAATCAACCGCACACAGTAAAACCGACCACAGCTTTATCAATTTACTTCTGGGCTCAAACTCCTCAGAAGCTTGTGCTAACATTAACGTGCACAGCAGCCAGTGGGCTAGCTTACCAGCTGCCATTCTCCAATGTCTTCATTCCAGTGAACATAGTTTTCAATCATTTCCTAGAAAGAAGTTAAAACAGGAACTGTTAGACTCACACGACCTACACTCCAGATGAATTTTTTTTTTTTAGAACATACATCCCTAAAGGCCTGGAAAAGCTACTTAAGAACAGCCATGACCATCCCACATTGTTTTTATCAGGACAGCCATACCACGTTCAAACACACCTATTTACACTCTGAACACTGCAGAAGAGGAGAACACCACTTTTTGTGCCACAGCTTCACAGACAAGTATTGGCCAGGTCACTGCCAATACCACACAAAGAAAAGAATCCAACCCATTCCATGTGTCGGGCAGAATAAAATTCGAGAGCTCAGTGTGCCTAGCATGATCCTACATCACCAGCTTAGGTTCTTTGTCTTTACCTGGTAGTCCTGAGGAATGAAGTTGTCTATGATAAGCATCTGGAGACGAAGTTCCCTGCTCAGCTGCCGAATATTCTCCAGTAATCCTTCAATCTCTCTCTGATGCTCTTGTTGCAGATCTGCCATCTGAAGACAAACCAGGTGTTTGAGAGGCATCAGAGCTCACTTAAAACATGGTAAAAACCTAAAAGAACAGTCTTCTGCCTATACGGGGTTTTTGGGAAACGAAAGCCAACTCTGGTTATAAGTACTATAATATTTATCTCTGAAGAATAAACCAACTGAATGCCCCACCTCAGAAACAGCTGAAAATAGCATTAAATTCTCAGTTTCATCAAAACGAAACTGGCCTTCTGCTAATCCAAGCTCTGCACCAGCTAAGATGAAGATCGTGCAGACAGGTTGTACCTCTGGCAAGATTTCAAGGAAAACCTCTGATCTCAAAGAAAAATGCACTTTTCATGAAACAGGAACTCTAGATACCAGCCAAAGGATACAATGATGGGGTGACTGAAGGCAACAGCCAGAAAGGACAGACAGCTAAGAGCAGAGGAGCATCTGGGCTGCTGCAAAGCAGGAGACTGGGCTGCCAGCAAACAACTTCTACTTTGTTTCAGAAATAACCATTTTTTTTCTCTTGAAGTTCTGAATATCTCAGTCTCACACATAACCCCCCAGCTTGGCTTGGGGAAAAGCTCTACTACATGCCTCTGTGCAGCTCTGACACCATTCTCAATTAGATCTTTTTGAATTACAGGAGCCAAACGGACAGCACTGAAAGATATTTCTAAACATACAGCACTTTCTCCAGCGTTAGCATGCTGATAGCTTACCCTTCCCAGCCCACCTTTCACATCATCACAGGTTGAGGACTTCAGACACTAACCTCTGATTTTGCAGCCATAAGCATGGTCCAAACTTTCTTCAGCTTTTTAGTTTTCCCCTGTGCTTCCTCCTGGAGGCTGGTGTACTTCTCCTCGATGTCCAAGCGTTCTTGCTGTGTGCAACATTTAGCACAGATATTCATACATTAACATGATCCACACATTAACATAATCAAAGAAACTAGCTGCAACAGTATGAACAAGAGGACATAAAGCATTTGCCATGGGCACAGAGACCCGGCTGAGCCCCACAGCGCTCACTCTGCCAACACGTGGCCTCCGAAGCAGTTGGCTCCTGCTCTGCTTTCGGAGTAGAGCCACATTTCATCCTCGTGAGCAATGCCATGGCACGCAACATGGTGCATCCTGCCATTGCTGTTTTCAGGCAGCTACTGCGTATAAATAACCCCACCTCCTTCTCCTCAAGCTCCTTGCGAAGCTGTTCTGCTCTCTTCCTTCTTTCTTCCAGTTCCATATTTGATTCTTCCAGAAGCTTCTCTTGCTCCTCTGCTTTTGCCAGCAAGTCCACTCCTCCCACTATCACCTTCTTCTCCAATGCAGAGAGTTTCTCCAGCAGGGACTGGTGCTCTTGTCTAGAGAGACAGGTAAGTGAAAAACTTCCTATCCTACAGTGCTAGCAAGGCAGCAGGTCCAGCTCGATTTTACAGCCCAGACAGCACTCACAGGGCTGGAAAAACTTGTCTTGCCGCCAAGGGTTTCAGCAGGGGTGAGGCAGTGCAAGTGAACGCAGGGAGTTCCCTGAGCTCCAGCTCTCATTGCTTTCTCAGAAGCAAAACCAGGTCAGTAGACAAGTCTTTCCTGCCACAAGTCCCCTCTGTGAGGGGCTGCAAGGCACCAGGGATATTACCAGACTACCCAAAGCACCCCCTCCCCGAGGGCTCTGCCAGCACAGTGATGGCCAGGAAGCACTGCAGAAATGGAAGCAAGTGAACAGAGATCAAGGCAGGGCAGCTGAGATGCAAACCTGCAATGCTGGCTGCTGTTGGAGCAGCCTCCAAGATGGGCCAGTAAAACCTCAGCAGCTTTTCAGCTCCAGAGTGGAGAACACCTACACCCAAAGCATGCTTGTGACAGTGTGCTGCAAGAAACCTGGTTTGCTACACAGCTACTGCCCGCTGACCAAGCGGCACAGCAGTACTGCTCTCCAGGGTTTGGAGGATCCATTTATGTTTCTAGGCTATCTAGCACAACTAGATAAAGTTAAGAGAGAAAAGTGGAAAATGGAAAAAACTTCTCTTCCATCTGCTCTGAACTCTGAAAGCAGAGTAAGCTCCTCTTTCACTTTGATACTAGCAAGAGCTGATGTTCAGTTTGTACAAAGCTTGGCAGGCACCTCATCATGCATCTCCAGGTATCCATGAGTGAGTTGCGAGTAAAGAAGGAAAAATCCCACACAACCACACAAACTGCTTAGAGCAGGATACTCACTGAGCTTTAAGCAAGTCTTTTTCTCTCTTCTCTAGTTCAGCTCTAGCTTTATTTCTTTCTTCTTCTTCCATGTCAAGCTTAGTTTCAAGAGCTTTTCTCTCCTCTTCAATCTTTGCTTGCATCTCTACCATCTTATCAGGGGAAACTTTCTTTTTGCCTTTGGAAGAGATTGGAAAACAAATTAGTTCACAGAAAAATAAGATACCCTCTGTATCACAGCTTTTTTTCCAAATTCAGATTCAATACCTGTATTTAACAAAAATTAATTTAACTAGATGTCAGCTCCAAGCTGGTCACAACTGTCTTTAAATCCTATTTTAACACTGACCAGTTGTCACCAGTTCCTACAGAGGAGAAACACTATATAACTAACACATAATGCCCTCAAAAGAGAAATCACACAAAGAACACTTGGAACACCGCCTAAAGAGAAGTCTGAGCTGGAAACTCAAACGTTCTAAGTATGTAGATCAGGCCAAGTGAAGGAAAGCAGACTGCCTTGACTTATAGCTCCAAGAGCGGAGCTACCAAGAGTTACATATTCAAATTTCAGATGAGCATCCCCACCACACCCCTGCTCACTGCCCTCGTTATGGCATTACCTATTGCAAAGTCAGCACACACATTAAGACTGTACACTATGAAAATACAGAGAGACTAGGGAAATTCAGAACTGCCCTATGAGAAAAACCAGGCAACTAAGGAAATGTTTTGATGGTATTCAATTCATGTAACAATGACTGCCCACAGGTTCAATAAAAACTAAGGTTTGCTGTAACTTAACTGTGCCTTTACAACATCCCTCCTGTTACAGCAAACAGGTACATTGCAGAGGGGTGCAAAGGAGGTGGCCATAGTAACTCATTGAGCCTCTCGGCCTGAAGGGCTGGACCCGAACTCCCGGGATTCTGAACCAAACTGTGAGGCTGCTGCTCTTGGAAGTCACTCCACAAGTCTTGAGTCAACTTTCATTGTAATCCCAGGAGTGCCTAGGGCAGGTGAACACACAGATCCTCGGGGGTTCTTTGGAGCGAGAGAGAGAGCCCTGCCTACATGCATTTCCTCAAATCCACAGGTCTCCCACAAGTCCTAAATCTCCCTTTATCCACAAGCAAATCCTTCATTTTCTTGTTTGCTCTTCTCCAGATTACACACCCCTGCCTTGTAGAATCCAGATGCCTAGAAACTAACAGAAACCATCAACTGTCAAAGGATTGTTTTTCACAGTAACATAGCACATACAGTCAGAAAGTTGCTCAAGAAAGTTGTTGTTCAGTAGGTTTCCCTTCCCTCCAATCTTCATGGCATTCAGCTTTATTTCCATGTATTTATGACCTCTAGCAGACAGCCACAGACAGCCAAAGTGCACTGTATTTGTAAGCTTGCACGCACATACATACACATCAGCACACGTTTGTTCGTGCACACAAGAGAACATAATCAGCTTTGTGGCAAAGTAAGGACTTCAGCACTACAGCAAACAATGTCTTAGTTTCCATCTGCTAAACTCAGGAATCAGATAAGCACTTATTTCTGGATCTGTGGTGAAAAAATCTCACTGATTAGTCTGAGTAAGAAGCTTTCTGAAAGCACTATACAGAGATCATCATATAAAAAGAGATAAGCCAGATAAAGGCTTCTTACTGTTAGTACACAGCCCTATATATTCTCAGTTTAGGAGAAAAAGGTTAACTTTCACAAGCTCTGCAATTGTATTATAAGGAGGCGGAAAACAATTACACCAACCTGCTTGATCTTGCATTAAGAGGAAGTAGAAAGCAAATCGCAGAAAGGCAGCATATGCATAAAAAGAGGAAAAAATAAATTATTGCTTTGATCATTCTGGACAAAGATCATCAGAACAAACATTAATTTTCTACGCTTGTTTCTAGAGTAGAAAACAGGATAATCATCACTACAGAACTCCATTAGAGCAAACATTATGCATCATGATTTTATGCTAAAGCAGAGAGAGTTTCTGTACTTCAGAGGGCTTTGCACATCCAGGATAGTCTTCAGCTCACTCTGGCATTCTTCCGCCCCTTCAATGCAATGCAGAACCTACACGGAACATTATGAGCCTGCCGCAAAGATCATGCCCTGAGAAACAGTTAAACGGGGTGGATCGCTTCTTGAATGAGAGACTTAATGCTTCCCCCCTACACCAAGACAGCCAATTCTGGGATATTACCTATAAAATGTTAGCATACAGAAGACTTAGAACTAAGTTTTAACCAAGTTTCCAAGCCAATTCTTTACAAGATACGTGACAGTTGCACATGGGGAGTCTCAGCGCAAGGTTTCTCCATTTCATTACGCAGGGTATCGGGGGTTAATTTGCAGTAACTGATGCTTCCATAGAGGTATAGAGCCGGTTTTGGTTACTCAAGCAAGTACAGCAAAAAAAGGCAGGACAGCAAAGGGATAATGAAAGACACCACATGCAAAAGGGCCACGTTTGAGGACAGTTAATATCCCAAACCACGCAGAGCCACACTTATCCATGCCACCAAAAGCCCAGGGCAACTTCTGCAACAGAGATGTCTCCAAACTTGCAGGAGATGGACTCAACCATCTGCTGTCACATCAGCGGTTTGCTATTAACTGTCCTCATCCAAATAAAATATTCAGGTTGTAAGCAAGCTTTGAAAGAGGAAGCTTGAAGCAAGCAGATTTCCAGGCCTACCATCATATGACCCACTAAAGGTCTCCCTTAGGTTGTGGCCCTTCTTAACCCCCACCACACTTTGAGCTGACGCTTTCCATTAGTAGTATAAATCTGAATTAATCCTATAACAATCCTTTCCAGACTCTGTCCTCAGGGAGGAGGGCAGACCACATCTATACAGCACAGCCACAACAGTGGGTGAAGTCCCTGTGAGCCAAGTCCTGAGGTGGGATTTATTTCTTCAGTCATCCCTAACTGGCTGTAGGGTTATCAAAGGGACAGAGCCCTCTCTGACCAGGAGCAGAGCAGACCTCCCTCACTGCTAGACCAAAACCTAGACAGATCGCTTCTTCATCTGAACTGAGTCCCACACTGACCAAGAACTTAATGTCATGGGGCAGTTAAAAAAATCCCAACTACCACTGAGGATTTTTTTAAAGTATTTGCTAAAATGAAGCCAAGCAACCACGCATTACCACATTTTCCTTGCAAGTATAAGCTTTGTGTTGCTTGATTGTTGGCTGCTCCACTCATTTCCTCCAAAACTAATTTTGAGAAGGCAGAGTGCAATACACATCGCACAGCCCATTTCCCCTGTCTAGCTATCCTTTTTATGAACTCATATTGTAGCAACTCCCATTAAAAAAGTTAACTCAGACTTTTTCCTGATATTTTAGAGGGACTGTTTAACACAAATTCCTTTTTTAACCTATTAGTTCTCAATTATCTTTAAATCTTGTTCAAGCAGCATACTAAATTTCTTCCTATTCTCTCGCATACCTGGTGACAGTGTGCACACTGAACAACTGTTTCAAGCATGGAAGCAGCAAAGGAAAGGCATGCTTTAGCAGAGTTAAAAATTCAGGTTTATCTTTCCAACGGACATAGCGGGGAAGAGTGCAGCATCGCAAAATGGAGTGTGCAGATCATGGAAAGGCCAAAGCTTAAAGGACTGAAGAGCTCCCACTCACTAGTGAAGGACTTATCCAGAGGTTTCTCTATGACAGAGCATGTGGAGTCTGAACTACTGCTGCTGCTACTGCCTGGAAAACAGAAATGCGTCCCACAGAAAAACCCAGAGAGGAAGAAACATGCAGATGGGAAGTTAGTTCCAAAAGAAAGAAGCCCAGAAGGGCCAGCAACCTAGTTTAAAAAGGCACAAGTTCCCATTCGGAAGCATTTGCTAGGATCCCTCCCAGACTCAGCCTGCAAAGCCACCATCTCCCAGCACAAAATAGCATGCTCAGAAAGACACTTCAGTTAAACCCATCTGAACCAGCCTACAACTTAAAACAACATGCCAAGGCAGCTCCCATTTCAAGCAACAACAGCACAGAACACCAGACCATAGTGGATATCTGCAGCAGCAGAGGATTCAGTGACCAGGAGTCCTTTCCAGTTTTACACTCATGGCAGTGGGCACTTTCCCCTCTAGAAGGCAGAATCAGCTCGCACAGGGACAGTTACTGTGTGCGCTCCTGTGAGCAGCACCCTTACTTTGGGAACTTAGAGCAGCTCCTTTGGAAGTTGAGTGAGTCAGTTATTTGCCCTCTACTACTCCTTTCAAGCTGGATTTTGAAGGTCATCTCCTCTTGGGAGGAGATTTGGACAGGATTTGGTTCTTGGTGGAGACAGTGGTCAATCTTTTTGCTTCTAGAAATTATCAAAAGGTGAAAAATGAAGTAAAAGTTGTTACAACTATCACCAAAGGCACGACAAAGGTCATTTATGACTCTACTTGGACAGATACCAAAATAAAGAGTGCACCTAAAGCAGGAATCCTTTAACAGGGATGTTTAAACAGATGTGGGTGCTTCAGGACAAGAAGGCAGTTTGATTGTCAAAATTAGTTTACTAGAGAAGCTGGAAGTCAAGGCGTAGCACTGGGCTTGACTTCTCTACTCCCTATCAGAGGTTCTTGGGGCACAGCAGGCTCCCTGGAAGCCAGTATCCCATGGAACAGAGTGACCTGCAGTTCTAGGTTCAGCAACATCCTTTGGGGTTTAGATGTTGTACGACAGTTTAACACTGGTGTAGGAAAAAGCAAACTTCACCAAGGGATTTCCAGAGTGCTTCCAAACAAGGGATGCTCAGCTCCCGTTCAGCTTTTAAGCTAGCACAAAGACAGCCAAAGGTCAAGTTTTTTCCCCTTAATCAACATAAAATAGGACACCAGAAGTGTCAAGTTACTGAACATCCATAAGACAGACAAATCCTTTGCCTAAACCACAGCCAAAATCCCCCTCCAACCATTCCCATGGTTATAAAAACCCACATCTGCCTACCATTGATCTCTGGTGCTTTCTTCCTCCCACCTCTGCCAGCAGGGGAAGTTCCACACCACCAGTCACAAGCCATACACAGCCACCTTGCGGCAACCCAGGAGCCACCACAAAAGAGGATGTTACCACAAGCACAACTACCCAAGTGGAAGCAGATACTACACGGGTTCAGAGCTGTCCATCTACGGAGACGGCATCAAGTAGCTTCGTTTCTAGGAGAGGCATGATAATTGCAGCGGCAGTAGGGCAGCTCTACAACTCCACTTTTCCCCGCCTGGCTCTGGCTACAGTTTCTGACACCAACTGCTGGATAAGAGGAGATTGGTGGCACCGTCAGGAATCTACTGCCTTACCCCGTCGTTTCTTCCGCTTCTCCCCATCCTCTCCAATCTCCCCTTCATCATCTTCATCCTCCTCTTCAGAATCACTGCTCTCGGAACCAGATATCTCTTCCCCTAGAACAGAAGAGAATAGGCTTTTTGATGCACTTTCCTTCACCTCATATCAGCTTGTGACTGTGACAGCAGCGTTCACCCAAACCCAGCAGTGTCCAACAGCAGCTTATGAGCACCTGCAGAAGTCACGAATTGTTGAGCACACAGGCAGTTTGCCATGGCTCAGGAAACTTAAGGAAAATAAAGATAAGTAATTTAATGCTGTGAAGTCAGCGTGTATATGTTAAAGCCCAAGTGGGTGCTTTTCATGGGAAATAAAGTCTCCTCACACTGCTAAAGCATTAATCTACAAATTTTTCCTAGGAGGATCTCCCCAGACTTTCTCTTCCATTTCGTATGGAAGGGAAAATAGTCAGATGAATGAAGTTCACGCAGGTTTGCTACTTAATCAGACACCTGCATACTTGACACTAGATGGCTGTTAATTGAGAAAAACGTCCAGTCTCACAAATGTTTATCACTGTTGCTGCTGCAGACATAACACTCAGATGTTTCAGGCTGAGTTTGGAAACCAAACTGAATAGAATCCAACATTTGACATCCTGGCCTCCCAGTAATGTTAGCAAACATAAAGCTGTTTGTTCTGTAGCTTAGAGTCCAAAATTTAAGAAGCCACTCTCAGCCTATGAAGGATGAAACAGCTACACCCAGCTCCCAACCCTTGAAGAAAGAGTTACTGACGATTCCCTGCTCCTCCTGTATGGGGCAGACTCTACACAGCAAGTCATGTTGGAGTTACTGCTCCAGATGTTCTGCGAGCATCTCTCTGGGGAGAGTTGTGCCAAGGTCACTGTTTAGCAAGCACCCCTCTGGCAGGGTCCTTCCATGTTGATGGACTCAGTGTCACAAGGCCATGAAGTTACAGGGCTTAAAGAAGTTTCTTGTTTCTCTACACAGTGTTTCAGAGTCAGCCCCAGTTCCAACTCCACAAATCTCGTTAATTTTTCTCCCAAAAAAATGCATCCCTCCTCCTCAAACAGGGAAGATATTTGACCTTTTGTTACTGTACATTTTAATTCCCAGCAGCGCCCAGAGCCCTCCTGCTCACCAGGCAAGGCCGGGCACACCTCACCCAGCCCAGAAGCCATCCTTTATCCGGGTGCCAAGTGCCACCTAGTGGGCACAGCCCAGCCACCATAAGGCCACCGTTGAGCCACCACCTCTCCTGGAAACCAGCAGGACAACCAAAACCAGGGCACAGACCAGCTACTAAACTCGTGTGACACATCTTCAAATAGCAAAAAATGTTCACACTCAAATGGAACAACCATCAGTATAGAGAGAAACACCAGGAGGAAGGGGAATCTCACCTTCTTCCAGTTTTTTCTTAAGCTCTTCAATTTCTTTTTGAAACTGGCGAAGCAAAGCATCCTTGGGATCTTCATTAATCCTGGCCTTGTTCTTTATGTTCTTGGCTCGGTTTGCATACCTGAGAGTGCTGATGGTCTCATCGTAGTTGTAGTCTGCTGGACCAATGTTTGCACACTGCAACACATGGAAGACCGAGTTACTGGAGGACAGAGCGTCAGAGCCCAGAACAAGTCCTTTCACAAGGTCCCATCCCCAGCTCTGACAGTCTCACACTGCCACTCTTTCCCAAGCTTTCCTGCTGCTTCTACACCAAAGCTGCTTTTAACTCCTGAAGCACACCCTCTGCTTGATCTTATGCATGTGTGTACATTTGCACTATGTTTAGAACCTCATCTGTACAGAGGCAAAGAGAAAAGATCAAAAAAGATGCACACAAAAGGTTGTCTAAGCTGCAAACAACTCTGAAATAAAGAGGTAAACACCAGGCTGTTCTCATGGCAAAGTTTCTATGTTATCCCTGTAAAAATGCAGCTTGATCGCTGGCACTGAAAAGGGCAGCTCTCAGCTTACCATCATGGTTTTAGAGTTGCCCCCGAGAGAATCCTGAAGGAGCCGTGTAAGTTTGGAGTTACGGTAGGGCACGTGGGTGCTCTTGCCATCCACCAGCGCAGAGATAACATTCCCCAGTGTGGAAAGAGAGAGGTTGATCTTAGTAGCTTCCTTCAGTCGCTGCCCTGTGGCTCCAGTTTTTGCCTGTCTTTCAGAACCCTGGAAACCAAACGGGAAGCAGAAGCAGGAGTTACAACAGATCCTCCAATACATCCCCTCCTCCAAATAGGATCAGCTACACCTGAAGCCTTGCTAGCAGCAGGTTGTAACCACCTCAGATTATTAGAGAACCTGGCTAAGTACCTCAGACATTGTTAAAGAGACACATCAAACAGGTCTTAACCAAAGCTTTCAGTGATAGCAAATTCTGGATTGCTCAAAGTAATGCAGCTGGGAAAATGGAGAATTAGTCCCCAGAAACAAAAATATGAGAAGCAAACAATAGTTATGAGGCACCTCAGCTGAAGCTCCTAAGCACCATCTCCAGCCTTTCCTATCAGCAGGTCAAGGGAGAAAAGCAACACTGCTATTATTTTAGAGTCTAATAGAGCAACCTAAACATAGATCACATAAATAACATGCAGACACTGAATACCTTTAGTCTCCCCTTTCCTGAATCTTCTCCAAGGAAAGATACTCCAGTGTAAAGTTAGGCTAAAGACACATTTTACCAGCACAATTACATTGGTTCAAAGTGAGTGACAGAGCGAGGGAACCTGCAAACGATTAACTGCATGATCACAACCCTCCAAAAAAAAAAAAAACAACAAACCACCCCTCTTGCAAAGACTGCTGTCCAGAGAGCTCTTTCCAGTGCAGTTTATCCAGCTAATGACTAATCTACAGAAGGAAAGGAGCCCTTTTACTGGGACAGGATCTAGCTACACTAAAGATTCTTCCTGGTACACCTCTGATTTAAGGCCCTGAGTGAATACATCACAGAAGTCAGATGTCAAACAGAAGTCTGGGCTTTAGCTGTGAAACACTGGACACACCATTTACTGTGCCTTCAACAGTACACACATGAGCAGCAACGCCCACCACGCATTATGGCAGACCTGGCTGGTCCTACTTACAGCAAGATCAACGAGATGCAGTTTGCCCATGCGCACGTGCATGTTTCCATCAACTCCTTTCTCACTGCACTCAATAGTGATAGTGAAGATGGCATGTGAACGAGAGCTGTGCTCATTCATGTTCGTGGCACCAACAGAACCTTTTAACAGAGAGAACAAAAGCAATGTCATCTTCAGAAGGAATCACATGCTCCTCTAACACTCTTCCTGCTCCGAAAGGAGACTTATCCCCACCCCTTTACCCAACCCTGTTTTTCAGATAATGGAAGAGAAGTGCTCACACTCAGCACCAAACTGCATTCTTGGGCACTGAAGTTGCAGCACATCACCAATCTGGACTAGAAGTGTTACAGCCTGCTGTAGCTCTAAGCCAACCACAGATTCCCATCTCAAGAGCAGCAGCAGTTCTCATCTGTTTCTTTAAGCCTACAGACATCAGCAGTCTAAGGCATTCCCAGCTGACCCCTGAAAACAGCTGTATTTTGAGAAATAAAACAGCAATACATGCCAAGAACAACAGTAGTCAAAACTTTAGGTCCTAAAAGTTTGGGAGGAGGTGCCCTTTCTGCTCTGCTCAGCTGAACAATCTTTCCAGCACTAGGACTAGGATGTCTTACTGTGGTCTCAAAACCAGACCTTTGATCTAAGCTATAAACCTGCCCACAGCAAGGCTACGTACGGTTCTTGTGGCCCAGAGTCATGATTCTGTCCATATCATCTGCATTGTTTACAACATAAGCTGAAAGGTCTTTGATATAAACTCCCACATCAGGTCTCTCTTTAACCTAAGAGAGAAACAGTTTAGATGGAGCATCCTTAGGAGATTCCCAACAGCAATTTTCAGTGGTACTGTAATGGTACTGTCATTTACTCCTCCAGGTTCTGGTTTGCACATGAAACACTCCAACACGCAGAATCAGAGCAGCTAAGGAATAAAGACTCATGCAGGACAATATTCTACTGGTTTCCCCTAGTGGCAAATAAAGAGTAACTTCAGATCTCAGTCTCAATTCCTAGAAAGACTGCCAAGGGGCCTTTGGAGTAGGTGGAACAGCCAGTTTCTCACTACACAACTGAGCAAGTGGAAAAGATTCAGAGATGTCAGTAGTGATAACCAGCTACTGTATTTTACAGGAAATAGTACCTGTGCTGCAGAGCCCAACCTCCCATGTCCCTTCAAGTGCTTCTCTGGTCTTAGAAAATATAATATTGCTCACTGATTCAAAACAAGCACCACATTCAGAAGAGCAGGTTCACCTCTAATCTCTGGGTCTGGTCTTTTCCTAGCAGGTCCCGCACTTCTTCATTGTAAATTTCCAGGTAAGACACACGAACTAAAAACCTGAAGAAAAACAGTTGGGTAGCTTTCTCAGCAAGATATTTGTTGAAGTGCAACAAACACGATCACAGAACGCAAAGAAAATGCTGTGATGTAACAACACAATCCTGCTACCCATCGTGAACTGCCTCGGTAAGAGTCTTTCAGCGAGGGCCGGAGGTACCATTTCAGTTGCCATTGTCAAGGTCAGGCTCCTACTATATATAGACGGACACACAAAAGACAAACACTGAAGAGAAGCTGTTTACCTTGTATCTCCCTCTGCCTTGGCAATGTGACCAAATATATGGGCAAAGGAATTGGGAATGATGCCTCTAAGCTCGGGAACTGCTCGGACCCCTTCCATGGTGAAAGTTTTGCCTGTTCCAGTCTGCCCATATGCAAAAATAGTACCTGAAGGATAAGAAGATATATGAACTCTAAGAAGTTGCTAACTACAGTTTCACTTCATCCCTTCTTAGCCTGATAGCCCTAAAGACCTCTATTTTTATGGAGCTGAAGTTTTCCCCCCACTTCAGTAGATACTGTACAAGGCCAGAAGGAAGAGAATGCTGGACAACCACAGCAAACAGGGCTGAGCCACTGTCATCCAGCCTCCAAGATATTTAATAAAAAGTCAGCTTGTTTTAACTGTGCAGAGTGATTAAAGTACGGAGTACTAGTACGCTTAGGTCTCACACACAAATAATTAAGGCAAGCCCAATTAATAAATGGTCAATTAGAGGAAGATCATTATATACCAACTGCACAACCAACTACTGCTAGTGCTCTAAGCCACAGCAGGAACAGTGTGAGGCTTCTAAAACATAGGCCAAAGCACAAGCCCAGTTCTAAACCTGCAGAAGCAGCTACAATTCAGACTACATAATCATCCTGCACAGGAAGACCTGCAGAAAATTTACTGAGATCCCAGACTCTGGTATTCCAGCAATATACTGGTTCTTAAGCTTAGTCTAGCACTACTGAAAACTCAAATTTTGATTGTCAAGCCACTGACAATACAGGTCAGAAAAGCTGAATTATAATCACCTAAAATCTGGGTGTGTTAGCGCAAGAGCTTATGAGGCATTTTACAAAGCTTTACAAATTGTAATCTGTTGTTTATACTGTTATGGAAAGCAGCAATTTGCTTCCTCACTAGCATCTGCTTTCCTTTACATAATACATTCACATGCATAACAGACACACACAAATCATGGCCATACTCTTCCCAGCTGTAGGAAGCAAGAGATTATCTGTGGGGCAGGGCAGATGTGTTTAACTAGTCATCTTAGTTGAAAACAGCAAAGTTTAGAGGAGAAAACGCAGCAGTTATATGCACAAGTCTGGTATGCATACCTAGTTACTGCAGGACCACGGCAGCTGCCTGGTTACTGAAATTGTATAGTGAAGAGCCGCCGAGAATTCTGATAATGAGATAAAGTGTGTATCTTTCATATCTTTCGCAAACACAAGATACAGAATAAAAACACACAGCTAACTGACCTCGTCCAGGTCTTGTTCATCACCCATCTCCCACTGTTAACGATCACAGTAGGTACAACCACTGAGGGCTCAGAGCAGCATGTACCTTCAGGCTATTTTCAGTCAGAATCCACAACAGAAACAATACAGGGCTATAGCCTCAGAAGGGGAAGCTCCCTTAAATCAAATCAGCAGGAATTCTTAACAATGCAAGGAACAGGAGGTGGGATCCTTGCCTCAAAACACGGGACTTACCGTTGTAACCTTCTAGGACAGAGTCAATGATAGGTCTCGCAGTTAAATTATAAACATCCAGCTGTTTACTCTCTGGTCCAAACACTGTGTCAAACGTAAATGTCTTGGGAGGCTCATTGGATGAGTCTGTTTTATGAACAGTTATAGTTCCTCTCATTTCGTCCACGTTGACTGCCATTTTGTAGCCCGTAGCTTTCTCTCGTTCATTAAGAGGCCGGCACCGAACAACAACCTTGACATTATCACAGCTCTCTGGCTTGTCCAGCTTCTCAGGCTTATTGATCTATAATTAAAAAAGAAAAAAAATACACGGGCTGCAACACTACTGTTGACATACCTATGTGTTTAAGCACAAACACCACTGAATCAACCCAAGTACATGCATACATCTCCAGGGGATCATGAACTTGGGGACTTAAAACCAGAATTGGTTTATAATTACAGCTGAGAGAACAATGTACACTTATTCCCTCAATGCAATCTTCTGTTTGCTAACATGGAAACCAATCAGGTAAATCTCACATTCAAGATAATCTACAAATTTCTTCAATAAATTATTCCACGCTTGCAAACCACCTGCAAGCAGTTTGCTGGAAGCAGGCGCAGTCACAGAATCACAGAATGTTAGGGATTGGAAGGGACCTCGAAAGATCATTTAGTCCAATCCCCCTGCCAGAGCAGGAACACCTAGATCAGTCATGCCACTCCTTTACATCAGCACTGACGGTTCCCTCTCATGGGAGCACATGAGTCTCAAACCTTACAGTCGACACAAGCAGACACCAGCCAGCCCTGGCTGAAGGGAACTAATTGAAGTCACAAGCTTCAGTGTACTTGCTGCATTTTAATCATTCAGAAAACCAAAATGCTGAATCATAAAACCTCACAAACCTTTTATTTCATGAAGTAGTTACAAATATTGAAGCACCGTTGATTGATTTCACGTCACATGCTTCTCCCCATTAAATAAATCTAAACCCCATTCGATCCAGTAACGCCTAAGACACCGCCCTGGGTGATTGGTGCCGTAGCTGAGCACTGAACGGCTTCTAAAGCAGCTACCCTGGATGTCAACACGAAACAAACCCTGTTTCCCAGCACCCCTCCCTCTGACAGATTCCTCCCAGGCCTCAGCTGAGGCCAGAAACACCTTCTGCTGCTGTGAGGAGCGCAGAGAGCTGATCACTCCCACCCTGCTGGAGGAGGGCTGCTGCAGCCCTGCTCGGCCACTGCAGCCGCAGGTTCCTTTCCCAAACCTGCGAGTCAGGACCAGCCGCCCGCTCCCCCACCCTTGCGCTGTCCCCCGCAGCCTCCAGCAGAAGGCAGCGCTGCCCCGGCCAGGCCCCAGGAGCCCTCCTCCTGTCACCTCCTCGCGGTGACAGCATCACGGGGACCCTCCGGTGAGGCCAGGCCTCCCTGCAGCCCCTCAGCCCCCGGCCCCCCTCCGCCTGACCCGCCATTTCCCATCCCACAGTGCAGGCGAACCCCCACAGCGAGACGAGAACGGCCGAGGGGCCTCCGAACCGCTTCCCCCCCGCCCCCTCCACACGCCGGGCGCCGCGGATCCTGTCAGCCGAGGAACGCAGCCACCGGACGGCGCCGGGGCTGGGCCGCGGCCCCCGCAGCTCTCCCTCAGCACAGCCCGGGCGCGGCGGGGCTCACCGGCATGGCGGCGGCGCGCAGGCAGGGAGCTGCGCCGAGCGCGAGGCAGCCGCCGTGCGGCACAACGGAACAATAACAGCACCGCGCCTGCGCCCGCCCCGAGCCGCCCCGGCCCGCAGCCAATCCCCGCGCTCTGCGGAGGCCGCGTACCCAATCACTGGCGAGGGAAGGAAAGGCCCGGCCTGCCCCTCGCGGCCATAGGTGACAGATCCCAGCCAATGGCGGAGGAGGAGCGGCGGGAGGGTGGCCGGGCCGTCGCGTCGCCGTGGGAACGGCGGGGGGGGCGCGGCGCGGGTCGGACCGGGGCGGCCGGGGTGTCACTGCGGGTCGATGGCAGCGCCCGGGGCGGGGGCGGGCGGCCTTGCCTGGTGGCACCGGGTCCCGGGGCTCCGCCACAGAACCCCGGGGTGCTGCGCTTCTAGGCCGAGAGAGGATCCGGGACTGAGAGAGGATCCGGGACTGAGAGGCCTCTGCAGGGCTGACAAAGCTCTGGGGGTTCTGACAGGACTCAGGGCCTGATGGGGCTCTGAGGGGACTGACTGGGCCCCAGGGGGTCTGACAGGGCTCCTGTGGGTCTGATGGGGCTCTGACAGGCTCCAGGGGCTCTGACAGGGCTCCTGTGGGTCTGATGGGGCTCTGACAGGCTCCAGGAGCTATGACAGGGCTCCTGTGGGTCTGATGGGGCTCCAGAGCTGACAGGGCTGCAGCCCCACTGTGTTGTCCACCCAGAAAATCCATCTCCTTCTTTTCCTGATCCCTAACTGGTATCTCACCCCCCCCCTGCCCTGCCAGGTATTTCCCAAACCATTCCGTTGGCAGGTCGCAGGGGGTTATTCCAGCCCGACTCCTCCCCACGCTGGCTTTGCTCTGGATGCTGAGATCCCAGAGCAGGGCCACCAATACCCAGCAGAAAGAAACCGAGGGCCAGCAGTCAGTTTCACTCTATTTCTGCCAGAGGGCTGTAGGCAGGAGCAGGAATGTGGCCAGGATTGACCTGGGGCTTCCAGGAGGGTTTCTGATCTCAGCAGCAAGCTCACTAGAGTATTGCACGGACAAGAAAATTCCAGTAATGACGGGACAGGGCTGTTCCCTCACCCCCAGCTGAGTGTCACCAGGTGAGTCAGGAAGCCTGAGGACAGGGTGTTCAGCAAACACAGCCACTTTGCTATTTATACATCGCCACAGCATTACTCATGCTTCTACTGTATGCAAAGATTTGTAGACTAATAGAGTAATTTAGGCACCAAAAAAAATGTATAACCCAAAGGGCTGGTGAGAGAATAGGCAGTGGCGCGTGGGCAAAGCTGAGGAACAAGAAAGGGTTTAACATAAAATTAACCAGCACCCTATGGAAAACACCAGGTGAGATAAACAAAGGGAACCAGGAGCCGAGGGGAAAGCTGAGGAGAGTGGTTGTGGACCCTGGCTGGAAGCAAAAACAGGGTGAAACAGGCACTGGCAGAGCAGCTCAGCCCTGGGAGGAGACAGGGGTGTATCTCTCCATTAAATCCCCCCGGAGAAGGATTCTTGCCTGTGTCTGGGAGGAAAACAGCTCCTGGCAGGTGTTGGGGATGCAGCCAAAGGGTATTTCAATGCGCCCTTGCAGTTCAGAAACCAGCCATGTCCTAGGGGCATCTCCAGCAGCGTAGAGCAGCAGGGCGAGGGAGGGGATTGTCCCCCTCTGCTCCGCTCTCGTCAGACCCCCCCAGGGGTGCTGCATCCAGCCCTGGGGTCCTCAGCACAGGACAGACACGGAGCTGCTGGAGCGGGGCCAGAGGAGCCACCGAGATGGTCCGAGGCTGGAGCAGCTCCCGTGCGAGGACAGGCTGAGAGAGTTGGGGGTGTGCAGCCTGGAGAAGAGAAGGCTCCGGGGAGACCTTCCAGCACCTTCCAGTGCTCAAAGGGGGCTACAGGAGACCTTTGGGGGCTCTGGATCAGCGGGGGAGGGATAGGATGAGGGGGAATGCTTTTAAGCTGAAAGAGGGGAGATTTAGATATTAGGAAGAAATGTTTTCCTGTGCGGGGGGTGAGGCAGTGGCCCAGGGTGCCCAGAGAAGCTGTGGATGCCCCATC
>WKFP01015482.1:136899-151125 GCA_011057875.1 Pterocles orientalis
TAAATGGTCAATTAGAGGAAGATCATTATATACCAACTGCACAACCAACTACTGCTAGTGCTCTAAGCCACAGCAGGAACAGTGTGAGGCTTCTAAAACATAGGCCAAAGCACAAGCCCAGTTCTACACCTGCAGAAGCAGCTACAATTCAGACTACATAATCATCCTGCACAGGAAGACCTGCAGAAAACTTACCGAGATCCCAGACTCTGGTATTCCAGCAATATACTGGTTCTTAAGCTTAGCCTAACACTGCTGAAAACTCAAATTTTGATTGTAAACAAACCACTGACAATACAGGTCAGAAAAGCTGAATTATAATCACCTAAAATCTGGGTGTGTTAGCACAAGAGTTTATGAGGCATTTTACAAAGCTTTACAAATTGTAATCTGTTGTTGTTTATACTGTTATGGAAAGCAGCAATTTGCTTCCTCACTAGCATCTGCTTTCCTTTACATAATACATTCACATGCATAACAGACACACACAAATCATGGCCATACTCTTCCCTGCTGTAGGAAGCAAGAGATTATCTGTGGGGCAGGGCAGATGTGTTTAACTAGTCATCTTAGTTGAAAACAGCAAAGTTTAGAGGAGAAAACGCAGCAGTTATATGCACAAGTCTGGTATGCATACCTAGTTACTGCAGGACCACGGCAGCTGCCTGGTTACTGAAATTGTATAGTGAAGAGCCACTGAGAATTCTGACAATGAGATAAAGTGTGTATCTTTCATATCTTTCACAAACAGAAGATACAGAATAAAAACACACAGCTAACTGACCTCCGCTGAGTCTTGCTCATCACCGATCTCCCACTGTTAATGATCACAGTAGGTACAACCACTGAGTGCTCAGAGCAGCACGTACCTTCAGGCTATTTTCAGTCAGAATCCAGAACAGAAACAATACAGGGCTATAGCCTCAGAAGGGGAAGCTCCCTTAATCAGATCAGCAGGAATTCTTAACAATGCAAGGAACAGGAGGTGGGATCCTTACCTCAAAACACGGGACTTACCGTTGTAACCTTCTAGGACAGAGTCAATGATAGGTCTCGCAGTTAAATTATAGACATCCAGCTGTTTACTCTCTGGTCCAAACACTGTGTCAAACGTAAACGTCTTGGGAGGCTCATTGGATGAGTCTGTTTTATGAACAGTTATAGTTCCTCTCATTTCATCCACGTTGACTGCCATTTTGTAGCCCGTAGCTTTCTCTCGTTCATTAAGAGGCCGGCACCGAACAACAACCTTGACATTATCACAGCTCTCTGGCTTGTCCAGCTTCTCAGGCTTATTGATCTATAATTAAAAAAGAAAAAAATACACGGGCTGCAACACTACTGTTGACATACTTATGTGTTTAAGCACAAACACCACTGAATCAACCCAAGTACATGCATACATCTCCAGGGGATCATGAACTTGGGGACTTAAAACCAGAATTGGTTTATAATTACAGCTGAGAGAACAATGTACACTTATTCCCTCAACACAATCTTCTATTTGCTAACATGGAAACCAATCAGGTAAATCTCACATTCAAGATAATCTACAAATTTCTTCAATAAATTATTCCACGCTTGCAAACCACCTGCAAGCAGTTTGCTGGAAGCAGGCGCAGTCACAGAATCACACAGAATGTTAGGGATTGGAAGGGACCTCGAAAGATCATTTAGTCCAATCCCCCTGCCGGAGCAGGAACACCTAGATCAGTCATGCCACTCCTTTACATCAGCACTGACGGTTCCCTCTCACGAGAGCACATGAGTCTCAAACCTTACAGACGACACAAGCAGACACCAGCCAGTCCTGGCTGAAGGGAATTAATTGAAGTTACAAGCTTCAGTGTACTTGCTGCATTTTAATAATTCAGAAAACCAAAATGCTGAATCATAAAACCTCACAAACCTTTTAGTTCATGAAGTAGTTACAAATATTGAAGCACCGTTGATTGATTTCACGTCACATGCTTCTACCCATTAAATAAATCTAAACCCCATTCGATCCAGTAACGCCTAAGACACCGCCCTGGGTGATCGGTGCCGTAGCTGAGCACTGAACAGCTTCTAAAGCAGCTACCCTGGATGCCAACACGAAACAAACCCTGTTTCCCAGCACCCCTCCCTCTGACAGAATCCTCCCAGGCCTCAGCTGAGGCCAGAAACACCTTCTGCTGCTGTGGGGAGCGCAGAGAGCTGATCACTCCCACCCTGCTGGAAGAGGGCTGCTGCAGCCCTGCTCGGCCACTGCAGCCGCAGGTTCCTTTCCCAAACCTGCGAGTCAGGACCAGCCGCCCGCTCCCCCTCCCTTGCGCTGTCCCCCGCAGCCTCCAGCAGAAGGCAGCGCTGCCCCGGCCAGGCCCCCGGAGCCCTCCTCCTGTCACCTCCCCGCGGTGACAGCATCACGGGGACCCTCCGGTGAGGCCAGGCCTCCCTGCAGCCCCTCAGCCCCCGAGCCCCCTCCGCCTGACCCGCCATTTCCCATCCCACAGTGCAGGCGAACCCCCACAGCGAGACAAGAACGGCCGAGGGGCCTCCGAACCGCTCCCCCCCACACACACGCCGGGCGCCGCGGATCCTGTCAGCCGAGGAACGCAGCCACCGGACGGCGCCGGGGCTGGGCCGCGGCCCCCGCAGCTCTCCCACAGCACAGCCCGGGCGCGGCGGGGCTCACCGGCATGGCGGCGGCGCGCGGGCAGGGAGCGGCGCCGAGCGCGAGGCAGCCGCCGTGCGGCACAACGGAACAATAACAGCACCGCGCCTGCGCCCGCCCCGAGCCGCCCCGGCCCACAGCCAATCCCCGCGCGCTGCGGAGGCCGCGTACCCAATCACTGGCGAGGAAAGGAAAGGCCCGGCCTGCCCCTCGCGGCCATAGGTGACAGATCCCAGCCAATGGCGGAGGAGGAGCGGCGGGAGAGTGGGCGGGGCGTCGCGTCGCCGTGGGAACGGCGGGGGGGGCGCGGCGCGGGTCGGGCCGGGGCGGCCGGGGGGTCACTGCGGGTCGATGGCAGCGCCCGGGGCGGGGGCGGGCGGCCTTGCCCGGTGGCACAGGGTCCCGGGGCTCCGCCACAGAACCCCGGGGTGCTGCGGTTCTAGGCCAAGAGAGGATCCGGGACTGAGAGGCCTCTGCAGGGCTGACAAAGCTCTGGGGGTTCTGACAGGACTGGGGGCCTGATGGGGCTCTGAGGGGACTGACTGGGCCCCAGGGGGTCTGACAGGACTCCTGCGGGTCTGATGGGGCTCTGACAGGCTCCAGGGGCTCTGACAGGGCTCCTGTGGGTCTGATGGGGCTCTGACAGGCTCCAGGGGCTCTGACAGGGCTCCTGTGGGTCTGACGGGGCTCTGACAGGGCTCCAGGAGCTATGACAGGGCTCCTGTGGGTCTGACGGGGCTCTGACAGGGCTCCAGGAGCTATGACAGGGCTCCTGTGGGTCTGGTGGGGCTCCAGAGCTGACAGGGCTGCAGCCCCACTGTGTTGTCCACCCAGAAAATCCATCTCCTTCTTTTCCTGATCCCTAACTGGTATCTCACTCCCCCCCTGCCCTGCCAGGTATTTCCCAAACCATTCCGTTGGCAGGTCGCAGGGGGTTATTCCAGCCCGACTCCTCCCCACGCTGGCTTTGCTCTGGATGCTGAGATCCCAGAGCAGGGCCACCAATACCCAGCAGAAAGAAACCGAGGGCCAGCAGTCAGTTTCACTCTATTTCTGCCAGACGGCTGTAGGCAGGAGCAGGAATGTGGCCAGGATTGACCTGGGGCTTCCAGGAGGGTTTCCGATCTCAGTTTGAAGTATTGCACGGACAAGAAACTTCCAGTAATGACGGGACAGGGCTGTTCCCTCACCCCCAGCTGAGTGTCACCAGGTGAGTCAGGAAGCCTGAGGACAGGGTGTTCAGCAAACACAGCCACTTTGCTGTTTATACATCGCCACAGCATTACTCATGCTTCTACTGTATGCAAAGATTTGTAGACTAATAGAGTAATTTAGGCACCAAAAAAAATGTATAACCCAAAGGGCTGGTGAGAGAATAGGCAGTGGCGCGTGGGCAGACAAAGCTGAGGAACAAGAAAGGGTTTAACATAAAATTAACCAGCACCCTACGGAAAACACCGGGTGAGATAAACAAAGGGAACCAGGAGCCGAGGGGAAAGCTGAGGAGAGTGGTTGTGGACCCTGGCTGGAAGCAAAAACAGGGTGAAACAGGCACTGGCAGAGCAGCTCAGCCCTGGGAGGGGGCAGGGGTGCATCTCTCCATTAAATCCCTCTGGAAAAGGATTCTTGCCAGTGTCTGGGAGGAAAACAGCTCCTGGCAAGTGTTGGGGATGCAGCCAAAGGGTATTTCAATGCGCCCTTGCAGTTCAGAAACCAGCCGTGTCCTAGGGGCATCTCCAGCAGCGTAGAGCAGCAGGGCGAGGGAGGGGATTGTCCCCCTCTGCTCCGCTCTCATCAGACCCCCCCAGGGGTGCTGCACCCAGCTCTGGGATCCTCAGCACAGGACAGACACGGACCTGAGGAGCCACGGGGATGGTCCGAGGCTGGAGCAGCTCCTGTGCGAGGACAGGCTGAGAGAGTTGGGGGTGTGCAGCCTGGAGAAGAGAAGGCTCCGGGGAGACCTTCCAGCACCTTCCAGTGCTGAAAGGGGGCTACAGGAGAGATGGGGGGGCTCTGGATCAGCAGGGGAGAGATAGGATGAGGGGGAATGCTTTTAAGCTGAAAGAGGGGAGATTTAGATACCAGGAAGAAATGTTTCCCTGTGCGGGGGGTGAGGCAGTGGCCCAGGGTGCCCAGAGAAGCTGTGGATGCCCCATCCCTGGAGGGGTTCAAGGCCAGGCTGGATGAGGCTTTGGGCAACCTGGGCTGGTGGGAGGTGTCCCTTCCCATGGCAGGAGGTGGCACTGGGTGATCTTGAAGGTCCCATTCTGGGATCCTATGACTCCCAGGACAAGCATGAGCAGACCCCGCACACCTCACACCCTGGCTGCGGACACCGCAGCACCGACGTCTGTAAGAAGGAGCCTCACCTCCGGGACGATTTATTTTTTTTTCCGTGGTGGCTTTATTACACACCAGCCACTTGCCAGGACGTGCAGCAGAGCCTGCGGGATGGGGGATCCGCTGGGTCCCCGCAGCCATGCCCCCGCCCGCCCCCGTCCGTCCCCCCGGGGCGGGTCCTGCGCGCAGCCGCGGGTGGCAGCGGGGCCGGTCCCGACAGAGCCGCGCTCCGCCCGCGGGGCCGCACCGACCGCCCGTCAGCCCCGTGCCCGGCCGCCCGGGGGGCTCCGGGGCTCCCCACCGCCCCGGGGAGCACCAGTCCGGGCACTGGTGGTGCGGGAACGGCTCCCTGTCATTCTCGGGGACAGTCGCGTTCAGATCAGCCGGAGGGTGAGCTTTTAATTAACTTTTTATTTTCTTCTCTTTCTTTTTTCTTTCTGCTTTTCTTTTCTCTTCTCCTTTCTTTTCTTTATTCCCTATCTAAGGAAAGAGAAAATTTCCTGTGCATCAAACTGGACAGATAAATCTTTTTTCCGGCTCTCTGTGTGCTGGAAGGGTCCGGACACTCAGGGTTGGGTGCTCTGACATCCAGCGGCAGCGAAAGCCAAAGTCATGTGTGGTGCTGGGTCCGCACACATCACAGTTTCAGCTTTAGAAGTGAAGAGCAGTTTCCAGAGGATTCAGGTCACTTTGGGGTATTTAATAGAGCTGCAGAGATAATGGTGTGAGCTTCTAGAGCACACTGATGAAGAAGTCCGCATCCACCACTCTTTACAAAGAAAAGCAAAAATTTTGTATCTACTAACATTTTTTTTTTTTCCTGCTATTAAGGAGACACCAAAATGCAAGCACTGAAACACTCAGTTTCAGGCTGAGATGTTCTCACTGCTTGTTCTTACCTGATATTATACAGAAACTTTTATTTCATGTAAATACCTCCTTAGTCTGGAGAATGGAATTTCCAAAGTGTTGCTGTTAAGTGTCTTCAGCAGCAACAGAGAAAGATTGGACCTCTTTTAGGAAAACTGTTAACTAGGAATTAAAAAACAAACAAACAAACAAAACAAACCTCCTAAGAAGGATCATTTTTGAGCTTTTGTACGGAAACAATAGCTCTCTATTTGCCAGAAACTTGAAATCAGGTGATAACGAGTTGCAACTTAACAGCTCTGCGAATGGAAAAGGGGTAAATGGAGCAACACAAATGCTCAGCCCAAGGTTACTCAAGCAATTGCACAGCTGGGGAGGAAAAAAGCTCGACTGCACTGTTGCTTGAGCATCTGATGCGTTTTCTTTCATTATGAGCTTCCCCCCTGCGAAAATGGATAACAGGCTTGCTGTGTCTGCAAACAAACAAGTGGTACGGCAGCTCCTGCCTTAGTTCTCGGTGCTGGAAAAGCATCACAAGAGGAAATCACACTTGGTACCAAGAGCTGCGTTGTTGCTTTATACAGTTCTTTTCTTGTTTTTGACAGCGGCTCCCATAAGAGAAAGTGGCTCCAAGAGTTGCCATGAAGTGCCCTGGACCACCAGACAGCTCAAGACTTGCCTTCTTGCTGGAAAACGCCTTAGCCAGAGAGGCTAGGATTTGGAAAGTGCCAGTTTTCCAGAATCTCACCCTGAAGGTATTGTCCCCTGTCCTCTTTGGGAGTGCCCAAGGGACTCTGCAGAGCTGCAGTGCTGGTCCTGCCATCTAATCTGCAAAACACAGCCCACAGGGACTGAGCTTGAGGAATGGAGTGGGAGGAGGGTCTCTATTTGTCCCTTTTTATATCTTATTAAAGCCCCACGTAAACCAGGTGCTTTGCATTTTTTGGCTCAAGTAGTTTTGGGAAGTCTGGTGGAGCAGGTAAAGCCTTAAATCTGTCATGTTAGAATTAATTGTGCTCAACACCATCTTTGAGTCCCAGCTACTCAGATGGGAGAAGAGGGACAGAAACCCAGCCCCATTCCCTGCTGCTAAAGCCCCTCTGCTGCCTTGGGAAGCTCTGACACTTCATGGCCCTGTGTGTACAACGGAAACAGTTACGCTCAGCTGCTTCTGCAAAGCACATCAGACCCATGGAAGAATGCAAAGTGCCCTGCCAGCCTTGTCTCTATTGCAAAAAAAATAAAAATACTACCAAATAAAGCAAAACAGTGAAACGCATAATGTGATGAGTAACATTCAACTAATTGGTGGTAAGTGTTGTCTGTTTCTCAACACTGAGCAAATTCAAGGGCTGTTAAAAAAACATAAAATCTTGCAGAGTAAATCCAAAGCTGCTCCTGACTCCAGTTTCTCTCTCCCTGGCAAGGCTGTCTGAATGAAACACGTGCTGCAGCAAAGGCTTCAGTCTTCTCCGGAGGGGGAATAATGAGCGCACTCAGCACTGTGTGTGAGAGCTCGGGTCAGTGGTTCAGCTGTGCACGGGGAGGGCTGGGTGCTGCCCCATTCAGCGCTCCAGTAGATTCCAGTACCAGGCCCTTGGAAGCACAGCTAGAGCCTGACAGGGTGGGCATCGCTAATGAGTGCTTCAAACTGCTCCGAAATTTGCCCTTGCCCTCACTCTGTAGACACAGCGGACAACTTTTTTCATTTCAAGCCTCCAGACATCTGAAATGTTAATTAGAGCACTCGGAATGATTCGAGTCTACCTCAGAGATAACAAAATCATCAGAGCGCTAAGTGTATTCTTCTTCCAACCTTTTCTCCCCCTCAGGGCACAGATATCTCTCCGCTGTGTTACAAGAAAGCAGTTCTCTGGATCGCAGACACCAGCTCTCGGTTCCAGTTTCACCCTGAAACGTTTGCACTAGCTGCCAGCATCCTCAACCGGCTATTGGCATCCGTGAAGGTAGAGAATCTCCGGCAGCTTTTTCCGGGCTAGATTACCGACGGGGGATGTCGGGAGTGTGTAATCAGTTTACACACAAAGCAGGCACTATGTTTGGCAGCAGATTTAGCGAGCAGGCAGGGTCTTTGCTGGGAAGGCTTGTAAGCATATAGACAGAGATGAACTCAAGCGTTCGATGAGGCTCCACTCACTGACAGTCCTCGGTAGGAGTGTTTGTGCGAATTGCAGTCCCAATGCTGCGAGAAGTACAAAGAACTCTTTATCATCTGGTTGTCTCTGCTAAACAGAAACCATTTGCATTATCACTTTTTAATATTTTACTTTTGAAACCCTGGGGCCAACTTTTTCTGCTTTTGAAGCAACAGCAAAGTTGTGAGTTGAACTGAGCCTTGCAGCTCTGGATTCTTTCCAGGTTGATATCACAGAAGGGTTTGGGCTGGAAGGGACCCTAGAGATCACCCAGTGCCACCCCTCTGCCATGGGCAGGGACCCCTCCCACCAGACCTGGTTGCTCACAGCCTCATCCAGCCTGGCAAAAGCAAATTATTTAATATCTCAGGTGAGAAGAGGAATAACGTGGCATTGTAAATACTGTGGCATTGTGTTGTCTAAAAAATTGTGGGATACATGAATAAAAATTGCAGCAAGAAGAGGGTGTATTTTGTTTCACTTGCTCTATTTCCAGCTTCAAAGGAGTCTTTCTGCAGCTAAACTAATTCAGAAGCAACTGTAACTTAAATGGAAGTTTGAAACTTGTGCATCTGCTATAGAATGACCATTATTTCCCCTAAGACTGTTATCTTCTCTACTCAGTGTTTTCTTCTTCTCCCTCCAGGCCCAATTCAAATATCTGCAGTGCATAGCCATTTCCTGCCTCCTCCTTGCAGCAAAAACCAACGAAGAAGATGAGGTCTGTATGTTTCATTTTAAACACACTCAACTCAGCTCTTGTGTTCAAATTGTTCGTATTTCCAGGTTTTTCCGCAGCTTGGGCATAACGAGGAAGCGTTACCTTGTTCACCCTCAGGGGTCCCTAAGGGGTGACGGTAACATTTGCAGCCCTGGGTCACCACTGCTTGGCAGAATTGTGACCTTGTGGATGAAGGACTTGTGTGTGCTCATGTAAGGGATGCGCTTCCCTCCTCCTGCCCTTAAACCTCTCTGCAGCATCCCCGTAAAGCTCGGTCCGGGGGCAGTCGGGATGCACGTACGCAGCTCTGTGTGCTCAGCGGAGCGCTGCACTTCCATCGTTACCGGTCCGGGGAGGGCAGGCTGGGCAGGAGGCTCGTCAGAGGAAGCTTACAGGCGATGAGTTTGCTGGGTGGCGAAACTGGTTTCTGAACCTGGTGAGGAAATGACTCAGGTCTGCGCCTCAGGGTGAGCGGGTAAAATCAGCACCTACCCCTGCCAGAGCGCACAGGATCTCCTCTCGGGGCAGAGGTGCCCGGATAAACTTCTTCAGGCATTTACAAACACGAGCCAGGAGCGTTTCACATCGCATTTCTCCTTTTCCTTCATTCTGCTGTGAAAAGGAGAGGAAACCTAGGCGGTGTAGTCAGACACGCACGTCTCTTCGAACGACTTCTGCTGTCATCGTGGGATGGGTCAGAGCGAGGTTCTCGCCTCAGCTAAAGGAGAAGCTGAGTCAATGGCCACAGGAAACACCACAACCACCGAGGCCCTGTAAAACCAGCCCAGAGGAAGCCGCCTCCTGCCCAGAGGAGCAAAACTGCCGAGACGGGCAGCAGGGAACGTGCATCACCGATGCAGCGCTAAGGAGGCTCCCGGTGACCCAGGAGGGGACCAGCACGGTCCTGGCCAGGGACTGAGTTCCCAGCCAGCCGCCCTGTGACCAGCAGGGGCCAGTCTTCATGGAGGATGGGATGTGTCAGATCTCTCTGCAATACAGAGAAACACACACAGCACAGTGTAGGACGTTGGCTTCTTTATTATTTTTAATTTTTTTTTTTACAGGTAATACCATCGGTGAAGATGCTCGCAGTGCAGAGTGGTTGCAAACGCTCTCCAGCTGAGATCTTGAGAATGGAAAGAATTATACTAGATAAGCTTCACTGGGATCTTTACACAGCAACACCAATGGATTTCTTAAACATTGTAAGCACTAAACTTTGCGATTTTTTTTTTCTTTAAAGAAACAGCTCCTTATCAAATAAGACTAGAAAACAGAGATGCACACACATACACGCACCCACGCATCCTTTCCCAGATGATGTGCAAACTACCTGCCCTTAGCTATCTGCGAGTCTTTTGAAGAATGTTACAGTGATTTTTTTTTTCATCTATTTTTAAAATTTTCTACTATTTAAAACCTTTCCTTTTGCTCAAAAAATTTACTCTCATCTTTAAAGGACAACTAAAATGGAAGTTAAAAAGATTGTCATAATGCACAACTATATGCCACGTTTATTTTTTTTAAATACACACTGCAAAAATATTTCTAACGATTTCCGTTCTATTAATACTGTACATAGAAAGCTGTCGGGGTTTTGCTACATTTCACACACGGGTTTTTTTTTTTCCTTAAACCATTTTCCTTTTCATCCCACTCATAATTCACCCTTGTTTCAGGCAAGGAGGCTGCCCCAATCTGGCACTTGGTTCACATTTGATAGAAACAATTAAACTTTGTCTTCAAGAAACGATCGTGTGCTAGTAAGGCAAAAAATCATGTGATACGAACACATCCTGGATCCCTTTTTTACGGTTATGTGCAAATATTAAGCCATCTTAGGCTGCTGATTGTGAGAACTGCCTTGCTCAGGTGCTTGTTTCCGCGGTCAGCTCGGAGGGCACTCGTTCGTGTCGGGTTTACTCTATGCGTAGCTGCTGGCCTGAATCAAATCTCCCGGATAGCGTAGAAACTTCAGAAATTGTTAGGAAACACAGACCTTGTACATTCGTTATAAGCTCAAAAAAACCAGTTCAATGGTTGGCAAGTACAAACACAAAAATACACCAAAAAAAAAAAAAAAAACGGGAAGGGATGAGACTCTGTAGGTTTCCTGATGCGAGATGCAATTAGTCTGTACTTCTGGTCGATAACAAATGAAAACATACAAAGTTCACTGACCTGGGCTTTTTTTTTTATATATATATATATGTATATCTCCTTTGTCTTCTCTCCAGTTCCACGCCATGGTGATGGCCAACTGGCCCCATCTGCTGCACGGGCTGCCTCAGAGGAATCCTTCCCTCCACGTCGCGCTCTTGACCAAGCAGCTGCAGCACTGTATGGCGTGCCACCAGCTCGTGCAGTTCAAGGGCTCCACGTTGGCCTTGGTGATCATCACCTTGGAGCTGGAGAGGCACACTCCTGGCTGGCTTCCCGTCACTACTGATCTGCTGAAAAAAGCACAGGTAGGAATCAAAATGGCCTTTGGGCGCAAAGCTGGAGGCCAGGACACTGATGAATTAATAAAGCGCTCGTGTTATTTCCAACCAACGTTGCCTTGAGCAGCCTTCCGAGCACCACGTGCCTGCGTTCTGCCTTTGCTGCAGACGTTGCTAGTGCTAACAGAAGGGACCAGGGCTGCAGCGAAGGGCAGGTTCCCACATCACTTGGCCACAGATAGCTCCCTGCCTCCTGAGCCAGGAGAGATTCCCCCAAAAATGGGAGAGTGAGCACCTAAAAACCTGCCCCCCATGTCCCCAGCCTCCCCCCGTGTCCCCAGCCTCCCCCCGTGTCCCCAGCCTCCCACCAAACACTGCAAAAACTTCTAAACACAGCTACATTGCTTTTAAAATATTTAAAAAATTATCAGTTTGGCTTCTAGTGATACACCAGCCTCTGGGGTTTTGCTTTAAACCTTTTCTCCAGCTCCATAAAATTTGCCTTTTAAGAGAGTATACCTGTGAAGATCAACACCCCAGCTGTCAGCTTACCGCTGACCCATTCTGTGGTCTCAAATTTATCCGAAATATCCCGCCCTCCTGCTCTCCCCCCAACTGTTGTCGCCTCCTAAAGGGAGGGAGCGTTCGCCCACCTTTCGTGCGGCAGCTCAGGAGCTCCTGGTTCAGCGTTTGGCATCAGGACCAAGGTGCCTGTTGCTGACACACATCTGTCCCTGTCCCCCCCCCTCGTAACAGGAGCAGTGCCCAGAAGAGTCATTTATCATGAACTTACGAAATCTCTGCATCTTTCCTTACAGGTTACCAGCACGGAATTCATCCGCTGCAAAGAGCTTGTGGATGAAGAGCTGATGGGCTTGCAGCCGTCCAACGCTGTTTATATTTTCTGTCCCATCAGCCAAGCCCTCCAGGGCCACCCCAAGGCCAGGCCACCCTGCCACCACCCTTCTGGACTGAAGAATTCCCACCAAGGGGGGTTGAGGGGTGCTGTCAACCCGCCCATTTCACCACCTTTCGTGCCCACTACAGCCCCATCTCCGGCCGACACAGTGGAGACGGATGAATACTACGATGGGTTCCGACAGCTCTACAGCGAGGACGGGGGAGCGAGCGGCGGGAGGGTGAAGGCAGGGGGCTCGTGGCCTCAGCCGAGGGCTGGAGACGGCAGCTCCCCATGTCCTCCCTTGCAGCCGCCTGAAAGGGGCTAGAGGAGAATTCCTGCCTTGGAAGCAGCAACAGCAGAACCAGTAAGAACCAGCAAAGAGCCGACAGCCCAGCGAGAAGCGCTGCTGTGTTTTCAGCGGACAATGACACATTGCTATGAGCTAGTTTTCACATGCTTCCTAAGCAGGGTGTGCCGCCGAGCAGTTTTTCACATCCCATAAATACCAAAAGCTGGGGAGAGGAGTTGTAGACTCAGGGATCAAACTGCAGCAGAGAGAACCAAGCGTCTCAGAGTTGATTTCTGAAATAGCCGTGCCCGAGCCTTCACCCGGCTCACGCCGCTGTTCTCTCGTCGGAGCTGATCCAACCCGTCCCCGGGAGAGCGAATGGGGGCTGCTTTCCAGGGAGGGGAGCTCCCAGGGCTGGCTCTGCAAGGCAAGTCCTCAGGTGGAACCGAGCTTTGGAGAACCAACCCCTCCAGCTTTTCTGATGGCCCTACCCTGGCACCCAGGGGCTGAGGTCTGCACTCCCTCCTTAGGGACCCAATCCCAGTTCCTACAAACTGGGAAATCGCCTCTTGTCCGCAATCACCGTGGCCTTGGGTGTTTGCCAACCAGCACGTGCCGTTCAGGGATTTTTAATTTTTTTAAATCTGTTTTACCAGACAGGACAATACAAAATGCCTTTAATTAATTCCACCCCCTCCCCTCTTCTTTTTCATTAACTGCTCATCTCCGTAGCAAAGCTTTCTTACAAACTGCAGAGGTCAGTTTAAAGCTCTAGTGCACTTCTTAAAACACGTGCTTTTAAAATAAGTGTTTTCTTTGGGTTTTGGTTGGGTTTTTTTGTTTTGTTTTGTTCTTAACACATCAGGGCAGCATTTTCAGGGGATTTTTATCCTCGTGTGAAGATGTAATCCCCCCAGGACTGTGCGATTAGCACCACCCCTCGGCAGGTCCTGACCCAGACCAGGGAAGGGTTTCCCACAGACCTGCCCAGGCTCCGTGCTGAGCAGGGGTCTCACGTCGTGACACGGGATGAACAGGGGACAGGGCTGAGACCCGCGTGCTGCGTAACAGCATCACTCACCAGCGCAGGAGGAAAGTTTCTGGCTTTCCTTCCCTTGCTCATCATCTTACCTTGCAGGAGCAGAACTGGGGAACGCGGAGCTGGGCAGGAGCGATGTCCTGAGCAGCTGTTACCGGTAACGCTCGCTGGAGACGCTGCCAGAACCGGCACTGAATGAGCTCTGGCTGGGAGCAGGGAGAAAGCCAGGCTTTGCTTTCTAAACCACAAAGCAAGCAGTGCCTAAGGGTGCCAGAAAGAATCATTCGGTGTCAGCATCACCCACCCGCCAGACCCCATCCCACCCCGGCACGAGGCAGGGGTACGGGGTGCAAGCTTCCTGCAAACCTCCAGCGGGTTTTCCACCGGTCCTGCCCCCCCAGCCCCGGGCAGGGCACCGCACCACGGGGACACGCCGCAGCCTGGGGACGGGGAGGATGCTGGCAGCCCCCTGGAGGGATGGGGTGTGCAAGGGACATCACGCTTCTAACACAGACACACAGGGTGACAGGGTGAGCAGAGAGAAACAGGAATAGCAGTGAGCACTGGGAATCTGGGCACAGCCCGGTGTTGTCCCAGTGAACAGAACCAGGGTACAAACACGTTTTTAACAGGTGTTTGTTAAACAGGTCAGTTTTGGTTTTATTAAACCCAACTTTGGTACAAGCAGGTCATTCCTGAGATTCATTTACAAGGTTGTTTTAAAACGAAGGTGAACGGAGGCCTTTCCCTGTCCCTGGGTGCAGTTACACCAGGGCACAGACATCACACTTATCGTATTTTCCCTTTTTTTTTTTT
>WKFP01015482.1:156730-170288 GCA_011057875.1 Pterocles orientalis
CTGTCTTCATTCAATTAGACGCTCTTTAGGGCACTTATCTTTGTATTTTGTGAGTCGCGTGTGGCCAGAGTGCCAATGGCCCATGAAGAAGAGAGCGTGACTTCTGCTAAGGCACATGCCATAAGGAGCTGTTCAAAGGCTTCTTTTGGACAAACCCACGAGAAGCAAGCCTTGCCTGTTCTACAGGATTTTAACCCCTTTCCCACTGTAGCTGATCCTCTTTCAGCTGTAGTGTTTTGCACAGGGGTGGCACTGCTGGAAGACAGCCAGTTTCAGGACCGCGTCCATAAATGCGGCACAGAGCAACGGTCACCACCAGCACCCTACAAACGGAGTCAAAGATCGAGGCTGCTGGCTGTGCTGACATCGGGGCCACCGCAGCGACTGGGAGATGGTTGTAAAAATGTCACCATGTCTTTATTGAACACGTTATTCAGATTCTCGAATAAATTATTTCAATTTTTTCACTATGAAGAGCACAAACACGACACAAAAGAAACTGCAGCCCCCCCGCCGCCAGCCACAAAGCCAAAGTCAGCGTGAAATCTGCTCAGAATGATTAACGTTAGCAGGACTGGCAATTTGGAACGGGTGGATCCCGATTCTCCATAGCACGCCGCATGGAGATAAACCTCTGCGGGTGGGCAGCAGCACAGCTCCAGGGAATCCCAGCTTTCCCAGCTCTGCGCTTTTCTAATTCCCAAAGAAGAGGTACCAGCAGGTATTGTATTGCTAAAAAGCACATCTACAAGCAACAAGGGCAGCAGGAAAGCAGCATTCCTGGGATAAATCTGGCTTGTCTTCTCTAGAAAAAAAAAATAGTATTTCAGGCTTGAAAAGATTTCCTGGTGACACGAGGCAATTCCTAGTTTTCCACCAAAACTGGCTGTTGAGTTAACCTGCGGGGAGCTTGATCTCAAGGTACCCCCCGCATCTCCTCCCTGTAGCTAGGACAAGCCCATCAAGTGAAATACGGTTTCAAAGGCAGTAATTACCGCCTTGAAATTACCAGTGGGGAAAAACAAACAAACAAAACACCACCAACAAAAACAACCCATCCAGAAATGAAAAACAAAACACCAACAGAAGTTTCTGAAGCAGAAAATCTGGCGCTACTCCAGCGGGAGCAGCCCGAGGGCTCGGAGGCATCGGACCTTCCCCAGGCTCCGCACCCCGCTGCAGGGCGCACGCTGCACCTTCCTTCTCCAGCACTGACCCTGGGGTCCACACCAGACCCCCACTCTGCTGTGGGGACCCAGCCCGTGGCGTGGGGCAACGTGGGCAATGGCCGCCTGGGGCTCATGGATAATCCAAAACCTTTGCTTAGAGCCGTCAGCCAGGGGAAACGAGCACAGCCTCACCTGGAAAGGAGCGAGCAAAGCAAATTAATTCCCCCCCTCGCTGCTCACTCACCTTCTCCTCGGCATCCGTGTTGCCATCGATCCTCCTCATGGCGTTCTGGACTCGAGCGAGGCGGCTGGACAGGCAGAGCAGGAGGCTCACCACCTTCTCCAGGTCTCCGATGAACATCATGTAGCGCTCAAACTCGTTGGGCTTGCAGACGTCCCGCACCGTTGCCTCCAGCTCCTCGCCTCGCTCGGCGCACTCCCTGGCTTCGGAGAGGACGAGCTCCCTTTCCTCCCACAGGCTCTGCAGCTTGGACCGGAGCCTGGAGATGAGTTCCAGCTGTAAAGGGGAAAAAAAAAAAAAAAAAAAAAAAAAAAAAAAAAAATCAAAATTATTTCCCTGGCCCTAATTTGCTCTCCATATAAAAGGCCAGTGTCCATGGGAAAACAGGTTAACACCTGCGGGTGTATTTAGAAAGACAAAAAACCCCAAACGGCTTCCATGGGGTGTGCAAGGCATCACCCCACAACCCCGCAAACGGCTGCCCTCAGAGCGGGAAGGGCTCAGCTGTGCCGCCAGCTGCAAGCCAAAGGAGGAATCTGCCGACATCTTCGCTTGAAGGCTTTAAGGAAAAAAAAAAAAATCAGAAAACTCCTTTAACTTTAATAACTAAATAAAAATGCTCACAACTAGCACTTAGCCAGCCAGTGTTTCATAAACCCTGAAGACACTGCGTGGGGGTTAATATAAAATATTTTCTTTATCTGATGGATGGAACTGGGTACAGCCATTTTTCCATGACGACATAGCTAGTGAGTCTCCAGTTATTGTCCTGCCTTGCCACAAAACGGTCTGAGTGGAAAAAATTCCTATTGATCCTCATTGTTCCTCTAAGCTCGGGCGCCCGGGGAGACGGGGCTGGGATTCCTAGACATGAGGAGGGTGAAAGGAAGCAAGAGGAACAGAGCCCATCAGGATAAATACTCACGATCCGGGGATGCTCCTTGTCAGGCACATCGTAAGTTTAAGGTTAAAGAGTGGAAAGATGACCGCTTAAATAGTTTTTCCACGTCGGTAAAATACGTCGGTGAATGACAAGTGAAAAGTTACACAGATCCTGTGGTTCCACAGCATACAACAAACTCTTACGAAAAATCTTTCTATATAAATGTTCTACTTTAGCAGTAAAGAAAATTCCAAACATTGTCCCATGAATTTTATTAAGCACTCTCTCTCTCTTTATATATATATATATATATAAAATAAATGATGTAGAAAGTATTTAGAATAATTCAGGATTAAAATATATAATGACTGGGATGAGGGTTACTCAGACTAAGATTCCCAGGGCGGAAAGTCTTAAGTTTTGTGGTTTTTCTACCCATTCTAAAAACTTATTTGAGAATTTTGTTAGAAAAATGAACGTTCCAGCATTCTTCATAGCACTCCTCACATCCGTGCGTGTCCAGGGGAAGGCGGAGGAGCTTCACACAGTCACCTCAGCCAATTAAAAATAAAAAATTAAAAAAAAGAATCTAGAAAGCAAGTATTGAGCTGGCGGGTGGGGTGAGTGCAGGCGGTTACGGTCACTTCATACACGGCTGCTCGATCAGCGGGTTTAGAACAAAACGTCTCACTTTGGGGATTAGTTGACTCTGTTTAACAAAACGTACATGGTAAGGTTACTTCCTTAAAACCTCCCGATAGATCCTGTAAGGATAACAGCGAGTCGTTACACGGCAACCGCCGGAGATGCTCGTTTTCTCTTTGCCTTTGGTCCACGCACACAATGTTAGGAGAAGGGTCACGGGGAGGGAAACTCAAGCAACTTAACACATGAAAGCACCAAGTCCGCTCTTGGCCTGAAAGTCTGTGTGTGATTAACTGAAAGAAACAAAAAATAAAAAAAAAAAAAAGCATGAATTAAAGTTATGAAAATTAAACAAAAGCAAAATGTAGCGAAATATGTTAAAAACAAAGGAAAAAAAAAAGGAAGAGAAGGGTGAACACTGCTCAGGCACCTGGGGACTGGCAGACGAGAGCATCCCCCCGCCTGCGGAGCTGCTCCCTCCCTCTTGACACCCGCAATCCTTCCGTCACCAGGAAACGATAAAAGGTCCAACTAACTTTCCTCAAAACTGCAACAAGAAAAACCACCTCCCCCCCATCTCACAAGACATTCCCCGTTCCTGCAAGGTCCCAACGTCTTGCCCGTGACCCCAGGACATGTCTCCACTGGCATCCCCATCCCCGGGGAGCGGCGGGGGCTCTCCCGGCAGCGATGCTCCTGCAGCATCCTCTGGGACCCGCTTCCCCCACACCACCCTGGGGGGAACCTGCCCCACGAGACCCCGAGCGGATACCGCGCCCGGCTCTGCAGCACCAGCTCCTCCTCTCCCTCCGCTGTGCCACCCATCCCAGCGAAGGACACCGCCTGCCACCACGTCCCCAAACCCCCGCTGCCTTCCCGTCCGGTTTGGTGGAAAGATGTCGGCGAGAAGCGGGCAGAGACCCTCCTGCTGCTTGCCTGGGAACACACAGATCCTCCTTACGACCCCGCCTGGGACGCGGCAGTGGGATGGGTGAGGGCTGTGCTCCCCGACACACAGGCTCCACAAACCCCCCGGACGCCCCCCAGATGAGGAGGGGTCTGGGCAGACAGGTCACCAGCAAGGCCAGGGGGAGGCACCTTCCTTTGCATTTTTTAATTACAAATTTCATTCTCCTGCTTGAGCAGAAATGCCCAAATATCACATTTTGAACTAGCTCAGAAGTTTAAAAAAAAACCCCAACCAAACAAAAAAAACCCCCAAACCCCAAAACCCAATCCAAACCCACTTCCTCTCCCTCATTTATTAATTTTATTCCTGGTGACGGTGCTGAAGAGAGTCCCCATGGCGCAGAGGACCCTCGTCCGTCCGTACCCTCCCGAGCTGCCTCCTCCCAGCCCCGCTTCCACCCGCGGCCGGTTTCTGATCACCCCCAGAAGAGGAAGGGTGTCTGGACTCGCGTCTGCAGGTGGGATAAAACCAGCCAAGCACAGGAAACCTATTTCTATCGCAGACAGACGGCGTGGAGGGGAAGCTGCAGCGTTTCCTCCTGCCCAGCACACCCAGTACATCACCACTGGAGCATCCCAGCGCCCGGCATCGCTCGCACGAGTTAACAGCGTGCGGCTCAGCTGCTCGCCTCCGCCAAGCAAACTGGGCTCCGGGCTGCCCGGGATTCAGCCCCCAATTCGTGTGCGAGCTCAGCTGGATTGAGCCCTGCTTGCAGCGGGATATTTCCCAAACTGTGTTGGGCTCTGTGCGCGAGGTGGGACGTGCCCCAAGCGCGATTTGGTTCCAGCACCACGGAAATACGTTCAATGACACACGCTGTTACCTCCCATGGGAAGAAACAAACTCCCGGCACGCCAGCGCGCAGAGCGAGCTCCTCTAGTGCCGCAGCTCAGGGAGATGCTGGAGCACAAGGTCTCATCGGCAGCGTGGAGCCAAGCGTTGGGCTGTCAGGAGCGAGCTCGAGTGCTGCTGCTCTCGAGGGTTTTTTCCCATCACTGAAAGGCTCAGAAAGCACCGAGCACAGATCACAGTCCTGGCATTTAAGCGCCTTCATGCACGGGGAAGTAACAAAAAAACGCCGGAACGGGAGAATTACCAGCTTGCGTGATGGCGCAGCTCCTTTTGCTCCCCAGCCAGTGCTCCTGAGACTGGAAGCAGGATCCTCCCTCCTCAGCCTTCTTAAACCCCTTTGCCCCGTTCCTGCTCTACCATTACACACCCAGGCAGCTGAAGGAGGTTATTTACAGCCCTCGCTCCACACTCCGGCTTCAGCCACGTCAGTTAACTTGCAGGAGCTAAGATAAGGATTCTGCCTTTAGGGGAAGAGAGGTTCCCCGTCCTGGAGCCCTGTTGAATTTCCAACTCATCTCCACTCTGAGCTGCTCTTCCCTTCTTCGCAGCTCTGCCTCTAAAAACAAAGCGAGCGCGCTCTCCAAAGAGGGTCCCAAGCCTGCAGGTGACAGGTAGAGCATGACAAGGGACCTCCTCTAAGACATGACAACGGTGCCACGGTTGTCCCTACTCCTCTCTGCTGGGAGAAGATGCAGCTTATTTCTAGCCACCGTCCCGTCCAGCTCCAGGGCAGGAGGACCCCATCTGTCCTCCAAGAGTAGCCATTAGGATTCCAGAATCCCCTTTTCCATGTGCTGTCTGAGCAACCGAGCAAACATTAAAGCATCCGAGCAGACACCCAGCTTCCCAGCGGCAGAGGAGGAAGACTCGAGCTCAGCCACTTACTTTTTCTTGTCTTTGTCCTTCTTCAGCGGCTGCTGTGAGGTAGCCTGCAGGGACTGGGACTGCAAGGTTTCCACCGCTACTTTCCGCCGGTTGAAGGCGTTCATCTCTTCCTCCAGCTCCCTCCTCTTCTCCTCCACCTTCCTCTTCTCCTCCTGGTGTATCCTCTTTAAGTGCTCAAACTTCTCATGCAGCTGGCAGGGGACAGACCCTCTGAGCATCGCACCCAGCACAACCACCACACCTCCCCACAAACCCCCCACCCACTGGGACCAGCCAGCTGGGGGGTACGGCACCCAGCACCCCTGCACCGGGCGAGCCCCTCGGAAGAGACAAGGAGGAAATATTTCACGCCGAAGGTGGTGAAACACTGGCACGGGTTGCCTGGGAAGGTGCTGGATGCCCCATCCCTGGGAACATTCCAGGTCAGGTTGGACGGGGCTCTGGAAGATGTCCCTGCTCACTGCAGGGGGGTTGGGCTAGGTGACCTCCATGGTCCCTTCCAACTCAAACTATTCTACGATTCTCAGAGCTGACCTCTGAGCAAACAGCCTCTTCACCAGCAGTGGGGAACACACAACAATTCAGCTCTGCTGGACACCGCGTGTCCAAGCGTGAGCCCCTGGAGAAGCACACGGAGGATCTCAGCTCAGCCTGCAGCCCTGCGAGGGGGCTGTGGACATCGGGGACTCTTGTTCCTCACTCGTTGGGTCCATGAATTTCCTCCCCAGTCATGGCAGCTGCCTGTGGCCTCACTGACGGGGGGGCTCCAGCCCAGCTGCCCCCTTTGCTCTGCCCCCAGGGGTGGAGTCTGCCGTGGATGCCCACCATGGTGTCCCTTCATCACCCAGCAGCACCCGAGCCTCCTACACACCGCACAGGATGGGGAAGAGCGTTGTTTCCGAGGCACCCAACCCAGTGACGCTGGTTTGAAAACGTCACCCCGTGTCCCCTCCTCTGCGTGGGGGACGGCGTGTGTTTGCGCTTTGGCTGGCGAGCACTGCTCAGGAGCTGCGTGTGCGTCCCAGGATTCACCCGTTGCCCAGACCCTGGAGGTATTTTGGGCTCCTCTCGCAGGTTTTTGGCACACCCACCTCTCTCTCCTTCTCCTTCAGCTCTGCCTCGGTCTCCTTGACTTTGTTAACAAACATTTGTCTCATTTCTTCCTCTTTCTTCTGGAGCTCACCCAAGAACTCTTTCCTTTTGGTCTCGTACGTTTCCTGGAGGCTGGGGAAGAAAGCAAACGAAATCCAGGCTCTCTGGACAGCAGTGAGCGAGGGATGGGGAAGCGCACGCCTGTCTGTGTTGCTTAAAGCCAAGCAGACGGGGAAGGGAACGCCGCCAAAGTCGGCTGCAAAGTTCAAACCCAGCGCGAGCATCTTCCAGCCCAGCACTGTGGATCCCGCTGACAAACCTCTCAATTTTTTTAGAGCATCAGTACCAAACCTGTGCTCTACATCGATGCTGTACATGAAGGCTGCTCACCTGAAGGGCTGGCTGTCTGGATCCGTGTCCTTGAAGCCCATCTCCTCCAGTTTGCACCTCCGGTACAGCTCGTAGTGGCGGGTGTGCGTCTGCTCCCGCAGGTCCTCCATGTTCACTCGGATCAGCATTTCCCGCAGCTTCACAAAGTCGCAGTGACTTTCGTTCTCCACTGACGGAGCAAAGGGAGAAGTCACCAAACTGCACGTGGGGCAGGGGGGCACGAACGCACGTTACCTCCAGAGACCCCCCTCCCAAGGAGCTCTACCCGTTGTCCCACCCAGGGCACAACACAGCCCCGCGGATGCAGGGATTCCCGCTGGAACGGGAATTCCAAGGAAGGATGGGCACAAAGGGCTGCACAGGACATCCTGCACCAGGAGGGCAGCGCTGCAGAGGGTCCCAGCGTGCCCACACGCAGGGAGGGGGTTGCAGCGGGTGCGCGGCTCGCAGCCCCTTACCTTGCACCACTCCCCACGGGTACTGCCGGGCTCGCACCAGCTTGTTCCCAACCTTCACCTCCTCCGTGCTGCCCACCACCGCGAAGGGCAGATGAGCCTGAAACACAGCCGGGGGCAGCGACTCAGCGCATGGGCTAACCCCAGAGACCTGCCCGACACGGAGAGCTCTGGCTCAGCATCTGCTTCACAAAATCCTTCCTCGGAAGCCACGAGGATGATGAAGGGAATGGAGCATCTCCCTTACGAGGAAAGGCTGAGGGAGCTGGGTCTCTTTAGTCTGGAAAAGAGGAGACTGAGGGGTGACCTAATCAATGTTTATAAATATGTGAAGGGTGAGTGTGAGGAGGATGGAGCCAGGCTCTTCTCTGTGACATCCAGTGATAGGACAAGGGGCAATGGGCTCAAGCTGGAACATAGGAGGTTCCACTTGAATATGAGAAAAAACTTCTTTCCAGTGAGGGTGACAGAGCGCTGGAACAGGCTGCCCAGAGAGGTTGTGGAGTCTCCTTCTCTGGAGACATTCAAAGCCTGCCTGGATGCGTTCCTGTGTGATCTGATCTAGGTGTTCCTGCTCCGGCAGGGGGATTGGACTGGATGATCTTTGGAGGTCCCTTCCAATCCCTAACATTCTGTGATTCTGTGATTCTGATTCTGTAAGCCAACAACCTCCAACACTCAGCTCAGTCTCTGCTGTGAGCTGGGATGTGACAGCAGAGAGCATCGTGGAGCCGTATCACCGCTTACTGGCTGCGCTGGCTGGACCGAGCTCGATGGGGAAATATTGTGGGAACACGGCGATCGTTACGGATCTCCCTCCATCCGCTCGCCAGGTTGTTCCTGCAGCCGCCAAGAGCGGGGCACTTCCCGCCTCGCCGAAAGCACGAGCGGAGACATCCGCACGCAGCCCCTGGCACGGCAGGCGGTGGGTGGGTGGGTGCTGCAGGGATGCCTGCGGGATACGCCGCGTGCTGGCTGCTCGCCGAGCCGGCAAAACACCGAGCACCGGAGAGGAGGCACAGGGCAGGCGCTGCGGGAGGGCGAGGCTGGCAAAACCAGGAGGAAATGGAGCCAGAAGGGTAGAATAGGGAGAAGCGGATAAAAATATTTTAATGGAGAAGCAGAGGGGGAAAAAAAAAAAAAAAAAAAAAAGAAAGAAAAACCAAGCAAGCATGGCTTCTGTTTTATCTCCCCAATGCATACAGCTTGCAATTATTTTAAAGATTTTCATGAATTTGGCAAAAAAAAGAACTATTAGAGCAAAAACGCATGTCTAGTTGACCCAGAAATCAATTGGTTATTGAAATTTTAAAAAGAAAAAAAAAAAGGGTGGTGAAAGAAAAGACAAAGCGTGTAATCAGAAACAGCTCTGCAGGAAAATGTTTGTTTTGACAAAAAAAGCTATTTTTTGTTTTAAAAATTAAGATGGAAACGTTTCAGCTGTTGCTACTGCAGTAGCTGCACTCTGATGTGGGAGACAGGGAACTTGGAAGTGTTTCACACATGCTTCATCCAGGTCTGAATTTGATCTTTGAGACAAAATACAGTCTAACAATTTTTCTTCTTTATTTTAAATCAGATTTTCTCTGCTTAGCCTCCTTAAGTCAGAAGGCTAAAGTAAATCTTAACTGTAAAAATTTTTATTCAAAGTTTCTCCCTCTTCAAATGAAAAACAGCCTAAAAGCAGACAGAACGAATTTTAAGGAAGTATTTTTCCAAAATCCAATAGAACAAATTTCAGAGCTGAGCCGAGTTTCTCCAGAGCACCCAGAGATTTCATTCATTCCGCACGCAGCAGCTGGCAGATCCACAGCTCAGCTCTCAGACAGATTCAGCGTCCGGACAATCCCAACGCAACCCGCCCTTCGGACGCAGTTTCGTGCAGCGGTTTAATTCCTCACCACCTCTGGAGGCGACGTGACGGGCAGCGTTACTCACGTTCATCACGGAGTTGATCTCGGCCACCGCTTCGTCGTCCGTGGGGAACTGGTAGATCTGCACGCCGTTGCTGACCAGCTCGCTCATGATCTTTATCTTGAACTTGTGCAGCTCGCTCTTGGAGATGGTGTCTGCCTTGGCGATGATGGGGATGATGTTCACCTGCACGGAGGGAACCACAGCCAGGTGAGCAGCAGTCGGGCACGCAGCACGGTGCCGGGGGGGTGACCGGGGTCCTACCCCGCTGGCTGCTTTACATTTCCCAAACCCACAAAGCTGCTGCGCTCTGCATGCGAGCTGCAGCACAAGCCCAGCTGAACGCTAGAGGGAAGAGTTTTCCAGGACTCATTTGGCTGCGAGACTTGCAGATAAGCCCCAGACAAGCGCCCTGCAATAAATAAACACCCAACGAGCAGATCAAAGCCTCGTGTGATTTGTTACACGCTCCGAGGGAGGCAGCGACAGGGGAACTGTCACACCTGGAGCCATCACCCGTCACTCCGGCTGTGCTGACAGTTCTAGAAGACGAGCGCAAGGATGAAACACGGCAGCGAGCTGATGTGAAGCCTTGCTGTGGTTAAGCAGAAGGAGCAGGGGCTCCCCAGATGCTTTCACAGCAGCAGACCCTTTCCGAGGACTCCTGGAGCCTCTCCGTGAGGATGACAGCTCGGGCGTGCTGTGCGGATCACACGGACCGCCTGGGAAAGGCGCAGGGGGCACACAGCAGCAGCAGGAGATTTGTTCCCACGCTGCTGTAGCTCAGCATCAGCCACGGAGCACATCACACAAGCCAGGTGTCACAGAGCCACCCCCAAGTGCAGGGTGGGGAGGTCCCCCCGTGCCTGGTACCCGCCAAGGTCGAGAGCAGACGACGGCCACATCCTTCAGGAGGGATGTGGTTCACTGCGAGGTGCTCAGCAAAGCTACGGCGGGGCAGGATCTGTCCCAGGAACCTCCGAGATCACGCTGCTGCGCCCAGAGCAGCCCCGTGCAACGCTGCAACCCGCTGCTAAAACAAACAGCCGCAGGACTCGCCTGCCTGAGCAGCAGCCAAGCTCAGAGCAGTAAATGCGAGAATTCAGACAAACGAGGGGAGAGTCCGGTCTGCCACCGAGCATTTCCCAGCAGCCAGCACTTTGTCCTGCGGAGCAGAAATTCACAGCAGCCGTTTGGTCTCCACTGGGTGCCCATTCAAACAAACCTTGCTTTCCCAGCTCAGTTCTCTTTGTCGCTCCCTGTTTTTTCCATACTTCTTGAGTTTTTTCTCCCCTCTGATTTAGCACTCACTAAATCCAAGAACATTTACTCGCTCCAAAAGAAAATCATCGTCATTTGCTCATTGCACATTTATCTAAGAGGATAAATTCCTTTTTTTTTCCCCAGCCACTGATTTGGCCCTTTTACCCAGGACACAAACCCGCGCAGAACAAGGTCAGCTGCTCGCTCTACTCCTCAGCAGGTCGATGTCCTCGTTACAAAGGTAAAAAGGGGCCGTGACCACAGCTGGGTGCCTCGCTGAGCCGCTCAGAGCCGAGGAATTGGGTTGCGGAGGAGAGGGTCAGCTCGGGGCTGACGAAGGCACTGCCAGAGAGCTGCTGCGTGCAGGGCTCGGCATCCTCCAGCACACAAGGTGATTTTAGTCCGTTCGCAGCTGTTCTGAGCAATTCCCCAACTCTTCCTTCCAGAAGCCCCAGCTCAGCCCCGCTGACGGCGAGGCAGGAGGTGCAGAGCCCATGTTTCCAGTAATCGACAGCCAGCGTCGGCACCGTGGAGTCCTAGCAGTGGCATCTGGGTGCATCTCCCTCCTTCTCTCTTCTTCCCTTGTCAGCGCCTCGATTTTTTAAATTATTACTGGTTTTACTTCGATTTCATGCGTGCCTTGGAACCCCACGGTTCACAGGCGATGCGCAGGGCACCAGCTATCCGTTTGTGCTCCTTGCGCCGATTTTGAGCGCTGGCACCCAAAGGTAAGGCTAGAATGAGCTCATCGCTTCCTACCAGGGAGAAAGGACAGACGGGTTTGGAAACAAGAAACAAGCACGGTACGAAATGTTACTGAACTGAACCGCGCGTCTAATCCTGCCCTCCTACAGCACCTTCTGCACATCCGCTCCTGTGCAAAGGCACACGGCATCGCTGCCAAATGAAGGGAAATACAGCGAACAGAGAATAAGTCACTTCTCCTCGCCTTTACTCACCTGGTAAAAAGAAGGAATCAGAATAGTTTGGGTTAGAAGGGACCTTTAAAGGTCGCCTAGTCAACCACCCCTGCAATGAGCTGGGACCTCTTCAACCAGACCAGCACCGAGGGAGTTTTTCTCTCCACTCTGACACAAATAATACTTGCAGGTAAAATCCCAGAGCAACATTCTGGGAGAGCTTTATTCTGTATTTAAAGAGCTATTGGAGTGTCACCCCACCGAGGGTGACAGGGGTGCAGTGTCCCCTTGACCGCCAGTCACACGCTGGCGGTCGTTGCTGGAGCTGGAATTACGGCCGCAGCAATTCTGGGCTTCCAACAAGACAGGGAGCTCCCACGGGCACCTCCTTCTCCAGGCGTCCTGGCCACCGAGTTATTGCTCGTCTCCAAAAATAAAACTTAACAAGAACATGCTGAAATAAGTCAGCTGGTAGAAATTTTTTTTTTTTTTCTAATAAGGCGACATGCATTTTCACGCTGTGAAATACAGCTGGATCCTTCCCCATCTCCAAAGAGTTCCCCAACGCAAGTCCCAGTGCAGCCAACAGGCAAATCCCACCTCGGAAACCAAGCAGCAGAGGCAGAAACCGGCCAGAAGCATCCCCACTGCCAGCAACCCGCCTGGGATGTGCCAGCTCCCGAAGGGCGAGCGGTGGGGCAGAGCCCAGGAACAGCACACACGGACTGGAAAGCACCCAGGGACCACAGCCGGGCAGCCCCACGCAGCACACAGGGCAGGGCTGTGTTTAAACCCACAGATCGCCTGCTCACCCGATCCAGATGCCATTTGATTTATTTATCTCCTCCTTTTCCTGCGTTAAACCCAGAGGAAAGCCAGCCCCTGCCCACCTGCCATCCAGCCACATCCCATCGACCGAGACCCACTTCTGAAGATGCTGCGAGCTCTCGGGCTGTAATTAAACACCCCAGACAGCAGCTGGCTGTGAGCTCAGCCAAACAAATATTGTCTCACAGCACAAGGGAACATTGTGTTAACCAAACCGCTTTACTCAGAGGGGATTTTGTAAACTTCACACGGAAAGCAAGATCCATTCTTGAAACCATCAGAGACCCAAAGCCTGCCCATGCCACTGGTGTGCCAACGCAAAGGTGTAACCCTGCCAGGTTCCTACAAAACCCTCGTTAAACCCACCCCGGAGGCTGAGCCAGCAGAGCACACAAAGCATCGCCTCCGATGCACCTTCCATCTGCACGGGCTCCATCCTTCAAAACCGGGGCCACCAGCCCACGGAAAGCTTCCCAGGAGGAAAGCCGAGCTCAGGTGTGCTCACACACTGCAGACCTGAGTCCGTGCACATCACGGGAGAGGGAACTGCCCAGTGCTACCCGTCTGGAGGGGACAGAAGCTGCCTGGGGTCTGCTGACACCCCGCTCTGCACACGCGCTGGCCCCCAAGCACCAGTGGTTCATGTGTACTGGGAACGGGGCACAGCGCTGTCACACACAGGTCTGTAGGAGCGCCTGGAAAGCACCCTGATGGCCTGGGGTGACACCGACGCAGAAATGCACCGTAAACCCCCGACACCCTGAAAAATTATCCTGGGGTGACACCGACGCAGAAATGCACCATAAACCCCCGACACCCTGAAAAATTATCCTGGGGTGACACCGACGCAGAAATGCACCATAAACCCCCGACACCCGGAAAAATTATCCTGGGGTGACACCGACGCAGAAATGCACCATAAACCCCCGACACCCAGAAAAATTATCCTGGGGTGACACCGACGCAGAAATGCACCATAAATCCCCGACACCCTGAAAAATCATCCTGGGGTGACACCGACGCAGAAATGCACCATAAACCCCCGACACCC
>WKFP01015482.1:185478-216921 GCA_011057875.1 Pterocles orientalis
CCAGCTCCCTCTAAGAGGATCAACACAGCATCCACACACTAACCAGGCTCATCCCTGTAGACAGAGGGATTAAAGAAACCTGCGAGGAGAAGTGGCACAGGCTACAGCATCGACCAACGTGCCTCCGATCCTCTACAAAAATAAAAACCTGATCACAGTTCCTCTTCTTCCAGTCTCCTCATGCTTCACCTCCAAATCAGCATCAGCTCCACTTTGCATCATTACACTTTTCAGCAGCTTCTCCCAGGAAAAGCAGCTTTATCCCTGCCTGTGCAACCCCCGGGGGATGCCAGCAGTGAGATCGGCTCCGCGGTCAGCTGCCCCTCCACTGTCCTCACCCTGCTCTCAGACGCGCTGCCTCTGTTCTTGCCTTCACGCCAGGAGCAGCACGAACAGGCTGGAACCTGGATAAACCCACTCCGACCTCAGTGGGTTTAAAAAAAAAAAAAGGAAAACACACATTGGGAAATATCATCTTCCAATTAACCTCACCAAGAAGCGCTCTCTGGTGACACACGCTCGGGTTTTCTGCGCGAGACAACCCTCGGTTTTGTTTCCTGAACGAAGCAGGTGACAGCATGCGGGTAAACAAAAGCACAGCTGAGTGTCCCAACCAGAAACGGTGACATTTATGGTTTTAAATAGGGATTTATTTTTTTTTTAAGAACTTGGCATCATGAGAGTTGTAACGTAAATCTCAGGCCCTGTTGCAGACTCATCAGCATACCAGCAGCTTGTGAATATATTCTGTAAGAACAAGAGCAAAAAGTCCCAGGGTTTAGCTGCTCATCAGGAAAGCCGGGACTCGCGAGAAGGCTCCTGCTCCTACACCCTGGGGACCGCACAGCACTGCTCTGTACCCAAGGTGCCTTTTCCCATTTCTACAGCCCAACAGCACCCGGCTGAGGAAGATGAACAGCTGAGATTTTCCAAAGCAAAGGCCTGCAGGGGAAAAAGGAGGAAACACAGTCCTTCCTTCTGCTGAAGGAAAAGGGCTTACACTTGAGCAAGGAGCCCCAACCCAAAGGGATGTGCTGCTGCCAAATGCTCCCTCCGGCACCTCCGGGGCTTTGCACCGAGCCGTGGCCGGGCTGCAGCTCCCCAGACACCAGGCTGCACGCAGGGGACAGCCACGGCTCTTCGGGTGAGAGCTTTCTTGTGCCAAGAGCTCCCAGGCAGCTCTCTTTGGGGGCTTTTTCCATTTATGCTTTCCCCACAGGCTTATAAAACAGCAAGAGGCAACACCACAACCTCCGCGTGGCAATTTCCCAGGCAGGCTTTTGTTTATGAACTCCTCAATCCTGGATGCCACCTCGACCTTAAATAAAACCAAATCCACCGGTGCTTTGCAGCCTGGGTACAACCAACACCCATCAGCAGCTCTCTAGCACTGGGTATCCCCTGGGAGCATCATTTCACACCGCAGGGGCACGCGCAGACGTGGAGCCACGGATCAGCGTGCCAGGCACCCAGCAAAGTGCAGAGCACAGACAGATCCTCTCCCTTCCAATTTGCAATCAAATCAAACCAGAAAGATAAAGCAGCGCTAGCAGACAGACTGCAGCTCCCGGGTCAGCATGACTCAGAGAGCAGCAAGAAGAGGAGCAGGGAGAGCTCCCGCCGGCCCCACGCCTTTGGCTGCGCTCCCGTGGTGGGACGGAGCGATCGTGGATCCGCAGGGGCCGGCTCGGCACCCGGCACAGCTGGGGACTGCTGTTAGTCACAAAGAATGACTTCACCTTCAATTCCTCGTCCAGAATCCGCCACCAGCACAGTGCGTGCAACGGAGATTAATACACACAGCGGGGGGGGGTTGTAGGATGCTGTTCCCTTGTCTCCCAAATGGAAATGCATGGGAATCGCAAAATTATTTGGTCCTGATGCAGGGAGTCTCATTTGGAACTGAGCAGAGCAAGGACTGATGAGATCTGGCTGCTTATTAAATCCAGGTGGAGCAAGCTGGTCCTGCGTACGGCTCGTGCACGCTGCACCCCGAGCATCCCCACTGCCCACAAACCCAGACACCACAGAGGTCCCCACCCTGACCCCCCAGCTGGGTGGTGCTGAGGGGACCTCCCCAGACACCCCTCGCTGCAAGGTTCCTTGCAGAGGTACTGGCAGTTTTCTCCTCGGTTCACAAGTAAACTGAGCCATGGAGCAGTGGAGAACTTGCCAGGAGACCTTTGGGCAAACAGCCCCCGCAGCCAACTCCAGCCGCTTTGTCCGAGCAGGCACGCCCTGGGGCTTGGCCAGGCTTCTTGATCAATGCAGAAAAATCTGGCAAATCACTTCTCTTGTGAGATCCTAGCCCATCTCTGACTATTATTGGCTCAACAAATGCCACTTGACGTTCGCAAAGAAACAGCAGCAAGTAGGGACTCAGGTTGCCATGAAAAAATCAGTTATTTTGCCGAGCTCAGCAGCTGGGGGGTAGTAACAGCACCAGCCGATGTTTGACAAGCACCTCCACAGCGCTAGCAGCATTCAGAACAGACACCATCACACAAAGTATTATCTTCCTTGTACTCCCAGCCTAAGGACTGTTAGATGCATCACGGCATCAGCGCATGAGCTTGCACTTTGCAGCCTGCTGAGCAGGACGAGATGGCCCAAGAGACGCAACGAGACCAGAGCTGAGGCTAACAGCAGCCAGGGGATGCTGAGCACAGTAAGTCCTGACGGAGGGCTCAGGCACAGTAAGCGTGACCTCGTGCGTGCTTTGGTGCTCGAGGTGAAAGGAGGCACGCCTTCGGCCAGGGCTGACCGGGGGAGACCTCAGCACCTCTCAGGACAAAGCTGTCACACCTACATGCCACCTCATCTCCAGCAGGTTTGCAAAGTGCAAGCACACACTCAACTCTGAAGGTTTCCAGTTAATCTTAAGCATGTGCTTAAAATTCCAGATCCCCATGGTGGGGCACTTAATAACAGCCTGGGGGAAGAAGCAAGAAAGCAAAAAAAAAAAAGTCCCAGAGAAATTTTTAGATGTGGGGTCTCTGCTGATTTACCACTTGTCTGCTGGGCTTCATCCTCTGCTGCCTCTCGCTCTGCTCCCCGGCCCGGCAAACAGGACACCTCGCAGGTGGAGCGGGCAACTCTGCCCTCACTGTGCCCAGCCAGGGGGAGCAAGAGGGTTTTCCCTGCTGTGACAGCCCTAAAAAACCGTAAATGGCAATACTGCGATGCCCAGCAGTGCGCTTCCCATTTCCACCCTGAAGCCACCCCTCCAGGTCCCCAACACCACCTCGGCCAGCCAGCTCCAGCTGCTGCACGCTCGCAGTGGGCTCACACTGGAGCCCCCAGTGAACCCCCCCCCCAACACCACCGTTCCCAGCCCCCCTTTATAACCGCTCTCCTAAGAATGCCAAGAATTTTCCCAGACACTCGAGCCTTTATTCACATCCCTCCGGCTGCCAGCTGCGCTCCAGGCAGGCAGAAACATCACCGCAGAACCCAGAGACAGAGTCACCACCAAAACACGCCAAAGAGAAATGAAAGCCCCTCTGCATTACAGGGGCAAGAGGACTCAAAAGCCGAGGCTCTGTCCTTTGGGGCTAACTAAAGGTTATGTTGCCTGAAGCGACGCCTTTCCTGAAAGCTTTTGGACCCGTTTTCAAAAGCTATTCGCAAACCCTGAGACCAGCGAGTGCACGGGGAGCCGCAATGGTCAGCATCTTGGGAAAACCAATTAAAAAAAAAAAAATCAATCCCCAGTCCAGTATCAACGTTTCACAGCATCCCACATGCCCCAGGCCAGTCTCGGGGAGGAACACACTCTGCTGCACCCCGTAAAAACCCCGCGTGCTGAACACACGCTGTTGTCACCCACACGAGCCGGAGGACAGGGGTTCAGGCGAGGAAGCAAAACTCCTTTGAAGGGAGGAACTCCTCAGGCAGACCCCTGAACTGCCCCCCTGCACCCAGGCTGCCAGGGCGGTGTTTCGATTCCTGCGGCACACCTCGTGCCGACAGCCCAGCAGCGAGCCGGGAGCAGGGACCGGCACGCTCGCCATCCTCCCCTTCCACACCAGCCTGCTGGCTTCAGCATCTGCGAGCAAACAGCCGGCGCTGCCTTCAGCTGTAAGTCTCAGCAGCCTTTCCTCCTTTAAAAAGAAAAAAAAAAAAATCACAAAACATAAAATAAAAGTCCTACACACATCCACAGAACCGAATGAATTGGCACGGGCGTAAAACATCAGTTTTTGCTGAGTCTTGGAGCTGAGTTTGAAGGGAGAGTAAAGCTTCTCGTCTCTTCCTATACAACATCCATCCAAGACGAAACATTCCCAACCTGTGAATGCAACGTGGGATTTAATTCTCTGCAAACAAGCTGCCTACTTCTGGCTTAGGTTCCTCTTTTTACACTAAAAGCAAAATTCCCACATGCTCCCTCTTCTTAAGCCGCTATTAGCGATTTCCCTATAACATTTATGAAGCCTGGTAATTAATTGGAAGGTCTCTCTTAATTAAGAAAGGATTAAACATGCATTTTGTCCCCGTCACAAGCCCTGGATGAGAGGTTACAAAGGAGCAGACCGGGATTTGCTGGGCAGCATGGACAGAATGTTTTGCAAACATGAACGTTGCCTTTGAGAGTAAGGAAAGTTGGTCAAAACAGAGGAAAGTATAGAACCAAAAATGAGAGACATTTCCTCCAGAGTGACCTTAAAGGATGAGAAAGTTCAGCTTGCTGTCAGCCTGAGAATTCCATCCCCCCTGAGCTATTCAAAACCAGGCGAAGTCCAAAACACAAACACAACTTCTCCTTCAGCCTGTTTAGAAAAGAACCCAAACACAGGCAAACAGGAACACCCCAGACCACCCCAGTTTGTTCCTTTATTTATTCAGAACGTGCTGAGGCTTTTAATTTAATGGAACTTCGCAATTAACCCTGACGAGAGGCTGATCTTATCCCCTTCTCCGGTCAGAGACTTTCCCCAGTTCACCCCAGGCAGTGGGTGCGCTCCCAGCCCGCACCCAAGCGATCGGACCCGCAGCATCGCTCCCCTTCCCCACCACGAGGGAGGGGAGACACCCGGCAAATAAAAACATCTAGGGGGCAAAACCAAGAGAGAAATTGAGCGCCTGCCCCTAAGGAGCAGCATGGGAAAGGTTTGGGGCAGTTTAAAAGAAATGTTGAAGCGAGGAAAAAGGCTCCGGATCCCCATCGTACCCAACAAGCCACGCTGGATATCAGCCACCAAGATTATTTGTTTTAGTTACCACTTAAAATAAACACAGCTAATTCCCACATATGTTTCCAGAATTTATTGCCTGATTACAATAAATGCTATTATTCAGTATATTTTTAGGCAGGGGAACAGAGATATAATGGGAACCCAAGAGTTTTGATCACTACTGGAGGCTTTTTCCCACTTTGCCTTACGCAACCCTCTCACAGCATCTCCTCCAGCTACGGGACAAGTCTCCCAGCGCTACTGCCTGGAAGATAGCAGAGAGGGAAATTTTACACACCCCAGCCGCTCCGCTCCAACGGCTAAACCAGAGGCATCACGCTAAGAAGCTGCTGCTGCACGTCCTATCTACACACGCCTCCGGAAAGCTTCCACCTGCATCAGCACAGAATGCCTTCCGTCTGCAAACCCAAGGCAACAGGAAAAATAAAAATAAAATAAAACCTCTGATAGAAATGCATAGCAAAGAGATAAGCTGAAAGAGGTATTGATTCCGTGCGAAACTACAGAATAAACCGCTATCCCCAACACGAGCTGGAAACACCTTTCCCGCAGGAGACGGGGGAAGGAGAGCTTTCCAGGGCAACCTTTCTACTGGGGCAGAGCCGAGAGCCAGGATCAACTTGGATTAGGATCAGCCCGCTGTAAGCAGGGTCTGGCGAGAGATCCAGCGACGTCCCTGTGACCCCAGCTGCCCCACGAGCACCGGGCTGCCCGATGCGCATCAAGCGCCTGCAGCAATATATGCCATTTAGCGCCGATATATAGTATTTAATACCAATATATGCCATTTAACACTGATATATAGTATTTAATACCAATATATGCCATTTAATGCCAATATATATATTATTTAATACCAATATATGCCATTTAACGCTGATATATATTATTTAATACCAATATATGCCATTTAATGCTGACACATGCCATTAACACTTCACAGCCAGTCTCCTCTCCCAGCAACTGACCCGAGCAACCTCGGCTGCTGCTGCTGGAAGGTTCGATTCTGCAGCATGAAGGACACGAGCGCTGGGAACATGCTTCACACCAGCCCGCAGCTGAAGGCATCCCTGCACAGCCCTCGCAGGCAGACGTGAGCTCAGCCGAGGGACGTGTCCTGCCTCTGTGTTGCAGCAGCGCTCCTTGCCTGTGGACAACGCCAGAGACATTCCCCGCATGTTTCCTTGCACACGTAATGCAGCGGTGGCACAGGCTCATCCCAGCCCCTCGTGCAGCGGCGAGGGGAGGTCGGGAGCAGCCCCAAGCCCCTGGGTGGAAATCCAGCGCTGGCTCCATCGTCCCGCAGCTCCTGCGAGTCTGGTTTGGAGGCTGTAAAACCAGAGAGGGCAGAGCCCCGGGGCAGGGCGCTCCGTGGGGACCTCTCCGGAGCTGTCTGACATCTCTGGAATGTCATGTGTGTGGGAGACAGGCGCTTTGGGGCTTCACAAAGGAATCTAAACATCTAAACACAGTGGTGCCTCTGCAACCCTGGTCTCCCCGCAAGCCGAGGGATGCCTCTGAGAACCCTGCGGTTCTCACCGACACCGCTCTCCCCCAGCCCTCTGAAAGCCTCTTTACTGCAGAAGATGGGGGACAGAGAGCTTGCCCCCATCACCCCATTTTGGAGGATGCCAGTTCCCCATCTGGCTTCACCTTTTGCATCCGAACGTCACAAGCTGGAGGTGAGCATGGCAGCTTAACCAGGGGAGACGCCTGGAAGGAAAGCACATGGCTGGGAGGCAGGAAAAGCATCAGGGTTTTGTGGGTTTTTTTGGGTTTTTTGGGTTTTTCTCCTTACTTGAGCTGCTCTGGGAGCAGAGATGGGCTCCCCTACCCACCTGACACTTTTACAACATACGAATACAGACACAAAGCTTGGGGTATAAACCCAGTTTGCTGCAGCTACACAGATGTGGGGAAGGGGAGAAACAAGCAGGTTGGGCACGAACACACACCTCATCAAAACACAAACATGGGATGGAACATTATTTCTACAGGTTGCAGCTAATCCGAAACAAGCAGGGCAGCTTCTCCCATCCACAGCCTGAAGTGTGCCCGGGACATGTTCCGATTAATCCGAGTTAATCACGTAACGTGCCCCTGCCCAACACAGGCGGGGTGTAAACACTGTGCCCACACCCTCGGTCCCACAGCCTCCCAAATTCCTCCTCTGAATTGCACAACCCAGGAAAAGCCAATTCAGCACCGTGCCATTTCTTCCCCTCCCACCCTCGGAGCCAAAGCAGCGCGAGGAGGAAAGGAGAGGAGCAGGACGGTCGCTCCTGCAGACGGACAAACAGCCCCATCCCCAGAGCACGTTGTTTGCCTTGATGGGGCTGGGGACAGCGGGGGCACCCGGAGACAGGGCTGCAGCTCTCCCCGCAGCTGTGACAGCACGGCTGTTCTGCCACAGAAGATATTTGGGAGCTTTTGGCCTTCCAGCAGCGCTGGAGACTGGCTGACAGCTGCCACCGCAGCGCTGACGACGAGCCCTGCCACCACCTCCTGAAAGAGCGTTGTTCTGCAGGCTTGCGTTTGTTTTGCCGATGGAGAGGGCACAAACGGCTCCAGCGTTCATCAGCTCACGTCCTTCCACCCACTGCGATGACGAGCGGTTAAGAGCAGCTCTGGAGCTCCCACGCAGAACAACATGTTGCATCTCTGCTGCAAAGAGGAAGGGATGCTCCGGATTCACCGGCAGCAACAGCAGCACAGTGGGGAAAAAAAAAAAAACACCAAACAAAAAACCCCACAACCAACACACTACTAAAAAAATCTTTTTCTGGGCAACATTTGTTCCCAACGCATAGATTCAAAATAAATGTTTAACTGTGCTGGACTGTGGTTGAGCTAATTGGTCCTGTGGTCAAAACAGTCAGAGCTGGCTTCCTGCACGAGCACAGGCGAGCCTCCCGGGGAGGGATCGTGGGGCTCGGAGAGGCAACCACCAATTTGTCTCCTCCAATGGAAGGATTTTTTCCCCCCCCATCCCTTCTTCCCAAAAAAGCAGCACACACCAGAGGCAGGGGAGCTGGCCAGGGCAGGGAGGGAAAGGGCTGCTCCCGCTGGGCTCGCTTCCTGGGACATGTTACCAGCTTGGAGGAAAATCTGTCACTTCTGTTCCACGCTGCATGGGGGAATCGCTTGAGTTTTTCCAGGCTGAAGGTAAAACAATTGAACGACAAAAACAGACAAGGAAATTTAACCCTGCAACTTCCAAATGGTGCTGCTGGCTGGGAATAAAACACGGCAGGGGGAATGTCCGAATCCAAACAAACCCCAGTTTCCATTGGAACCGAGCCACGGAAGTGTTTTCTTTGAGAATTTGATTAAAAGAAAATGTAAGCCTATGTTTAGGACCTGCAGCAATAAAACTTCTGGCTCTGCCCCAGCCACAGCACACAGAGCTGTTCTCAGCCCGTGGCCTCATCTTCCTCGGACCAAGGTGTGACCCCGGCCCCTTCGCACAGGGGAGGGGGTTCAGTAGGAGAAAACGTGAGCTTACAGCAAACTGCAGCAGCAGAAACGTGCGAGTTTATCACAGCCCAGGCAGGTTGTGATAAAGGCACCGTCCAAAGGTCCCTCTCCTCCCCCAGCGTCAGGAGCAGGTCACATGAAGGCAGCGGTGTGCAAACAGGGAACGGTCACACAAAGCTGCCAAACTGGCCAGACCCCCCCACAGCCCAGCAGCTCCCTGCGAGGAAGAAAAAAAAAATTAAAAAAAAATCTCATTGTCTCTTTCCAGGGAGGAAGATGTTATTCAGCCTTCCTCTGTGTAAAGCGGTGTTTTTTCTGGCAAGATCTTCTAAGGAGCATTAATTTACAGTAAAGCTACCAGTGAAAGCCTGGCTATCCATCACGAACACCAAGGGACATTTCTCAGGACTGCACGTAGACAGCAGCCTCGCAACCACAGCTCTCACACCGCTACCTGCATGGAGCCAGGGCTCCCTTCACCGGGTCTGTGTCCACAAACCCCTCGTCCGCGCACAGTCATAAGCGACAGCATTTCGGGAGGTCGATGGGTTTCACTTAAAAACAGAAAGCAACAGGTTTGGCGGTTTGCTAAAGCCTCTCAAAAGCAAAACCATCTTACAGTCTCGGTCTCACATCTCATCCCATTTATTCTCCTACGCATCTTCAGTCGCTTCTCCATCACTTCTTCTCCTTCCAGCTTTCCTGACTTCCTCCAGAGCTTCTGCTGCACTTCACGCACCCTCTGGCTGCCGCTCGCATGTGGTGGTTGGGCTGTTTCCCGCTCGTCACACCAACATCCCTGCTAACGCTGCCAGCGGCTGCTCCAGCACAGCTCATCCCATGTGCTAGCTCAGCGCTGGCCAGAACAGGCCACGGAGCAGCTCTGAGGACAAATTAAAGTATTTCATAATCCAACCAAATTTTCCCAGCTTTTTTTCCCCCCCACTCTGGTGGTGGCTGTAACGAAGACAAATGGCCCCAGGTATCCAGAAGCGACGGCTGCAGACCAAGCCCTGGACAGGGCGGTGGGGAGACATTCTCACGGCGCAGCAGCAGAAAACTTCCCTCTCCAGGGGCTGGAGGCAGCCGCTCTCACAAGCGCTACATTCACAAAAACAAAGGCGGTCTTGAGCACCGCTGGTGTGATTCTGCTGCCTTAGAGGCAGCTTTTCTATGGGGGAAGCTTCCTTTCATTTGCTTTTGTTGGTCATTTCCAACAGCAGCACTTCAAGGGAACTGCATTGTGCTGGAGACAGAGGCCTTTGGAGGACTGCAGGAGGGAAGCTGGCATCCGGGGAGCTTTGAAAACACATTATCCAAACCTAAGGGTCACTACATTCCAGGATGTCACCGACAGCTGGACACTTATAAATAACCTCACTACTGTATATACCCAAAACCTCCTCCGGAGGCTTTCTCAACATTGCAACAAACAACTGGTAAATATAAATTAATTAATCATCACTTCTTGGCAGGAACAAGCTATTCCCACCCAGACTTTATGCTCAGGAAAGTGAGGTGCAGCAATATAAAGTGACCCCAAGGAAGTTGTAAACCCCGCAGAAGGAACAACTCTGAATGCCTTGGAAGGAGCATCATCAGCGCCGAGACATATGCTGAGGATGAAGGGAACAGCAGCTGAGGCAGCGCTCTGCCCTACATCCAATGGAAGCGAGATGCTGCTCTCCACCCGCTTCTGCCAGATCCGTGGTTCTGGGCAGAGAGACAAAATCCTCCAACAGCAAAGATCAGCAGAGAGATCTCCCAGGCCTGCAGGTCCCTATAAACCCACCCGAGATCCCTGCACCAAGCAAGCGGATCTCCTCCTAATGGAGCTGGGCATTAGAGTCATGCTGCAGCCCAGCGATTTCCCTTGGGTGCCCAATGACAGCCAAGCACCTTCAGGAATGTTTGGGTTTTTTCTTTCATTTTTTTTTTTTAAATGAAAAGTGACAACAGTATTGACACAAGCACACCGAGCATTAAAGTACCCCCAGCAAAGAACACAAGATTAAATCCCATTTTCTCCCAGGCTAGGCAATATTTTATGTTCTTGTAACACCCATGAAAACCTGCACAGGCACACCAAATTCACATTAAAGGTACTGATACAAGGTACAAACACAGAAAGATAGTTACAGCACTTCCAGTCCCTGCCACTGAGACATTACCTTAATCCCCTCTCCTCAGAGTCTAGAAGCATTTGCTCGCTTAAACAGGAGCCCACGATCAATTTCCCTTCATGCAAGTTTTAAGTAAGTTACAGTCTTGCAAATTCATTCTTGAGCTGGAAACTTTTGGGCCAGATTTCAAAGCAACGAAGCAGCGTTTGAGATTCTTGGCAAAAAGTAGCTTACAGAGAAAACAGTAGCAGGGACTTGTTTGTGCTCCAACGGCATGCCTATAATTCAGACAACCACCACCGCTGTTCCCATTTATTTAGCAATATCACACCAGACATTTCTGACTTTGGAGAGCTACAGTATTTCATGTGGTAAAAACATTTTTAGCCCTGAAAGGCTGCGAGACGCGTCACCGAGCTGTTTAATTAGAACAGCCTTCCACCAACAAAAAAAAAAATTCAAGCCTTAGACAAAGACTAGTTTAAAGCCGGCACAGATTTTAGCCAGATTGACTTCCGACGGCAGTTATACAACAGCGCAGCGGCGGTGCGAGGGCCACGCTCCGTGCCTGCCGTCCAGCGCTGCCCACCCGTGGGCTCAGCCCCCTCCAGGGCTTGGAACCGGCGGCTCTCTCGCAGTGTTACACACACACCGTGAAGTTACTCCCTGTTGCAGAGTGTTTGCGTATCAGTGGTATGTAAACAATTCTCATTTAGGAAGGTCCGACCCTATTCCTTCCCCACCCCTCACCGCGGGACACTTTATCCCTGCAAACACCCCGACACCGGAGACCCTTTGCGAGCCTCCCACGCAGGGCTGGGGGTCCCCAAATCCTTTCCTCACCGCTCCCAGCATCACACCAAGCCCCGAGGCCTCGGAGCCTCCCGGCACCGCCGAACCCCGCCGCAGGCAGCACAAGGACCCCCCCCCACACCCTGCCCATGTCCAGGACATCAGTTTCACTCCATCCCAAACCCCCCCGGAGCAAAAGCACCCCCGGGGGGCTGGAGGGTCGCAGCCTGGGCATCCTCCTCGGCCCCAGGATTTTTTTTTTTTCCCTCCCCGAAGGAAGAAGAAAAAAAACCAACACCCAAGATATTTTCCCGAGGGCGCGGGGGGGCTCACCGAGAAGCGCTCCAGGTCGGTGGCGGCCATGGCCGGGGCAGGAGCGGGGCTCTGCCCGCCGCGGGTGGCTGCGGCTGAATGGATCCAAAATGGCCCCTTCCTGGATCCTCCCCCCCCAGCTCCGCCGCACCGCCCGCCACAGGCACCGCCCGCCCGACCCACAGACCGGGGAACCGGGCACCGGCACCGGCGGGAAGGGGCGGAGGCGGTGCTGCGCAGCCCGACCCCTCCCACGGGCGGGCGGGAGCAGGATGGGATCAGCCCGGCCCCCCCGCCCCGGATCCTGCCCGGCCCCCGCCGCACCGGGGAAGGACCCGGTGGTCCCCGCACCTCCCCGTCGGGGGGTCAGCGGCAGGTGGGGGGTAAGAGCACATCGCAGCGATGGCACCGCGCTGATGACAAGGGGGGGGACAGCCTTACAGCATCGCCCCCGGCACGGGGGAGGTTAATGTTTGTGGGTGCGGGAGCGCCCGGAGCATCCTCTGCAGGATCCGGAGGATGCGCACAGGTCTGCAGAGCCGCTGCTCCATCTCCAGAAGCTCTCCAGCGTTCTGGAAGGCGATGAGGTGCCACAGGGGAGCAGTGACTCTGCCACACACGGGGTGACACCCAAGTCGCAGCCGCAGCGTGGGGCTGAGCAGGGATGGAGAGAGCTTGCTGGTCCCTTCCCCCCCCCACCATTCTCTGACTGCACTGCCTGTGGTCATGGCAAGTTGAAGGACACAGAGTCAAATCTTTCTTCGTGATTCCTTCCTCCATAAAGCACAAAGCCAATCGCAGCACCCTCGGTCTTTGTGAGCCCCGAGACAGCAGTGTTTCACGAGCTGTTAGCACAGAGCGGGTTTTTCTTGCTTTCTGGTGCCCTCTGCTGCAGTGCGCCGACCAAGGAACAGCTCAGCAGAGCCGCACGGTCACACAGCTGGGTCACCCCACCACACCTACACCTCTGCTGCCCTGCTTTGGGCTTAGGCTTTCCCCAAATTTTGCCATCAGCTGCTGTGATCTCATCTTTTCTCCTCATTCTCTCTCTTGGAGCAATGGATGCTTCCAGCCGGAGAGCTGAGCGTGAGCAAAGAAATCAAATCCTCCTCCCCCAGAGCACTGACAGGGTGGGGAAAGGATTGCTGAAGATCATTTTGAACCCCCCAAGAAAGAGAAACCCTCTCGCAACTCACTACACATAAGAGCCAGAGAAAAGCTACAGGAAACCCCCCCAGGAGCTTTGGGCACACACACACAGACCTTTCAGCACTGTTGGACACACACCTGCTCAGCTGAGCTGCTTCTTAAACACCCTCCTCAGGGCTGCTCCCCCACTCAGAGCCCACAGCAGCTCCAGGGAGCATCAAGAAATGAAGATGACTCCAAGTATGGGCCAAGGCTTGATGCTCCACTCCTCTCCCCAGGCAGGGCCAGACCTGCAGCCCCATCCCTGTTGTTGTTGGCAAAGAGTGTCCTGCAAGAACCAGCTCACAGCCTGAGCTTCCCTAATTTATGCTAGATGTGGGATGCTGATCTCACTGCGCAACAGAACCACCTCCCAGGGAATGGATCAGAGAGAGCTTACCTGGAGCAGCTCTGCCCAGGAGGCTCCTCCTTGCCTACCCAGACACTCCTGGATCACCTGCAGCACAAACTCCTACACCCCACCCCAAGGAGGGTCACAGATATAGCCCTTACCTCAGGACGATGCAGCTGAAGCTCCAAGCCCCACCCCAATTACCAGGAAACAGCGAGCAACTGTGCTCAGGCCCCGTTTCCAGTTACTGTTCAAAAGCTTTGCCAGATTTCCACTTTTTGTCGAGATAAGGACAAGGAAAGATACTCAATATCCCAGTTCCTTTTATTCATTGCCCACAAAAGCACAGTCCCTGGAGAGCCCTAAAGCAGGACTGAAGTATTCAAAGACAACCAGACCTCAGCAACCAAATTAAAACAGAATTTACGTTTCATTACAATACTTGACGAGCTTCACTCCGTGTTCTGTCTTCTCCCTTACCAGCTATTTGTCATCTTAACAAAGGTCTCCTGCTCCCACGGCAATCCAAACAACGGAGACCACGCGGTGCTGGTGGGAGCGGAGCTGCTGTGTTACAGCAGGTGTGCGAGAGCATACGTTACGTCTCCACAGCTTTGATTCTTCCCAAGGCTCCGTGGGATCCACCTGCATCACACTGCGGGAGCTCTGGGAAGCACTCATCAGCCCAGAAGGAGACTGTGCTTCTGCTGGAGAAATAACACAGGAGATGAAAATCGGACAAGATAATTGAAGGGAGGGGGAAAGGGTTATCAAACACAAGTGCTTAGAGGGATCAGAGGATAGGAAGAAGGCTGTATTCTCCCTTGAAGCAATTTCAAGGCATTTTCTGAGATTCTGATCTGCTTTTTGAAATATGACAAATTTGGTGCAGGTCAGAAAAGCTGTTTTCTCTCCTTCCTGAGTGGACTGCCTACGACCAAATTCCTTCTGCTAATCCATACATTAGTTCTGGCTAAAGACAGGTTGCAGAAATGTTGTGTTTCTCTAAAAAAGCCATTGCTGAACACCGTCTGTTAATTTGTTTTCTTGGGTCACTTAAAATGCCATAAACCCCCCTCCCATCTTCTCCCTGTCCCCGCCCCAGCTCTGTGTTACCGCTGCCGTGTGCCAGAGCTGCCGGGGACAGCCCAGCCGCCCTGCTGCTCCTTGGCATCCCGAGCGAGGGTCCCTCCACCGCAGCGGTGGTGTAGGATTGCTGAACCTTTCATTCAGTTATCCCTCGCCAGTGAGATGTTAGAGCAGACACTCTGCCATCCTGTTCCTTTGGCCAATTCCCAAAGGTTGTCCCCTCCTCCCTGGGTCCATCCGGAAGAATGGGGAAGCTGAAATCTGGTGTTTCTGGTGTGCGGGTGCAAGAATAGTTTATATAGCAGCAGAGTTAACCTTCCGGGCTGCCTTTATCTATCACAAAGCAGCAAAATAGATAAAAAGATAAAAGGGTTAAAAAGTTACTCTTTTTTTTTCTTACTGGCAAGCTTTAAAGTCCTGATTCAAGACAATGTAAAATTCTTGCTTACCACATGCTTACATGCCGTTACACCGGGTACTCTGGGAGAAGTGATTGACTCCGATGCATTAAGAGCTCCTTTCCCTGCCAACAAAGTGCAGAACATAACACCGCAAGGCTCACAAAAGCAGATTCTCAGACAGCTGCTGGTTTGTGCAAAGACTCGGGGAATAAAGGAAATTCTGAGACATTGCAGCAGATCAAGGGACAGCGCTGCTGTGCTGCGGAGACCTCCTGCAGCTGGAGTCCTCTCCCCTCACCCACCAGCAATGCCACCAGCGCCGGGCACAGCTCTGTGACAGGAGAGCACTGTGGAAGAGAGGAGAATGGGTTTTGGTGGCTCCTCCAGCTGCTAAGGCATCAGTTGTTATGGAAATTATTCCTAATGACTTGGGAATTAAATGTACATTAGTACATTCCAGCAGAGCTGGATGCTCCTGCAAAGATTTTAAACTCTGGAATATCTGTACCTGCTAAATCCACCGTGAATGTGGAGGAGCTGTGAATTTCTGCAGGTAAAGAGCTGGGGCAGAGAATACAACGGTCTGGAGAGGCACCAACGTGTCCCTGGAACTCTGTCCTGCGGAGAGACCAAGGCCTTCTGAGGATGGCTGCACCTTCCAGGGCTGAGTAAAACCCTTCATCTTCAAACCCAGGTGGTGCGGATAAACAGAACTCCTTCACGTTTTTCAACAGAGCCCGGAGGAAGCAGCTTGTTGGTGACTATTCATTTCTCGCAACGTGTCCTCCTGGGGATTCTTAGCAATCAGGTGGTTTCATAGCTGCTCTTTAACAGCACCACAACCAAGCACCGTATTAAACTTCCACTGGTTCTACCGATGATACAGGGGCGTTGCTACAGAAGTGTTTTCCTTCCAAACTGAACGTCAACAGGAGCTGCAGGTCCGATTCCCTCTGCACACAGGGCAGTCCCGGTGAATGAAGTGGGATGGCTGGAAATCGACCCCGAGTTCCCCTGCCTCCTGCTGTTAAAGGGCAGTGTCACCACGCCGTACCTCTCGCCGGGTTTGCGCTATCCTGCCAGAACGCCCTCAAGCTTGCAGACACCATCAGAGGACGTTTGGATGGGTCCTTGCGTCGTCTGCGCGGAACAAGCAGAATTTAATAAACACAGACTGTGAGATACACGGAAAACTGCTTGTGAATGGTCGCTGTTGAGAAACATCGTCCCAACCAGTTACTGATGTCCTTGAGTTACAGCTGAACTTTGCTCATTCCTTTTATCTGCAAGTAATCTTCCCCCCCTCTCCCTGCCCCTTCAGACTTTTGCTCCGTTGTTTATCTATGGCAGGTTGCTGCGTTTCTCCACGGAACAGAGGAGCTATTTTCCTCCACAATGCGTGCTCTTTGTTTCACACGAAAGTATCAGCAAGGCAAGTGGAAAATCATGGGCTTTGTCACCCTATTTATTCTGGGAGCTCTGATTTCATTTCAGAGGAAAATAAGTTTTCCTCGAAGCACAAATCCCATCCGCAGCTTATAGCTCCTAAGCTGCCCCTTTCTGCAAACAGCAGCATCCCGTCCAACTGAGACTATTCCCCACATTCCCTTTTTCTTCCTCTCTTGCTCCCAGCCTGGCACCTCACCTAGGGCTCCGAGAATATCACAGAGGAAGGAGCAGGACCGGGGATACCATCTTCTTCATGGGAAAGATAACAGTGAAATAGAGGCCAGCTTTCATAGAACTATCAGGCTGCAATATTTGTGTTTAAAAAAAGTAGTAATAAATTAATTTGATCATGGGTTTCTGTACTTTTTTTTTTTCCCCAGGCAGTAAATTAAAAATATCAAGACAGTTGGCTTGAAATCTCCTACGAAGCAGCCCACAGGATTCCCTAAATAGCCCCACAAAAATTACTCGCTCTGTAGGTTTTTGGTGACACAGAAATAAGAGGCAAAACTTCTCATGCTTTTTTAAGGCTGGAAATTTCAGATGACTGACGACCATAACACCCATAACGCTCCAGGCTTTTATTATCTGTATTAATAAAATTCATTCAAACAGCTTAATTTCTGATGCACAATCTGTTCAGCATATGACCGGCACCCAGTAAACTAAAAGGAGCTCAGGCACTCCAGCATCACCAGATACAGGAAAAGGCTGGGAAAGGGGATGCACCCCATGCAGCGGTCTGCAAACGGCACGGAGGACTAGCCAGAAGTGGTGATTTCTTCTTAATTACAGAAAGTGTAGGACTAACCTAACGCCCAGTGACAGGGAGACTGTGAAAGGAGCACAGCCACATGGCACGTGTCATCCGCAAGCACCCGTGGGACAGGCGGCTGGAAAATCACCTGGGGAAAGATTCCTTGTGTCAGGGCAGCTAAAGGAGAGCAACCAGTTCGCGCTTGGCATGGCACCGGGCGCGCTTGTAGGCATCCTCCCTCTTCTGTGGCTGCCTGGGGATGTGCCCTTCTGCTCTGCGGCCACGAGGAACGCCAGGACCTGTTGGGGGGAGAAGTCTCAGTAACACCCTCCTTTGGGACCCCAACCCAACGCAAGCCCCCAGGGAGGCGATGGGACCTCGGCAACCCCAGGGTTGTCCCCTTGGGTGCTGAGCAGTGAGAATTCCTGGGAGCCTGGGGCAGGGAGGTCCCTCTGCGGGAGAAGTGCCAGGCTGGGGATAAGCCAGGTGGGATCCGACGGCACCCTCGTGGGTCTCAAAGGACACATGGTTGCAGGGGGGACAACTCCTGTGCAGGCGGGGACAGGGGACAGCACCCCTCTGCCAGCACCCACAGAAACACCCTCCTGGAGACACACGGTCCTCAGTGAGGACATTCCCTGCCCCGCTCGAACCAATCCAAACAACAGGAGCAACTTCTCCCTTAACATTTGCAACATAAGAAAAAAATAAATTTTTTTAAGAGCCTATTCTTCTGAACCACTTTCCCTCCTCTCCTCACTCATTTGCAGATAGGAGCTGTAATCCTAGCGTACAGCTGAAAGTTTGCAATGCAAAAAATCGTGGACTGCTGCGATATTCTTATGCCTGCGATGGATTCTAGTGAGGAAAAGAAATCGACATTGAAAGCAAGGCACAGCAATTAGTGTTTGGATGCGTGCTCATTGTTAGCTCTCTGCAGCAGGCGAGGCAGAGCTGCGGCGATGCCATAAGCTCGAGAGCGTTGCTAATGCAGCAGGACACCAGGCACAAGTGGCTGCCCCAGGAGAGGGCGAAGCTGCTGTGCGCGGAGCGTCGAAAGGCAGTAATAAGAGGTGTGCGATTCACATTGAAATACTGAATTGCTACGAGCAGCGTGAAGATTACACACCATTACGTGAAGGAACATTAGAGCAACAAAACGATTTTGAGGAACTGGCTCGGCGCCAGCTTGTTAGCAAGAGAGAAAATAGCTTTTCAGAGATTTGCACAAAGATGGGGAGAGCAGGGGAAAGGCTGCCAAAGGAAGCCTCCGAGCAGCCTGCGGGAAGAGGCTCTTCCAGCACCAGCGAAAAGTGTGAAGGGGCAGCAGGCAGGTCAGTATCAATGAGAGGCAGGGTGTGGAAATTGACGCACCTCAAATTGCCTTCAAAATGGAGACTTTGGCACAGGCTGAAACTCCATTTTATTCAAGTTCTGAGACGGGGAAAACAAAAACGAATCTATTTTCTGTTTTCTTATCCACCCTTGTACAGACAGCTACTTTTATCTGCCTTCATTCCACGCCGACTCGGTTCATTCTGTGCTCAGCCTCTCGCGCTGTTTCCTAGACAAACCCTTCGCTCATTCAGGAATCGATTCAGTGATCTCGATTGCAGGCTGCACGTCATCCCTCCAGGAGGTCTCCAGTCCTACTCTTTTACCTGGGGAAACACATTTGCCTAGGATTTCTTTCTTTTTTCCCCCCTGCAGAATAAAGAACAATAACATTGTCAAAAGCTTAAGCAGAAGTAATCGATATGGCAGCAGAGGCAGCTCCTCTCTTTTTATAAAGAGCTCTCTCTTCCCTAGGTGTACACGAGCATGTCGTGAAGATTTCATCCCTTGTCTAGATACACACATCCACTGGAGATGCTCTGGAGATCACAGACATATAGAGAACAGGCATGGTAACATATATATCGTATCGCTGAGTGGAATTTATTTCAGAAAACCGACACATCCACCTGTCTTCTGGCTTCTTGTGAGGAACGAGTCTCCAACCCAGAGGAACCACAGGCTCCTCCGAGAATGGAGACCTGACTTTCAGAGCGATTTCTACCCACACCTGCACCCCTTCTGTGCTGCTGAAACCAACAAAAAAAACAACGCTCGTTTCAGGCAGTTGGAAGAGGAGTAAATCAACGCAGCGTTTGCCCCTGAGGAGCCTCCGAGGAGCCGAAACACCCGGGACCCCGCCGACACGCGTCTCCTCAGCTCCCTGAGGGAGACATCGGCGCGGCCCGTCAGCCCGCCGCCCTCCCGCCTCCCCGCCCGGCCCGGCGGCCGGCCCCGGGGCTCAGAACGGGGCCTGGGCCGGGGCTGGGGCCGAGGACGGGGCCGGGGCCGAGGACGGGGCCGGGGCCGGTCGGGCTCCCCCTCAGCACCGCCCCGCGGGCGGAGCCAGGCGCCGGTGCGGCTCCGCTCCCTCAGCCGGGGGCGGCGGCGCGGGCAGGGCGGGGCGGCGCGATCACCTCAGCGGGAGCGGCCGCGGGGGACGCGCCGGGCGCCGCCGCAGGTGCCTCCAGCCTGCGAACCCCGAGGGTCGAGCCCCTGAGGACGGGCGGGCGGGCTCCCTCCAGCCGCGGGGGAGCGGGCGGGAAGGCGGCTGCAGCAGGATCCCCACCTGTGGCGGCGGCGGGATGGCGGAGCTCGACATCAGCCCCGCGGCCGTGCTGGGCTTCCTGCGGGAGCGCGGCGGGTGGGTGCGCAACGCCGAGCTGGTGAGCGCCTTCCGGCCGCGGCTGGAGGCCGGCGGGGACGCGGCGGAGCGGGCGGAGCGGCGGGAGCGCTTCAAGGCGGCGGTGAACGCCGTGGCGGTGGTGAAGGAACGCGACGGCAACAAGTTCGTCGTCTTGAAGCGACACCTGCGCCCAGCCCCGCCGCCGGGGGAGGATGGAGGAGACCCCGATCCCGGTTCCGTCCCCACCGGGGGGCTGTCGCCGGTTCCCCCCGAGGAGCTGCCGTCGCCCCGAGCCGTGTCCGAGCTGCGGGGCCTGTTCCAGAGCGGCGGCGGCGGGGTGCCGCTGCCCGCCAGCGCGGGGGGGGCCCGGCGGGAGCCGCTCCCCAAGCCCTGCATGCTGCCGGTGCGCTGCGTGCCCCCCCCGGCCCCCGCCGCCGTCCCGGGGCCGCCCGAGGAGCCGGGGTCCCCGCTGTCGCCCCCGCCGCTGGAGGAGGAGGCCGGGTCGCGCTCGCCCGGGCTGCGGCGGGGGGCCAAGAGCCACCGGGGTGGCGAGGAGACGTCGGCGGTGCCGCTGGAGGAGGCCGAGCACCGGTGGCTGGTGATGGCGGCGGGCGGGCAGTGGACGCAGCAGCTCCACGGGTTGCTGTTGGGTGACGCCAGCTTGGCGGCGCGGAGGGACTTCATCTCGGGGTTCACCGCCCTGCACTGGGCCGCCAAGAGCGGTAACTGCGACATGGTGACGAATATCATCAAAGCGGCGGAGAAAGGGGGGACCCGCGTGAACGTGGACGCCCGGTCGCACGGCGGGTACACGGCGCTGCACCTCGCCGCCATCCACGGGCAGGAGAAGGTCATCAACATGCTGGTCTACAGCTACCACGCCAAGACCGACCTGCGGGACTACAGCGGGAAGAAGCCGCACCAGTACTTAAAGGAAGGGACGTCCTCCAACGTCAGGCGCTTGCTGGGGGACCCCAGCCTGTCCCACAACGTGGAGCCCTCCATGCCCATCAAGAAGAGCACAAAGCTTGCGGCGTCGATCCTGAGCTCCACTAGCACTTTCCTGGGGGTCATATCCGATGACATGGCGTTCTACGATCTCACCAAAGGCTTAAGGAAGCCCTCGTCCTTAAACAAGCTCCTGGCTGCCACGACGGGCCCGAGGCGGAAGCCAAAGACCAGAGGGGGCTTCCCTTCATACTCCTCGCTCTCCGAGGTAACGGAGGAGGAGGAAGAAGAGGTCGTCGTGAAACGCAGACCCGTTTCTGAGCTGTTCTTTGGCCACTAGCCGCTGCCTTCTTGGGATCAAAATTGTTTCATAATGTGACTGGGGTGTTGATTTTCTCCCCCAGAAGCAGCTTGGATTTCTTCTCCCTGTGTCTGTCTCTTTGGATATTTAAATCAGCGATGGGGTTTGGCCCCAAAGGCCACTGGATGAAACCCAGCTCACAGACGCCTGCGGAGAGGGAGCTGCCCAGGGAGTGTTACAAGCGCTGCGTGTACCGTCCTGCTGCGGGACCGGGGAGACCGCAGACTTTATACTTAGTGGTTGAAAAACTGAAACAACCTCTGTGTGTGTAGGCAGGTTAAAATGCTCGAGGTATAGCCTTCTTGGTCTGTGTTCCTCGGCTGGACAGCAAAAGTAAGGTAAAGAATTGCTTATTCTACACTGTGAACAGCGAGCTGGTAGCTGGCTGCTTGAACACGGCTTGTTACAAAGCAGGCTTCAATCGTCAGAGGAAAGCTGCACAGTTTTCTATGATGTTTCTGATTATTTTGGTAACAGAAGAGGAATATTTCTATTTTAAAAAAATTGTCTACTTTTTCAAAGCAAAGTTTCTCACTATCAGAAATACTAACGTAACAATCTCAATTGTTGCCTAAAACATTTTATTAGGTGAACAGGTTTAAAAAATAAAATAAAAAACCAGCCCTCTGTACTCAAGTCACCATGACCTGTCTACCTCAGTTTGAAAGCTAGGTTAGCATTTTAAATTTATTTTCTTTTCCTGAAAGACTTTTTGACCAGGTGGTGCTAGCCACACCTCTTGAGGATACTGTGAATGTTTAAACTTTACTATAGTTCAATCACTTAACCTGAATAAAAACCTTGTTGATATTTGATAGTGAAAAACTGAACTGAAAAACTGGGGAAGGGATGCTGCAGAGTTCCTGAGCAGCCAACTGGAAACAAAGTTGGGCTTGTGTGTCTGATTCTTTTTGTTTAAAACTTGGCCTTTGATTTTGACCTACTTACAATAAATATTTATAAAAATTGGGCTTGATGTTCTCTTAGGTGTTTCATGATGGAATGTCTGCATGACCTCTTGAAGCAATGTTTATCTCAACAGCATGAATTGACCTAAAACTAGCTCCTCCTCTTCTTCTTTTATATTATAAACACCATTGTTCTATATATAGAACTACACACAGCTCAAGCATGCTAACTGCAGGTTAAGTATTATATTCGCAGTGAGATGATTATTTTTTTAATTACTGTTTGGTTAACGTGAAGAGGCAGAGCTAAGAACGGAGGCACTGCCTGACTCCTGGGGCCAGTCTGCTAATCGTCGTTATCTCTAAAAATGTAACTAACGAGCCTGTATAATCCAGAGCTGACGAAGGTGATGGCACTGCTGCGCTCGCGCTGCTTTCCAGCCCCATCAGGTGTTACGGTTTGTTTGCTTTGCCTTTCTTTCCAAGCCAGTGACTTCAGGAATGTTTTGTTTTCAGCCTTGAATTAAGCCTGGTCCTTCTAATTGGCTGTAATTGGCTTCTCCCAAATGCTCGGCAAGGAATGCTGTAGGTGGAGGCACTGCGCTCTTTTGCTTTAAAACGTTCTCCCTCAAGTCCCTGGAGTTGGTGACATGCGTTGGGAGTGTCATCAGCGATTGCAGAGGGTCTGATCCACCCGCTCTCGGAAGAGGCTGGATTATTGTGCTCCGGTCTGCTTCCGTATTGAACTAATTAAGTTGTTAAGCAAATATTAATCATCAAGCACCTCATGACTTCTATATCTGAAGTAGGGTCTTAAAAAAAAAAAATCCCATTTGCTCCATAAGGTGTTGGTGTGACCATTGCCCAGCCTGGTCCTTTGAGACCTGGATTTGTGCTGCACTGTGTCAGCTTGCAGAGTTCCAGGAAAAAAAAAAAAAAGGTCTGTCGCTCTGTTTTTAAAAAGTCTTTCCAAGTTTACTGCCATTAAACACCTTTTTTCTGTATTTCCTGAAAGCACAGAAGCGTGTACGTCTGTTTGTGTTCCAGCTGAGGCATGGGGAGGACTGACAGTGCCTGGTGAAAGCGTTCTGTTTCTGGGTGAACTGGGAACACTCCAGTTTGACTCGGCCTCATGGGGAAGTTTGTCACTGAATTTAGAGTTGGAGGCAAGGTTCAAGGATGGAGAGTTTTTGTTTTTAAAGAGAACAACCAACCAACCTGTAAAGCGTGATTCCAACTTCGCCGTAAGGAAAGCAGGGAGAAGCTTTCATTGCTCCTGGGTTGTTGTCTCAAAGGAAAAGCAAGAAAATAATGGATAAGACTTCATTGCATCAAGGAAATTCTGCACTGCTTTTTCCCTGGAGGCAGCACAGCGACGAGCCGGTGCGATAGCAAAGCGCCCGGCAATAACCGCAGAGCCCGCGTCCTCGGCGTTCCCCGGGGAGGAGCTGGGAGGCTGGCAGGAAGGTTGCAACACAAAGGTGGGGAGCTGGCGAGGTCGGTGCCGTGGGTGGGGTGGGCCAGGCTCTGCCAACACGTTTGTGGGGTGACTCAGCTCATTCCTCCTCCTTGTCGAGCGGATCAGGGAGAAGACGGTACTTGGGCAGGCTGCAGTGGGTAGACCCACTGTACCGCTTCAGGTGCAAACAAATCCTGAGAGGCATTGAGCACGCACTGCTGCAATTTTACAAAAATATAAATTACCTTTAGTTTGTAGTAAAACCAGTCTGTCGGCTTTTCTGGGTTTTGGTTTCCTGTGCTGCTGTTGACACTGCGGAAGGGACGCTGCAGGACGATCCCGGGAGTGTTTTCCCGCAGAGCCCAAGACTGGGACTGCTTTATGAATCCCCCAGCATGAGAGATTCTCCTTAATTTCACGGTGTCAAGCCCAGATCCGGCTGAACGCAGCAGTACATTGTCGTGTGGATGAATGAGAGCCGTGAAGTTTAGCCAGGATGCTTTCACGAGACACAGAGCCAAGAGGAGGACCGCGGCTCCCGGCAGCACGCTGGCCCCGGGGCAAGCAGCCTCCTGAACCTCCGGTCCAGCCCAGAGCCGGGGGCTGCCTCCCGCACCAGCAAAGATGACTGCAGGAGAGGGTGAAAACAAAACCCTGGTCCCCTGGGCTCCACTCCTGCTCGTGGAGATGTTTTATGTGGCTGGGGAAGGCAGGAAGGTGCAGATGAGGCACAGGATTGAGGAGCTCGGGGCTTGTATTGTGCCTTGTTACCAGCCTGCCTGCTTGCCACGTCTGGGTTTTCCTGCTATAAAATGGAGATAATCACTCTTGTCACTTCTTTAAAGCACACTGTTAGTACTGATACTCCAAGCCGAAATCAAGATAATTTTTTTTTTAGACCCGTAGGCAGCAGGAGCAGCATCACCCGCAACCTGTGAACGCTGCGCATTCAGCGGAGCGCCTGCGGCAGTGAAACCGGCTGGGATTTGCCTTCAGCAGCATCGGCAAAGCTAATGCTTGTCTGACCCTGGCTCAGCCCTTCTTTCCCAAGATAACGCTCAGCACACTTTGTTCTGAGGAAGAGCAGCTCGGAAAGCTGTGCCGAGGAGGTTTGCAAACAAGCTTCAGGCTGCAGTTGTCTCCAAAGGGACAGACTTTGTCCTCCCGCCGGCGGCTGTTTGAGCAGCGTGACGCAGTGCCGTCAGGGCCGCGCTCAGGTCCGTTTTTGGCCGTTTCTGTTCCCTTGTGAGCACCGTGTGAAACCACCTGCTCTAGGAAAGCCCCGGGAAGCACCGCTCCTGTGCTGCAAACAAGCTTTTATGAGATTTTGGCTTCATCCAAAGCCAAAATCCAGAGTCGCTGAAGCGCTCCAGCAGAGCGAGGGGAGCTGCAAGCCCACCCTGAAGGCAGAGGAGACCTTTCCAGCCCGTCCCCAGCTCCCCAGTGCTGGTCCCTTCTCCTCCCACTGCACATTTCCATGACCTACATTCCTCGGATGCATTTGCCTCCTGATTTGCATATTAATCTGAATAAAGTTGGCGACGTGGCAGTTTTTGCTCCTTCTAGCGATTTGTCCTGATGCGAGAGCCCCCAGATGAAGAGGCTGTTGACGGGGGCTCGGCCGCACGGAGCCTGGGCACGAACGAGGGTTGTCTGCTGCAGGGGGAGAGCAGAGCGGCAGGGATCAAAAGCTCTGCTTCGTAGTCATTTGCTATTCCGCTTCCAAGGTTTGTTTCACCCATTTGTAAAATAAATCATTAGGCACATCTTGGCTGGGCTCAGCTTCTGTCTCTGGCCCCCAGCAGCCTCTTAATGTTTGTCTAGAGCCAGGAAAAGAACAAATAACACCCAGGGACTAATTTTTATCCCCAGACAGGAAGAGCTTCTTCCCTCTCTGGTTGTTGAAGCTGGAGAAACCCACGACCAGCTGGCAGAGCCCCATCGTGACGAGTGACCATGTGTGTGACCCCGGACTGACCGGCTGCTGGTCACCGGACGATGGCACCTGCGGGTCCTTTGGGGTGAGCTGACAGAAAACCCTTTCGGCTCAGGACATTGAGGTTTGGGGTTTTTTTTTTAATTGAAACAATAACCTGCCTCTGAGCCCAGGCAAAACAGGTCCATACTGTTAATATTAGCACAACTTTAGTACATCTTCTTCCCTTTCTGTGAAAAAACTACGGATATGCCCAACAAAAGCAGACGCTGCAGTGTTCAGCTTTCCCTTCCCAGGTGGGACTTCTGCTCTGTGTTTATCCCGAGTAGAGCATTCTTCTTTTTCTTCATCTGAGAGCACGCATTTCTAACCAAAGCCAAACCACCGTTTCCCGGGAGGAATTCCTCTTGTCCCCATTTCCTTCCTCCACCTCCATCCCCATCACCTTGGGACTCTCCAGGCGAGGTAAGAGACCCCAGCTGCGAAGCGGAGCAGGCACCGCGGGCTCGCTGCTGAGCCAAGGAACCTTCATTTTCCCTGGATAAAACCCAACTCCCAGACACACAAGCCCTAGGCACAAGGTCGCAGTTTTGGGGTGTCAGCACGGCCACACCAGCAAGATTCAACACTGAACCGCAGCGGTACAAACGGGCTTTCTCACCATATGAGAATCACTCAACCTCTTTTCTTCCTACCACCAGCTTGTGCTTCCCGCGGTGACACTGGGTGACACCGACCCTATGCTCAGGAGGGAGCGGCAGGACCCCAGAACGGGGAGCTGGAGCCAGCAGCCGCCCCCTGGGAGCTGTGCCGGGCCAGGGAGCTCAGGAGAGAGTGTTGTTTCACAAGCAGTTCCTTCTTGAGGTATTTTGGGATGTTCCTGTTCCTACCCCCGGGGCTGAAGGCCGTTAGAAGGACTCCTGCCTGGTTACACACATTTTCAGAAGCGTCTCTTATTCTCTAAACCAAGACTACCGCTTCAGCCCCGATTTTCTCTCCGTGGATTTATCTATGAGATGACTCAGCTCCAAGGCTCATGCGACATTTCAGAGTCTCTCTGATAACCTTTAATTCCTCTCCTCGTTTCGCAACGAGATTCACGCGCTGCTTCTTGAGCACATTTTGTGAAACCCCGAGGTGACACGATTCCTGCAGCCTGATTATTCTCCAACGTCTACGTGGGCTCCCCTCAGGCGTAGAAGATTAGCTTTGCAACGCTGCTCCGAGTTTATTTTTAAAATTGTATTCAGATGGTTGCCATGAATTCCCAAAGCAGAGAGAACATCCTTCTCCCTATTAAACGCAGCTCTCACAAGCACCAGATAGATCGTTTGCACAGCACGTTAACCCCAGCACCTCTCCGCTCCTTAATTAGCTCCGCATGCGAAAGTCCCACATCATAACACCCCAGCGAAGAAAACAAGGCTGGGGTTTATAAAGAATAATTAAAATCCTTCAATTTAGTGCCTGAGAGGCTGGAACAGCAGCTCCTGATCCAGCAGTGACTCCCACACTCTGCTGTGGGTGTTAAATCAGATTCTAAAGGAGCTGCTCCATCTAAAATCCCCAGAAGCGCTGCCAAGTCGCTGTCGGACGGGCGAGATGCACAGGCTGCTTCCGCTGACCGCTCGCTCTGACCCACACCTGGAACTGTGCTCATCTCTCCGGCTCCAGGCAATCAAAGGGATCCTTTTATCCCGACCCCAGCCCCACCGGCTCCTGCTCAGCAGAACACAGGCAGCTCCTTCCCCCGCGCTGCTCGTGCGTGGACAGCCAAATGAGTTGCAGAGCCCGTCCCCGGAACCCCACCAGCCCCCAACGGGGAGGTCCAGCCTCTCGCATTTTGCCTGTTTCACCTTCTTCCTTCTCCTCAGCACGATTACTCTGCATCCTCCTGGATGCAGCTGTAATTAATCCCTACAGACAGCTCCCCGCAGGTCTCCGGCAGCAGCCCTCTGTGGCGGGGGCTCTGGTTACCTCCTCCCTGGGATGTTGGGGCAGTGCCACCCGGCCAGGCTGCCCCAGGAGACTCCCGGCGTTCCTGTTCCCGCTGCCTGCGGCCGGGCAGCACCGGGGATTTCCTGCTGTGCCCAGAGGGTCAGGCAGCAGGGAGCTCCTTCATTCCTGGCGTTCCCCCCACGCAGGCACCTGACTTTCTGTTTGCTCAGAAGCGGCTCAGCAGGTTCCAGCGCTGGTGAACTGCCAATGCCTCGAAGCCAACAGCTCTTGAGGCAGCTGAGGCTAGAACATGAAGTCTTCTCATAGGATCACAGACTGGTTTGGGTTGGAAAGGACCTTAGAGATCACCCAGTGCCACCCCCTGCCATGGGCAGGGACACCTCCCACTAGCCCAGGTTGCCCAAAGCCTCATCCAGTACGTAGGAAGAGCTGATAAGGGCAATTCTTTAACTCTTAAAGCTGGGACTACATCCTTTTCATTGTAATTAAGGCTTTAGGACAAAGAAAATATGTTTCACTTCGGTCTTGATGAAAATAGATCCATCACCAAAATTCTCATGGGACACCTCAACATGTTCTCCTCTAGAAGGATGCTCTAGTGGAGCATCAGCTAAACTGCGTGACTTGAAGGTGGGAAAAACCTGCCACAGAAGCAGCGGTCAGTGGCACAGGGGTGTACTTACTGCTCCAAACACTAAACCTTCAGGAAAAGGCAGCCCCTCTTTTTTCCCCAAATAGGATTCACAAGCAGGGACTTAAACCATGTCTTGAGTCCGTATTTCTGAAGGCTGGAGTGGAGAGGGACACTTATCGTCTGCAAACCTGGCTGAGCTGCAACGTGATCCACGGTCTCGCTCACGGGGACAGCGTCCTGCAAGCCCCACAAACAAGCTCAATTTACAAACTCTACTTCATAGAAAGAATTTTAAGTGAATAATGTAAAGGGATGTGAAGACACAAAGAACCCCCGGAGGATGCGCGTGCCTCCTCTCTCCATCAGCTCAGAAGTGAAGAGCTCTGGCCCCTCCAGAGGGAGTCCTGGGCCAGCCCACACCACCCCAGTGCCACCCCACGCTGCTGGAAAGCGATGCAAGCCCGTCCCTAAGAGCAGAGAGCATCCCTTTCTCCTGCAGCCTGCGATTCTGAGCAACCAAAGAGCCTTTCACCAGTCCCAGAGGTGCACAGGGCTGCTCCTGGCTGTCGAAAAGGACCCTGTGATGCTCTTAAGATGGGATGAGAGTAAATCATTCTTTACATTTGCACATCAGACTGCTCTTCCGAAAGCCCACATCTTAGTCCGTGGGTGTGCCAGGAGTGCTGCTTGTGACTTATGTCCAGCGTGAACTGCCACCATCGCCTTAGGCTTGGCCCCGGTAATAAATCGATAACAAATGATCGGTATCAAAATCGAGACCCACCTGACAATCCAGACCTGCAGGTGCTTCGGAAAGGGGGACCCGTGTCATCGCTGTATCTGTGTTTCACTTTGCCTGAAATTCACAGTTCTGACAAAGGAACGTGGAACACGGACGTGTGGCTTCTTGGAAAACAGAGTAAAAGTTATTGTTGCTCTTTGAAGCACACCTATGAGTGCCAGGAGCAGCAATCCTCCTCCCCATGGCACAAAGAGCAAAAAGATCTGAGAAACCGAGCAGGGCAGACCCACTCTTTCCTTAAGGCAAGAGCTAGTTTCAATCGGCAAACAGTTATTTCCAACCGGGTGGATTGACACGGAACAGGACAGCTTTGCTCGGGGGGGATGATACTTACTGCAGGCAGGACACGCACCACGACCGAAATATTTCCACGTACAGCCTGCTGTCATGGAACAAGGAACATCTGTTTTGCCTGGGGAAGGAGCCCCATTCGGATTAGCAGCCGCCTTGTTCATGGTCTAGGTACGGAGCTCGGGGGGAATATTCCTCTCACTGAACACTTCAACACAAGCAAAGAAAACAAAACACACATTTAAATACAGCATCGTCACTGGTTTGACTCAGCACACAGCATCAGTTCGAAAGATTTCTGCTGAGGGATTTCTGTCGAGCCTCGCTGAAAGGGAATAACCTCCTCCAGGCATCCCACCCACCTCCCCTGCAGCAGAGCTTCCCCCCACGTTCTGCCCTTCGTGTGCACGCTGACAGCGGAAACCTACCTAAAAACAAACCCCTGGAGGTGCTGCTTGAAACATAAACACTTTCAAAGCACAGCGAGGACTCTGCAGGAGTAAACTCAGAGTTTATCATTCCCAGAAGTGTTCATTTGCGCTGCCTCCACCCCTGAGCAGGTCTTTTTGCTGCCCACGACGATCACTCTTTTCTCTGCCCCCCTAAGACCCACTGCGGAACAGCCCGAGGGGACTGTGCAGAGCCAGGAAAGACCCCTGGACGGCAACTGCCAGGAAAGGAAATAATAATGCTTTTCTTCCGTGACAGTATATTTTTACTGTGTCACACACAAACAGCAGAAACGAGAGCTGGAGTTTCACTGAAATGGTCCCTAGCACTTCCTATGGCTCTGTGCAATCCCCAGTTCCAATCTGAACACCCACGTCATTTTTCATTTCAAACACTCAGCCCACCCACAAGGGGAAAATATTTGTATCGTTCTTTTATTGAGATTATGTCAATCTGGAAACAGATGGACAGACAACAGGGAGGGGAAATACATGCCAAGTTAATAGGGGCGACACATCCTATCAGTCATTTCCAAAACGCAGCGTGCTGCGTGCCGCAGGATGCTGCCGGTTGGCCTGTCCGAAGGGGAAGGCACGTCCAGCGTGTGCCCAGAGCATCCCCAGAGCATCCCAGCACTTGTCGGTTCTGTGGCACTAACAGGATTGCAGGAATTCACCAAACCCAGCGCGTGGAGATTTCCAGGGAAACGTCACAAATGTCAACGCGTGGCACCGACTGGTCTGTTGGCGGGTGTTAGAGGGGGATGCTTTTCTCAAGATTTTCTAATTGTTCTTCAAAAAATCTAATCTGCTCCTCGAGGTCCTTCTGTTCAATCAGCAAGGAGGTCTTGACTTGCACAAAGCGTCGGTACTCCTGCAGCTGCTGATCCGTCAGGTACTTGGTGAGGATGCCCGAGACCACTCTCTCCCTACGATCCAGATTCTCTTTCAGGTCTTTCGCATCTTCCCGCTGTCTGGACAAGAGCTTGTGCCGTTCGTTCAGCGATTGCTAATAGGACAGAAAAACAAAGCAGCACACTATGAAAACTCATCATTCCTGGCAGGCTCTAGATCTTCATTTGGAAGCCACAGTCCATTTAGTTTAATTACTTCCTCTTGTGGGGCTTTGTGTTCCACACCAGTTTTTTTTTCTCGATTCAATTACTCATTCTTGTGGCTTGTAAGGCAAAGACACCCAGAAAACCCCATCAAAGCTCACTTCTTCCGTGTTGCCCTCAGGTTAAAAAAAAAAAAATCAATATACTTAACATTCTGGTAATTTTAGAGTCTCCTGGATCTCACAGAATCACAGAATGTTAGGGATTGGAAGGGACCTCGAAAGATCATCTAGTCCAATCCCCCTGCCGGAGCAGGAACACCTAGATCAGATCGCACAGGAACGCATCCAGGCGGGCTTTGAATGTCTCCAGAGAAGGAGACTCCACAACCTCTCTGGGCAGCCTGTTCCAGTGCTCTGTCACCCTCACTGGAAAGAAGTTTTTTCTCATATTCAAGTGGAACCTCCTATGTTCCAGCTTGAACTCAGTGCCCCTTGTCCTATCACTGGATGTCACAGAGAAGAGCCTGGCTCCATCCTCCTGACACTCACCCTTCACATATTTATAAACATTGATTAGGTCACCCCTCAGTCTCCTCTTTTCCAAGCTAAAGAGACCCAGCTCCCTCAGCCTTTCCTCATAAGGGAGATGCTCCATTCCCTCAACCATCTTCGTGGCTCTGCGCTGGACTCTCTCCAGCAGTTCCCTGTCCTTCCTAAACTGAGGGGCCCAGAACTGGACACAATATTCCAGATGAGGTCTCACCAGGGCAGAGTAGAGGGGGAGGAGAACCTCTCTTGACCTACTGACCACCCCCCTT